>JAFJYJ010000130.1:0-600000 GCA_019022615.1 Acacia melanoxylon
AGAATGTAGGGAGTTTAGTTGGAGCGATTTAATATTTCTTTATGTATTTAAAAATCAGTGATGTATGACTTGGTGCCTAAATATCAAAATAATAATAAAGGAATATATCTTAATATTTATAATAAGAAATCAATAAATGATATGACTCTAGTCATATAAAAACGGCCGATTTATGTCTTAGTTAAAGCCTCTTAATTTATTTAATCTTTCAAACCTCTTTGCTCTAATTTATTGCGTTAAACCTCTTTGAATTTGTGTCGTAATTTAAAAGCCTCTTTTTAATTTATAGGTAAATTTCACTAGCTGCTTGATGGTCTTGTCAGGGCTTTTGACGGCTTTACTACCGATCTTTCGTCATTACCTCCGTGGCCCTACCCGGTCTGCAATCGATATCCTAAAATGACCAGAACTTCTAAAAATACCCACTACTTGGTATATAGTTTCATGATGCTCAGTTGGTAAATATTTTAAAAACCTTATTATTTTGGTAAAAAATCCAAATTTATATAGTGAAAATTTATTTGTTACTGATGTTTTTTTTTTTTTTTTTTTTTACAGAGAAATCTATATTGAGATTTTATTTAATTTTCTGATCTTTAGGTTGATATTTACCCATATTTGTTTTTGTTCTAAAAGATTATTTATTCTCGTTCTGAAAGACTTGAATAAATTTTTTGCCTTTCATAAAATATAATTTTTCTTGCATATTTATTTTTTTATAATATTTCTGGAGGAGGAAGTTGCCTCATTTTTAGTGCAAAATTGTATTACCATTTAGGGTGTTGGATCGTCTTCAAGAGATGACTCAGATGCTAATCACACTTTAACTAGATAAAAGAACACCTATTTATAACTAAAAAACAACTCAATACTTAAGTTAGTGTTTTAATAAGCATATTCACATCTGATACAAAAAATTTCTCCCATATTTACTAATAGTTTTACAGATGCATCAAATAGACCTCATTAATCAAGTCTTTTTAACGAGTGTGACTCTCTTATCTTGCACAAATTTCAACTAGAGTATATTTGGACAATAATTATGAACGTAATATCCACCTAATTTTTTATTTTGTTTTATTTAATTTTCACGGTCTATTTATGACTCCCTTTGAGAAGTGTCTGAACTATGAACTTCACAGTTGACTCATGGCGACCACTCTCTCTCACCTTCCTCAATCATCGTCTCCTTCAAATTCATGGCTTCCCTTTCCGACGCCTATGCTAATATGGCTGACACAACCATGGCTCCGCCGGATCTAGCTCCGGCGGAGAGATCTATGCCTGTTGGGTACAGGTTTCTTCCGACCGACCAACAGCTCGTCGGTCACTACCTCCACCACAAATTGAAGGCTGACGATCTTTCCATTCACGACACCATCCCTGAGTTTGGCCTCTGCAAGGGTGAACCCTGGGATTTATTAGGTATTTTCATTTAATTTGTTCTTTCTCATTTCTTATACTGTATCGATCTTTTGCTATGGCGTCTGATTTTGCTTTCTTGTTATGCTTTAGAGTGGGCTACTTCCGCTTCAGATGCCAAGTTTGATGAATCACAATGCTTTTTCTTCAGTCCTCGCGACTATAAGTACTCTAACAGTACTCGGTCGAACAGAGCAACCTTAGGTGGCTTCTGGAAACCAACTGGTAGAGACCGTAAAATCACCAGTAAAGGTACCAACAAAGTTATTGGGACCAAGAAGACCCTAGTTTATTATGAACGCCGTGTTCCTCGTGCAATCAAAACTAACTGGATTACTCATGAATATCATGATGACCAGTTATCTCATGACCAGGTAAACTTTGCGTTGAACTTTGTCGTTATTTAATTACAGGATAGTAAAGCTTTATGAAATTTGTTTACAGATATTCTTAAGAATTGATAGTACATTAGTACATGTGCTTTTTTCCATTTTGTGTTTATAACGCCAGAGTTATTTCATTAGGATTTTCTGGTATTGAAAATGGTCATAAAACTGTGGTCAGCGCAGGGATAGTTTCTCTTGCCCGCACTTTACTTTCGATGATGTCATTGGTTATTTTACTCTTTTTATGCCTCAATTTTGAGCATCTAATTGTTTCGTAACTAATGTTCATTATTGGTGAATGGTCATCTCTGATAAATAACTCTCCTGGTGTAATTTTTTTTGTCAAACTGATGAATATTATCATTTCTATTTTTATGCTGTAATTCTCACAAATGAATTCTTTCATTTTTCTTAATTGTTGCAGAGATCTCATGTTGTTTGTTGGTTAAGGAAGGATGATAAGAAGAAATCAAAGAAAAAAATCATCAATTAGTTGATGATTATGGAAGTCAAGCAAATATATCTATGAATTCAGATGTAAGTAAAAGAATTCTTTAAACAGTTTACAGGTTAGTTTTGAAACCGTGGAAGGGCTGGAGAACTAATCTTTTGATATTTGACTTGTATGTTTTTCAGGAACATTATATGAGTTCAATGATGCAAGGATCTTCCGAATCAAGTGAAGTTATAGATTCAATGATTCAAATGCCATTTGGATCTAATGAAGCTCCAAATGAAGCTGTAGAATCAATGATTCAAGTATCTTCTCAATTAAATAGAGCTATAGACTCAATGATTCAAAAACCTTTTGAATCAAATGAAGTTGTAGACTCATTCATTCAATTCTCTTCTCAATCTAATGGAGCTATAGACTCAATGATTCAAATACCTTTTGAATCAAATGAAGTTGTAGACTCCTCTCACTCAGATGAAGCTATAGACTCAATGATTCAATTTGAATCAGATGAAGCTGTAGACTCAATGATTCAAGTGTCTTCCCAAACACATGAAATTATTAACCCAACAAAACAAATATCTCCTCAATCATATGAAGCCATAGGCTCAATGATTCAAACACCTTTCAAATCAAATAAAAATTTAACCTCAATTATTCAAACACCACTATCTGAATCAAATTCTACTATAGAACTAGATTCAACTATTCAGACACCTTTCAAATCTAATGAAGAATCAGCTTCGATTATTCATACACCACTATCTGAATCAAATTCTACTGTAGCAGTAGATTCAATGATTCAACCACATTTTAAAAGAGGCGAAGAATTAGCCTCAATTATTCATACACTACCACATGAATCAAATTCTACTATGACTGTAGATTCAATGATTCAAACATCTATCAAACCAACTATCCAACCAGATGAATCATCAACCTCAATGATTCATATACCGCTGCCACCTGAACCAAATTCTATTGGTGAAACGTCATTTGACGCAGGTCAATTAGGTGAATTTGGCTTTAGTTTATTTGACTGTGACTCAGGTGAACTTGGCTTTAGTTTATTTGACTGTGACTCAGGTGAATTTGACTTCATCTCACTCTTGCAATCTCCAAGGATAGATGAGCAAGGGCTATTCGATGGCAACATCTGATATGCGTTGCCCTGAAGCATAGAAAACCATTTATGTAAAAGAAGTATGTAGTGTATTTGTTTTTTTTTTTTTTATTAAGTTTTCTAAATTCTGATGTACGAGTGATGTTGCAAAAGAATTGCCGTGTATCTTTCTTTCTCGGTGTTCTATCATTTAGTTATTTTGCTTGTAGCAGACGAGGGACTTGTTGCCTGTAACCTAATCCCTTTTATTTACATAATGCAATTTCGTGTGGCAAAAGTTATTGCTGTTTTCTCCATGGTCGCCTGTAACCTAATCCCTTTTATTTACATAATGCAATTTCGTGTGGCAAAAGTTATTGCTGTTTTCTCCATGGTCATTTGATTCTTCCCTAAATAATCTCCGAGAAAAAAAAAAGGGAATTATGTTCTGTACTTAATAGTAGGGAAATTTTTTCTGTCATGAACCTTTTGATTTTATTTCATTTCCTCATTTCTTAGGGTGGGTGTGTGTGTACCCTCCTTTGTGGGTTGTGGGTTCTATAACTTTAAAGTGATCAAAACGGGCGGATATGTACCTCAAGAGGCAGTGGGTTATAAATTGTTAAAATAAAAAAGCAAATAAATAAAATATATACCTTTACTTTTAAATTAAAATTAAAAATTGACAATGTTAAATAATAATGACAAATCAACAAACTAGTAATATAAATATTATGTGCTTCACTTTGTGTATCAAAATGACAGTTTCTCTTTATATGCTAAATAGGTGAAAAATTGCAATCAGATCCAATTAACAAACTTAATAGCAATAAAGTCTATCGAAATCATTAAATTGCAATGAATTTCCAAAAGATATGAGTGCTATTAATTCTAAACAAGAAAGTAATATTTTGTTGTTACTTATGACAAGTTTAGAGAACCAATAACAATTGTAAAGCAATCAATGACAAGTTTAAACCATTCAATGACAACTTTCATAGTAACAAGTGACTATATAAAATATTCGTATAAAAAGTCAATATAACTTGTACATATTGTTCCTCCTCTCTTGTATCATCTCTTGTTGATTGTGTGTTGTCATCTACATTTTCTCCTATAGTCACATGACCATTTTCTCCATTGAATTTAATAAAATGTTTTTCTCTTTCATCTTCTACAAGGTCCACAAAAATTGTGGCATCAAAAGTCAGCGTAAATTTCATGAAAATTCTACTACTTTCTTTGGTTCTTGAAAATTCTAATGTTTTATTTTTTAACAATTGATGCTATAATTATTATAAACTCTTCATTCGTAATGCCCTTTATGGTTTTTGTTCTTACTCTAGCTTCACATATTGAAAATCATATCCTCCTCCATTTAAAAATTGTCCCCTTCATGCAAGAAATATAATATATGCATTCAAGATGTACTCATCATCTTTTCTGTCACACTGCATAACAAAATTGTTATTAGTAACTATATTAGCAACATTAATGACTTTAAAGCATTGTATTGACGACACGTTTTGAAATCACATAATATGAGTTATAAACATATAAAGTTTTATCCTTTCCATTTATCCCTTTCTAAGAACAAAAATAGAGCATAATTTGTGTAGCAAAAATTCATACATTCCCATACACTCAATGAAACAACGTAAATCATAAAGGTAATATACAATTAACAATTATTTGATGCTCTAAACTTGTCATTAGTTGCTCTAAATTTGTCATTGGTTGCTCTAGACTTCTCATTACTAACAAATGGACAAAATTCTGCTTTCATATTTGGAATTAATAGCAACCACGTCCATTAAGATTTCACTGCAATTTAATGATTTTGAGGGACTTGATTGCCGTTAAATATGTTATTTGGGACATGATTGCAATTTTCCCTTAATATTACGTTGCTGTTTAGCTGTTTTTAAAAACACATCATTTTTTACTTGTAAAAATTTGCTAGAAAATAACTTGAGAAATGACAAAAGCTAATATCAATTCTTGCGGCAACATATATATTCTCTAGACTGACATGAGTAATGTTTTTATCGCTAAACAATTATATTTTTTAACAGGCGCATGGTATATTTTATATAAGATTATATATATGGTATGCAACTTATGTATCGTTTGAAGATTTAAATTTTTTAACATCGTTGTATAACTATTGTTCAAAACGTATTTGATATACAAGTTTTACTTAGACAGCCTATCATTTATTTTAAAATTTCGAATGTGAATTCAACATTAGTACTCATTTGAAAAGGGTGGGATTAATAACCATAAAAAAGAGATATAAATTTGATAATAATCTTCTGATCCATTAACCAATGAAATGAGTGAACAAATCTTGGTGGGAAACATGACAAACCATAAAGAAGAGCATCAGAAAGACTGAAAAGTGGAATGTATTAAGAAATTTTGTGATGCTTCGGTATAGAGAATGAACAGACTGAAAACAAAAAAATTTGCTTCTCCCGAAATGTGCATTTCTCTCGAGCTATGGATTTGAGTCGACGCATGGGCATGGGGGTTGGTTTGACAGGAGATTTGGGCAAATACCTTAGCATTCCCCTCCTTCATAAAAGAGCTAGCTTCTTACCTCACTTTTGCTCCTGTTCTGGAGAAGACCCAACGGAAATTAGCCAGATGGAAAATGAATTGTCTTAATCTTGCAGGGCGAGCCACTCTGAACAAGTCAGTGTTATCTACACTTCCTTACTATCACATGCAGACTATGCTTTTCCCTAAAAGCCTGTTGCGGGACCTTGAAAGAAAGAGTAGAACTTTCTTATACGGAGGCAATGAAGAAGAGAGGAAACTTCACTTGATTTCTCGGGACCTTGTCACAAAAGCTAAAAATGACGGAGGTTTGGGCATCAAGAATCTTCGGAAATAGAACAAAGCTTTCATTATGAAATTATGTTAGAATCTTTTGAATAACAAAGAAGCTTTACCGGTCAAACTCCTTAAGGACAAGTATAAATGTTGACCAAAAGCCATGCTAAAGATTCATAAGAAAAAGAGCTCTTCTCTTACCTGGCGAAGTATCATTGCTGTTTGGGACAAGTTCAAAAGGGGTGTAGGAGTGAAGATTAGAAATGGGGAATCCTCTTATTTCTGGCTGGATCTAGTCAGAGATTAACACCCCACTAGTTGATAACAACGAGAAGATGGTTGATTTTGTTACTCCCTGGGGAGAATGAGATAAAGAGAAATTGAGGGCCTGTTTGGTATCAAGAAAATTTGACGAGGGAAAGGAATTTAAGAGAGGGAATGTAAGGGAAGGGAAGATTTTAATAGGTGGAGGAAGATGTGTTGTTTGGTAGGAAGAAAATTGAGGGGGTGACAATTGAAAAAGAAATGACAAATACCACTACAAAAATTCAACGTATTAATGTTATTTGGGACGGAATTTTGTCGATAATCCCTTGTCAACGAAACAAAGTCCATTGGAGAAAATACCGTGGCTATGGCAAATAGTGACAGAATTATATTTCATCGCTAATTTCCCACGGAATTTAGCGACACAATTTTTTCGTTAGAAATTAACGACGGAACATTCCGTGGGTAAATTTGCCACAAAATTTTGTCCACGATTTCCGTGGGATTTCACCCACGGAATTCGTCGATGAATTCCGTGGATAATTACCCACGGGCTTAATCGATGAATTCCATGGGTGTATCACCCACGGAATTCCGTTGCTAATCCAAACAAATTATGGATGCTCTCATCTTCATTTTTTAGGCATTTAAAAAAAAAAATATATAATTGAACACACTTACATGATAAAAGAGAAAAGAAGCATGTTCATATAAGTAGAAAAATTAACAAGTTCAAAGTAATTATTAGTAAACGAAGGAGGAAAAATGTCACAATTTCAAAGTAATTAAATACAAAAAAAATGGCGAATAGAAGTAAATAGTCACAAGTTTGTTTGTACAAAAGCAATGAAAATTGTCAACAATCATTTGCAGCGTCTTCATTTGCATTGGAACCAAAGGGAGCCTCATCATTGGCAGGGTTAGAGAGATTAGGTAAGTGAACCTCCATTGTTTGCAATGCTGACATAATCATGTCGTAACCATGATGCAGGTGTTGATTCTATTGTTTCAAGTTTGCATAACTTCTCTGATTTGAGTTATCTTCGTTTGCAATTCTTGAATGTTAGAATTCGTCGTAGAGTTGATGGAAGGAGCTGAATGAGAAGAACCAATATGTTCATTTTGAGATCCAAGCCCATAGATTCAGCCCTTCTTGTTCTTACCACCGTAACTCTAACAACAAATTAAGTTCATCCCGATTAGATTGTACACTACCTCCTCGAACCGACAGATGCCTTGTGTCTTAGAAATTCATCCTGCACATCAGAAGATTCAACAAGATGAACAAAAAACAAAATTCAAGCATCATCAAGAGAGGGTGATCACTATAATAGCCATAATTGTATGAGATCAGCGCCCCTTCACAACCAAATAAGTACATTCACCGGACATGTGAAACCAATCTACATGGCTACAATTGGAAGCAGTGCACTCACAATATGGAAACTAGGAGTTATTGTTCAGGCTCACGTCCGTATGTATAAGATCTAAAGACCCTCCAAACAAACAAAGTCCCACAACAAGAATACTGTACTACATTTCAAAAGATAGCAATTTTTGAACAATAAAAAAGATGAACCAATGGAATAATTACAAGCATAATGTTACAATTCTGCAGGAAAAAAACCAGCCACTGTTCACATGCAAGAACTTAAGCTATGAATGCTTGATGACAGCCACTGGGAAGCCAGTTATACACCATAGTATAAACAGATAACGTCAGCTACTTTCATACATCAACTAGCATTTTCCGACATACGTTATGTTACTCACATGAATAACATGTTTCATAATTTAAGTTGCAAGTGAAAGACCGATTACAAGCCAACATAGAAGATTGTGATCTGCATGAACATTACTCTAGCCAAATTCAAAATTTGTTAAATAAATAAACATGAATGACATCAACAACTTACAGGAATTGCAGTCTCACGATGGTCAATTTTCCAATTTCCTCATTATAATGAGTCTTTTTGAGCAATTCAAAGAATGAAGGCTCTCTTATCAAATTTTTAGCTTGCAGGTATTTATAAAGATGTATTATATAAAGCATTAAATAAATAATGATTGAACAATTTGAAGATAAAGTCTTACCATCCTCTTCTTATGCTCAGTATTAGGAATACTACCACCCTTTGTGTTGAGTTCCTCCTTTGCTAAAGGCTCGATTGGCCGCTGCTATCTCACACTTGCTCAAGTATTCCGGGGTGATGTCCACAGGCTCTCTAACTGATTCATCACTTCATGTGGAATCCACTTAGGCCTAACTTTCTTGTGAAACAAGTCTTGCCTGATTCCATACATTGTTCCTCTTAAGATCTATTGACACTTTGCATTATAAATTCTCTTGACATCACTCATATTCGGGCATCCATTTATATTTTCCGTATAATTGGGAAAGAAAAAAAGATAAAGAATAAAAACTTAATGAGGAAACAATTAGACATAATACAAATATAAGGGATAAGATATACCGCCCATTCTTCAAACCACATGTTCTTATAATTGGAAGGTGTAGCTTTCCAACCGTGATGACATGGATAGTCAAATTTCCCTAGAATAACAGGAAGAATTTCTCGAACATAACAAACAAAAGGATTGAACCTAGTAAAAATACCAATGTAAATGTTAGAAAGGCTTTATGATATTTTTCTTTATGCAACAAAATAGTTTAAGGAACTGATGACTTACGTTGTTTTCTTAGGATATATCCATATTCGACCATCTACGGGATCATGACCCCAAGGTGATAATCTACCAAAGACCCGTGGAATAGGGGTGCGAAGATCTGTTCCGGGAGATGGCATCTGAGGAGATGGGACTTGGGCTGGAGGAGGCCTAGGTGATAAAGAGTGGGAAGATTCTATTGCAGGAGATTGCAATTGGGGGATAGTATGGGTCTCACAGCTGATCCATGCATTTGAGGTGGTAATGAAGGTCGGATAGGTATATCATGAAATTGACGCGAAGATATAAATGATAACGATGGTCTAACTAACTTTGGTATAGATGATGATGAAGTAGTTGTCATAGGAGGAATAAACAACCTACGACGTTGCTGAGGGATCGAAGATTGTGGAGTACTCGATTGGCCTCTATCATGCTTTGAGCTACGACTAGACATCTACATATTCATTGTGAGAGTTCGTTAGTAACAAGAAATTAATCCAACATGACAAACTTAAATGAATAAAAAACTGAAACAATTACAAGTCAATGCAATAAAAGTTCACCTCAAGAACGAGTAATAACAACGAAATTCCTAAAACCTAATACTTTATATATTATCGTCTTTGTCTTCACCTTCGTCTCCGTCTCCATCTCCGTCAACATAAACATCTTCAACCTCATCATCTATATCTTCTTCTTCATCATCTTCTTCTTGGTCTTCATCATCTTCATACTCAATGTTATCCACTGGCATATCCATGTCTTGATAGCAAATTTTAGAGGCAATAGTGTCAAGTATTGGCGAGTGACTTCGTCCTCAAGCTCATTATGGGCAAGTATGACTTCGAGTTCATCCACTTGAAATGGCCCCACAATTGCTTCATATTCAAGAGTGTCAATGATGCTACAAGCCTTGATCTTAATAACAGATGACCAATTTTCTTTTTGATGACAAGGATAGGCATGTGGTATTCTTGCATTGCTTAGCTTGTTGGGCCAAAATAAATGGGTCATACTTATTGTACTTCCGTGATGCATAGACTTCAATAGTCCCATATGCGGATGAACCTTGATACCACAATTCGGTGTTGGATCAAACCGGTCACATTTAAACAACACTACTCTCTTCACAAGAACACCGATTGAACCATATTTTTACATGATTTTTGATAATTAAATTGGGACTTTTAATGCATTTTTCGTAGTTATTGAGCTTTAAATGTGTTTCTTATGATAAATTGAGATTAAGAGTAAATACATTAAATTAGGGCTAAAAGGGGCAAAATTGTAAAAAAAATGTAATTACTTTTAATCATTGATTTTTCACAGAATATCGATGTTAGATTAATGATTTGTCATTGTAGATGCCTCAAAAGATTAGATCAAATTTGAAAATTAAAGTCTGAACTTAAATTATAAAAGTTTTAATTAGGTCCCCGATCGTAAGTTTCATTTGTTTCAGTTTAGTCCTTGGTCAAAACTCACGTTTTGACTAAGGGGAATTGATTAGGTCGATGCTTTCTTTAAAACAGGAGACCCGTGAACCAAGATGACCCGACGTAGCCGGGAGGAATTAAAACAGGACCCGATACGCCTAGGAGGGAGGCGCCGCATACAGAGAGAGGAAATGAGGGAAATAATAATAATAAAAAAAGGAGAACGTCCGCATCGTGTTGGACCTTCATCTTCGACCTCCGGGACCTTCATCCCCACCTCGCCGGCGAGGATCACTCCGCCACCACCATCCTCATTCCGCCGGCTGAGCCGAGGCGAGATTGGGCGACCGGAACGCAGAACGGGCCGGTGGGGGTCGGACCTTCAAAATCACGATGGACATTCACGACGGGGATCGACTTGACGTTGGGAACACACTACTCCACCTTCTCCTTCTCATTAGTAGTCGCCGGCGGCTTCACCCTCTCCACCATCACCGCCGCGACCTCCATTGTTGAACCGAGAGAGCGAGAACAAAGCATCTACACCTCCGACCCTCTTTCTCCATCCTCCTTCACCCACCGTACACCACCATCGGTTTCACCACCATCACCATTCTTCAACTATTCTCGTCTCACCATCGTCATTTCACCTCATCCGCCATGGCCGTAGAATTTGAGCTCGTTGGAGAAGAATTTGAAACCATGTGTGGGCTGATTCCTTTTGTCTCTTGGAGATGGATCAAGTGGCTTGAGTTCCAAAGCTTCACGGGGGGAGTATTTTGTTCAATTTATTTTCTTTTATTACATTTTAATTTCCTAGTTTTAGGAATATTATTTTGTAATGTTGAGACTTAGTTTATCCGTTTGGAAATTTTTGTGGATTGGACCTATGTGATTGGATTGAATTTTGTGGTTTGTGAATTTATAAATTTGTATTTCCCTATTGATTAGGTGAAATTATGTTTTCTACGTGGTATTGTTAGATAACATGATTTAATTGGATTAATTGAGTGGCGTGGTATCGCATTCATATCAAGAGGAGCCAAGTTGCATTAATTTAATCCTAATCACACACTAAGTGGTTTTAAACAATATCTCAAGAGGTAGTGGTTAGCTACGGTAGTATGAGCTACTATTAATTGGGAATATTGGACTCAAGTGGTATCTTGGGGTTTTTCATTTAGACTTAGTGAAAATTTACTCATACATTTAATTGAACTAGGATAGTCACTATTCCATTTCCAAGAGCATTCCATACTCATATTCATACTCCACTCCATTTTATTAAAAATACCAAAAAGAATAGTTTAGCATTTAATTTAATTGCACTCTTATTTTACTTTATTAATTTGAAAATCCAAAACCTATTTGCCCCCTTGTTTTAATTGCATTTGCATGTCATTTAGATTACTTAGGATTCAATAAAAGGCTCCTCGAGAGAGAGAACGATCCTAGGTTTGCCTATACGCAATCCTTAATTTATTTTTTATTGTGGACCCCAAGGCTAAAGATAGAAAAATCCATTCATCAAACACCCAAATATTCAAGTCCAACAATCTTTTGTAGAATGCCGTATTAGTCATATTCTTGCGTGTGAGGCTTTGTTGAAATCAGTTGGGATGGAGGAGCCAATGTGAGTTGACATAGATGGTAAGGGATCCGGGATTAGGCCCTTGGGTCGTGGGTTCGATCCTGCGTCATTTGGGACTCCTTTGGTAGGCGATCTCGTAAGTCCCTGTAAGTGCTCATAGAGCCGGCCGTCTTGCCTTGGTGGGGGACTGATGTCGAACCCCTCCAAAACTTTTTTATATCAAAACAAAAAAAAAGTTGGGATGGAGGAGGGAATAAGGCATATTATTGGGCTTGTCTAACAAAGTTCATTAGCATAAAAACAAAAAACAAAAAACAAAAAACAAAAAACAAAACAGGAACAGAATGGGAAAAAGGAAAAGGTTTTGTGAGAAAAGAAAAAGTCCCATCAATAAACTTAATATTCAAAACAAAGTTCATTAGCATAAAAAAAAAAATAAAAAAAAAAAAAAAAAAAGCACTAAATCCATAGAGAGGCGCTAATAGTTTCGGTGCCAAATCCATAGCCGTTCAAAAGATGCATCAAAGAAATTTCGGTGCTATGAGAGGCACTAAATCCAAGAATTGGTTTAGTATAATAGTGCAAATCAACTAATTCTTTCCATAATCACCAAAATAATTAGCAAGATTGGAATAAGCTCATCAGGAATATCACTAACAGGTTTACTAGAACTTAATTTGGATATACATTGTGAAAACAGAAAATATGCTTTTAGACAAAGAGAAATTACCTTGCTAAGAAAATAAAGCAATTTAACAGAAATCACTGTTGGGTTCAAACCAAAAGCTTTCAAGACCTATGCCAGAAATTTAGAAGCAAAAGAAGAAAACACAAACATTATCCGATCAGAGCTCTGTTTGACTATATAGAAATCAAAGCAAGGAAATAACCCAATTTCAAAACCTCAACATCATATTTGTACCCTCAATTTTATAATGACATGGATTTTGCAGAATAAATCAAATTGAAAATATCACAGAAACTCACAACTGAGAACAAATTAACCAACATAGTATTTGCCCTCGGTTTCTGGGAAACCAAACAGATCGTAGATGAATGCAAAGCTTGAATCAGGTAAAAGTCACAGATTCTGCTTGATTGGAAAGTATGGTTTTTGCCACACAATTGGCAAGAACCTTTCATGAACACAACATCACAATAGAAGGAAAAGACACGTACATATAATTTTTATAGAACCAGCGTGCACGAAACAAGAGAAAACATGGGCATAACTAATATCCAAAATCAAGAGGAAGAAATCTATGTCGAGTCTTTAGTCTTAACATGGGCATCCCAATACATCCGCCTAGATAGTTTAGAAGGATCAAGGAACAAAGAAATTGCTTTCAGCTCAATTCTTTTTTTCTTTTAGATTGAAGATACATAATTAACAAGCCTCATCTTGTAGAAAAAAAAAATGATACATGTTGAAGAAACTCTCACCTTCTAAAATGCCCGAACGAGAAAAAGTTAAGCTAAGCTTGTCCCATCAGACTAGAATTGAACGAGTCGTGCTTATTTGGATAGTATAGTGTGGCCCATATTTTTTAGACTCCATGCAATGCATGGGGCTCACATCTAGTTAGCAATAAATTTGAGAATAATAAGACAAGCTCCTGCAAAATATTGGGATAAGAAGAACTCAATAAGTTAAGCAACAAGCATACTAACATTGGGGTGTATACAAGAATGAGAAGCTAGGTCCACTGTATTCACGCAAAGGGTTCAAAATTTGCTATGTAGGCTACTGGCATTACTCTTAATATTAACCAACCAAGGAAATTGCTGGAAAAACTCAATATTAACTGATAGAGGTTATGTTCCTTCATAAAATTTGCTACAGGTGTTACTTTGCAAGATATGTACGTCTCATTTGCTAAAACAGTATGGAACGTGTTACTTGATTGCAGATAAGGCAGCAGATATCAACAAAAGCCACGCAACCCAAAAAAGCAAAAACACACAGCATATAACATATTCTCTTAAATTTGAAACAAAATGCACAGGAATTTAACTAGTTAAAAAAAAAAAAAAAAAACAGGGAATCATTGAAATTATGCAAGCAGAAAACCTGGAAGAAGTAATTTATCTTCTAAGATCGTTCAGAAATGTGCTCTTGCAAATCCTTACCCGAACCCCACCAAGTGCATTGAGATTAGAAAGAGTGAATGCTGATAAAAAAAAATCACAAATGTAACGAGTAGATATTTTAGGTCCACTTAAAAATCATAATCTGCACTTGCACGAGGACAAGTTCAAAACTTACCACCGTTACTCAAAATGAAATCTACTTGTTATATTTGTAATTTTTTTATTCCATTCACTCTTCCAAACCCCAAGGCACTTGGTTGGGGGTCCGACAAGGATTTGCAACAATCGATTTTAGGTGGATTGCGCGTGGACTTGCTAGACACGTTCAAAAACTTATCACCCTTACTCAAAATGAAATCTATTCATTATATTTGTGATTTTTATGTTGCATTCACTTTTCTTAACCCCAATGCACATGGTTGGGGGTCCGAATAAGGATTTGCAACAATCAAATTTTGGATGGATTGCACATGAACTTTTTGTCTTTGGGTGTTTCAAGTAAAAATTTAGCCAATCCGACCTTAACCCTTAAAAAGTTGACATTTTAACAGATGTTGGTTTTTTTCTAACAAGGCTTTGTCTTGACTTTACATTTCTAAAAGTTTTTTTGATATTTTTGGTCCACTTAAAAGCTATTTGTCTTTGCGGACGCCTGGAGTAATAGTTAGTTTAAATGCAGACCTTAACCCTAAAATAAAAAAATGATAATTTTAAACAACAATAATAATAAAGCTAATCACAACTTAAATTAATAATTATATATATATATATATATATATATATATATATATAATCAGATTTTTGAAGCATAATACCGCGTATTTGCGTCTTTGATACTCTTCTTTACTTTACTTTCATACTCTTCAATTTATAGATATATCTTTCAATAAACAATAAAATAGTTATATGACAATTTAGCGGATAACTTTGTCTTTGAGTTTGAAGTTTTCATTTTTTTCTTCATAATAGTACCTTTATTGATTTATATCATTTTTATCAATGACTCAACTTGTTTCGTTAAAGCTCATATTGTGACTAGCATTTATTGTTGCAGAATAAACCAATTTTTAAATGGAATAAGATACTTGATAAAGCATGAGTTTGAGTATCCTAAGTCTTCCCGTTTACAAATTTCATCAATTACTGTGTTGTGAGCAAACATGCATATATGTTCACTTAAAGGGTATACTAATTTATATTGGTTCTTCTTTTCCATACGGTTTGACTCGTTTTTTTAATATATATTATTATTTCATTTTTAATTAATTATTATTATTTTATTTTTCTTATTATTATTTAAATGAATAATTGATAATTAATAAATAATTAATAATATATAATTTAAGATAAGAATACTAATATATAAATGATATTTTCATTTTAATGAATTATTTTATTTCTTAATCATTAAATTAATGATGAGATCTTTTATCATTTTTTGCATGTCCCGGAAGTTTATAGTAGGTGAAAATTCTCTCAATTTATGTCCTACCATACGATCTGTTATATAAATAGGTAAATGTTATTTTCCATTATGGATAGTAATCGTATGACCAATCATTGTAGGTATAATAGTAGATGCTCTGGACCAAGTTACTATTATTTCTTTTTCTTCTTTTGTGTTAACTTTATTTATTTTTCTTAATAAATGATTCGCTACAAAAGGATTTTTTTTAGTGAACGTGTCACAGTCCATTACTCCTTTTTTGTTTTTGTTTTTTTTTGTTTTTGTAAAGACGAAGAAACAAATTCTATTATATTTTCTCTACTCCACTATTTACTACAGCGACGAAGAATCAAATTATTACTATGGTGAAATCCAATTTCAATTGAATGATATGAGTTGATTTTTTGTTACGATAAATTGACGAAACAATAGCCAGTCCAATAGTTGCTTCAGCGGCTGCGATAGCTATAACAAAAATGGAAAAAATATTTCCTTTTAATTGGTGACTAATAAAAAACTCAGAAAAAGCTATGAAATTTATATTAACCGCATTCAGTATAAGTTCAAGACATATAAGGGCTCTAACCATATTTCGGCTTGTGATCAATCCATAGATACCGATAGAAATTAAATAGGAACTCAAAACAAGTACATGTTCAAGCATCATTGACCAACTCCTTATCAATTTTGATTCATTTCAATATGAATAACACTTCAACAGATTCGATTGACTAGAGAATATAACAAGTACATACAAAAAGAAGATATTGGTAATAAGTCGAATAAGATTTTTTTTTTAAAACACAAACAATCTTTCACTTTCCCATTCACATGTAAAATTCAAAGGAAATGGAGATAAAATAAATAGAACAAAATGGAAATTGGAGCACCTAAAATAAATGAAAAGTTCAAATGGAAAAATGGAATTTAGATTATTATTTATCAAATTGCTCTATAATCTTATTTGATCTTATAGTTACCATGATATATCCGGAATTGTAGTTCTTAGTGGTACAAACCACCAAAGTAACTCCATCCTAATGTTGGTGTTGTATTAATGGGTGACGGTTTGATGATACAAGAGGGAAGTTCTGTAAAAGCAATAAGTAATGCAACTATGAATCTCATGGAGAGTTTGATCCTGGCTCGGGATGACGCGCGCATGCTTAACACATGCAAGTCGGACGGGAAGTGGTGTTTCCAGTGGCAGACGGGTGAGTAACGCGTAAGAACCTGCCCTTGGGAGGGGAACAATAGTTGGAAACGGCTGCTAATACCCCGTAGGCTGAGGAGCAAAAGGAGGAATATGCCCGAGGAGGGGCTCGCGTCTGATTAGCTAGTTGGTAAGGCAATAGCTTACCAAGACGATGATCAGTAGCTGGTCCGAGAGGATAATCAGCCACACTGGGACTAAGACACGACCCAAACTCCTATGGGCGGTAGCAATGGGGAATTTTCCGCAAGGGGCGAAAGCCTGACGGAGCAATGCCACGTGGAGGTAGAAGGCCTACGGGTCATCAACTTCTTTTCCCGGAGAAGAAGGAATGACAGTATCTAGGGAATAAGCATCGACTAACTCTGTGCCAACAACCGCGGTAAGACAGAGGATGCAAGCGTTATCCGGAATGATTGGGCGTAAAGAGTCTGTAGGTAGCTTTTTAAGTTCGTCGTGAAATCCCAGGGCTCAATCCTGGATAGGCGGTGGAAACTATCAAGCTGGAGTATAGTAGGGGCAAAGGGAATTTCTAGTGGAGTGTTGAAATGCGTAGAGATCGGAAGGAACACCAACGTAGAATAAACCAGAGTCATTCGTTGATAAATGATCACTATGAGTCTGTTTTTCCTTTTTTTTACCATATCGGATTGGCCCATATATATATATATATATAAGTCTCATGCCTTGTGTATTTAAAATTCAAAATCACATGTTTCTCCTTATGTACTGGATCCGGTTTTGGTCCCTATCCTTTGGATAGACACCATTTGCCCATCTGATCTGGACGGTCCAGATTTTATTTTTTTAAATTGCTGCTTTTTTAATTTAAAAAAAAAATCATTTTTTGAAAAAATATTAGTTGAAAGATTATCTTTATTTTAGATTCTGTACCTATTAAAATAATTTTTTTTTGAAAAAATAGAAAATAAAAAAATAAGATCTGGACGGTTCAGGAAAGATGAGCTCTCCCTACCTATCCTTTGGATAGGTAGGGAATCTCATTCCCTTATGTACCAAGCCAATCATTGATATTATGGTGGTGGATTATTGATTAAAACAAACAGCTTGATAAATGACAAAATTAAGTGTATATATATATTGCAGAGGTCTGCGGCAAAATGTTTCTATAAAAACATGATATGTCATTTATTTGTAGTTTACGATTTCAGGCCAAAAAACATATCACCTTTGTTTTTTGTTTTTGGTAAAAAGAAAAAATGACATTAATAACCATGAACTTTACAACGAGACCAAATAAAATGTACTGAAAAATGCCACAAATTAAGTCTATCTAAATCCTTAATTAATAGTAACAATAACAATATGGAAGGAAAGAAATTCTTTATTAAGTATGGATCATGGCATTAATATTATTGCCTTAAGACCACTTTTGTAGTGTAAATTGAACTACTACAAAAGTGCCCTTATAATTAGGACCGAAGAGAGTATATTTGATTGAAATGTTGTTATAGCTAGAGAAAAACTTTCCCTAAACACCAGATCTTCAGTATGTAGTTGTCCTTCTGAAATGCAAAATTTACCCTGTCGAGCATATATGTGTATAGCATCCTCTTACATTGGTAGTAAAAATATCTTCAACGTATCTATCTCTTCTTTTAGTTATTTTTTTTAATAAAAAGTTAAGCAAAAATATTTTAAACTAACATATGGTATTAATTAAATAAGGCGCGTAGTCTATGAAACAAAGCTAAAACTGTAAAACTTATGGAGCAAGTAGTTTTGGGAGTTTCAAATAGAAATGATAGATAGATAGATAGTGGGGTCAATTCTCTTAAAAACTTGGTGAGCAAGTAGCTTAGCTTTATTCTGTTTAATAATTTTATAAAAAATTGTGTTTATTTGACTAATATAATAGGATAGCCCTTATAACTACAAAATAATCGTAGGGCCAATTATTGTAACTTTTCTTCTATAGGTTTTGAAAGTTACTTTGAACCATGATTAGTGTCTGTCCAATATGATAACTACTCTCTACTCTATATAATTATCACAAATATCTATTTGCAACCTTACAGATAAAGAAATTTATTTAAATTAGTTGAAATTCTTAAAACTACTCTCATTGATTTTCATTGATTAGAGAAAATTACAACATGTCCTAAATAAGAAAATTAATAATTTTTGCAAATTTTATTGGGACTTGTGAGTAATTAATTGTTTTTGTGAGGACTTGTATATAATTCTCCCTTGTTTAATTAGTGAAGCGGTTGTTTACTTAGTTAAGGAATATAAAAACAAAGGACATTTAGGAAAAAATGATTTAAAGAAAAGAGGCATGAGGGAAGAGGTAAAATTTATTTTTAAAAATTTTCTTGATCTCTATATTTTCTTAAAATTCAATTCAATGAAATTTTTTATCACATCCTAACATCCATTTTCCTCAAACAAAATATGAAGGGAGGGAAGGGTTTGGTTGCAAAATATGGGGGGAGGTATCTACTATTCTACTTCCTCTTATTCAGTTAAAACCTATCATCCATTTTCCCTAGTTTTAAGCTAGCTTAATTATGAATTTTTTTATATATATATTTCAAACTTGTGTGAATTTAATCTAATGATGGAAAAGCTGACTTAAAATAAAAATAAAATTTGAATTTAAACTTCATGCTTTGTTCAAGTGAGATCAGAGAAGGGCATGGGTAAAAGAAAGGGAGAACATAATTAATTATTATACTTTTGTCACCATCGAGCATAGGGTTTCAATTTCAAGAATTCCAAAACATATAAAGTTTTTAACTTGAGGGCAAGTTTTATTATTTTCCTTTTCATTTGAGATGCCATTCTAGAATCTTCAGGGACATGTTCCTATCTTGAAATTAGCCAGAAACGTGATTGAAACTTGTAAGCGAATGGAAGGAACAAAGAAAAGAGGAGCCAAGGGGAAGGGAAGAATGAAGTGGGAAAACACACTTATAGAACATTTTTATTTTTTGAAAAGGAAATTTATTAAATACAGGAGTTGGGTTCAGCAGGGTTAACACTAATTTTTATCTAAAAGTTGGTTTTATTTTAAAAAAAAAAAGAAATGTGAAAATTTTACCCAACGAAAACATAATTTTATTTTATTTTTTGGGAAAAAAGTGAACAAAACATTTCTCTGATTTTAGTTTGAATTACAGTATAATTTATCTTACTTTTCACTTACGTAGGACTCTCTTGTCTCTATATAAGGAGTAACACTTCAAGTGATGAAGTCAAGCCCTCCTCTTGCACTACAAAACGATCACTCCCTCTTTTTCACTCTCAAGCGTCTTCTTCTACCTCAACTTCTCTGCTTGCCCTTTACTATCACTGAGACAACCATGGCGGATCCGACGACGATACAGAGACGTGTGCCTCCAGGATACAGATTCTGTCCGACCGAGGAAGAGCTCGTCGCTTACTACCTCCACCACAAATTGATGGCTCATGATCCTTCCATTTATAACACCATCCCTGAGATTGACGTTTGCAAGTACGAACCTTGGGAATTACCAGGTATCTATCCTAATTTTTATTTTCCTCTTAAATTTATTTGCATACTTGATTATCTTATGCTATGGCGTTTGGTTTTGCTTTCTTGTTCTTCAATCCAGCTCTGACTGCTTCAGCGTTTCCGGAGACGGAGCAAGATGACTCAGAATGCTATTTCTTCAGTCGTTGCGATTACAAGTACTCTAACAGTACTCGGTTTAAAAGGACAACATCACTTGGCTTCTGGAAAGCCACCGGTAAAGACAGACCAATCAAGGACCGTGAGACCAACAATGTCATTGGGATTAAGAAAATTCTAGTATATTACCAAGGACGTTTTCCTCATGCAAAGTGATGCAGTTGGGTCATTCATGAATATCATGATGTCATGTTTTCTCCACAACAAGTAAATGTTTATTTTGTCAATAACATTAATAATTATGTTCCTCTTTCTATGGCTCAATTTTGATGCATGTCGTTGTTTGGTAACTAATGTTTATCTCTTTTGAGTAACTCATTTTGATTAACTAGGGCTTCTATTAAACTAATTAAAAATTCGGATTTTATGTTCTAATTCTGGCAAATGAATGCTTCACTAAATTTCTTCCAAATGATGCAGAGGACCTATGTAGTATGCAAACTAATGAAGAAACATGAGAAGAAAATAAAAGAAAATACTACTGACTTTGAGCACGAATCAATTTGCCAGGAAAGGGAGTCTAGTAATCATACAGATTTTGAGTATGAAAACCCAGTAAATTTCTCTACCCTTTCAAAAGTAAGTAGAAGAATTCTTGAAGTAGTTCATAGATTATGCTTGAAGGTGCAAAATAGAATAAGAACTAATATTTGTTTAATATTTGTTTTAGGAACATTATTTATCAAACATGAACACATCAGTTCAAACATCTCCACACACTGAAGTTATGGATTCAGCAATTCATACATCTTTCCAACAAGATGAACTTATAAACTCAACGACTCAAACTTATTTCCAACCAAATGAAGATATAGATTCAATGATTCAAGATCTATCAATTGAAGCTATAGGCTCAATGATTCAAGCACTTTACCAGTCAGATGAAGAACATTACCACGGATAATTACTCTTGCAGTTGGTTCCAACCATCGATGAGCAAGGGTGAGGGGAAATGATGTCCATATTTGTATTAAAGGAAGAAGACTGTAGTGTATCTTATTTCAATTTATTTATTTTTTAAAAAACAATTCTTGTGATTTAGCAGGAAGAATTTTCGTGTATGTTTCTTTTAGTGTTATAAATTCTAATAATGAGTGGTTTAACTTGTTCTAAATACTATGTTTTCATCAATGCAAAGATTGTTTCGTCTCCTTCATGATTAACAGATTCCTTATTAAAATAATTCTGTTGTAAACGGAATATTAAATATATAAAAATAGAAAATAATGTTAAACGCTAATGTAATGACAAACTAACAACAACTTAATAATATTATATACCCAACTTAGATCCTAGGGGTTTGCGGCAAGTAATATTATTTTCTACAAAAGCATGTTAAGTAATATTTTTGGGACTTGGCTTTCCTCCAATTCTATTACTTTCCGCTGCCTCCAATACCTCCAAACTGCACTATTTTGGCGCAAATCAAGTGGAGCTTCGCCTTTTTAAAAAAACACAATTATTTCTAGGTGTTGAATAGTACTAAAAGGATACTTTAGGATATTGAATGGTGCATCTGAAAAATGTTTCATAATCTTGAAAAATTATTTCAAGATCTTGAAAAAATATTTTAGGTTTCTTGATTCATACTAAAAAGACACTTTAAAATATTTTTTTCTAGATCCTAAATATATTTTATCAAGACCCTAAAATAATTTTTCAAAATTATGAAGTATTTTTTAGTACCAAAGTATATCGAAGTATTGTTCACTATTGTGAAATATTTTTTCAAGATCCTAAAATAATTTTTCAAGATTATGAACTATTTTTTTGATCATGGGTCGATTATCCGAAATATCATTTTTGTACGAAACCACTTCCCCGAAATATTTTTTTCAAGATTCTAAAATATTTCAAAGTACCGAATGGTATAATCTTGAAAAGTTATTTTAGGATCTTAAAAAAATATTTTAGGGTCTTGAATCGTATTAAAAATACATTTTAAAATAATTTTTAAAGATCATGAAGTATTTTTTCATTACCAATCAATATCCTGTGGTATTCTTTTAGTACAATTTTGCACCCGAAATATTTTTTTGAAAAAAAGAAAAAGAAAAGCTGAAGCTCCCGATGTGCACCAAAACGGCGCAATTTGGAGGTATTGGAGGCAAATGAGAGTAATAGAATTGGAGGAAAAGCCAAATCCATATTTTTGTTGCGTAACAATCAATTTTTTTCTAGTGCATGCCATATATTTCATAAAAATGCAAAACTTTATCAAACATTTCTTCCCTTAATGAAGATGAAAATACCTGTGCTATACATATTTAATTATAGATCAAAGGGAAAATTAAAATAAAAGACCTAGATAAAATAATATTTAATTATAAAACTTGTAATTATTAAGAAGGGACCAAATAAGTTGAAAAGTAAATTAAATCGCTTTTAAATTCTCGTTCTTCCCCAACTCAGGAAAAAAAAAAAAAAAAAAAAAAAGCGCCTCCCTCCCTCCCATGACCATTCTCACAGACAGCAACGACAGGGAGATCGTGCTCTCCCTTCAGACCTTCATGGTCAAACCACTATTTGCAACTTTAATGCTTCAACGTTGCTGAACGAAACACTCAATCATCCTGCAAACATTCTCAACGTATGCACTGTGGCCCATCTCATCATCTTTGCATATTCTAAATAAGTATACCGTTTAATATCATTCCCCTGCATATAGAATGAAGTTGAGTTCCATGAAATTTTTCATAGGGTTTGACTTTCACGATTTCATTCTAATAACTTTATACTAATGATCAAATTCAAAACGTAATTGTCATGCATCACAAAAGGGGGTAATACCATTATTTGGGTCCTCATATCTAAAATTTCACGTGTAGGTACTTGATTACTTTGCGTCCTTGCGCTGGAAATTCCCAAAGAAGAACTTGTTAAGCTAAGTTACCAAAATGCTATCAACATATATACTGTTGTGGCACCGATAAATTGGTCACGAGAGGGAAGGGAGGCACTTTTTTGGGTTGGGGAACCAATTGAGAATTTGAAGGACAATTTAGTATTTTAAGTTTATTTAGTTCTTCTTAATAATTACAATTTTTATGGTTTTTCTAATTAAATATTATTTTATCTAGGTCATTTATTTTAATTTTCTCTAGATTAAAGTTAAAAAAGTCCTGTTGGCAACAAAAAGAAAAGGTTAAAAAGTCCTTTAATACAAAATATAAGGTAAAAATGAGGTGTATAAATTTAACTCTTCATTGTTACACCAAATTGCTTACCCGCTTTTAATTTTAATGTTTCCTTTGGCATTAAAGGTACACATTTTGGGATCCATCTGTGAATGATAAACCCTAAGAAACAGAGAAACAGACTCAAAAGTCAAAAAATAATGGAAGCTAGGAAAGGGAAGAAGGGTCAAGACGTGTAAAGGGATAAAACTTGGGGACCAAGTTTATCTTTTTCCACTCGTTTGGATGGAATAAAACTGGGGAGACAGGACCCGAATAACATCCAATCAGGTTAAACCCCACAGAATTTTCCATCAAAGAAATCGGGATGATAAAAAGAATGAGAGCATCAAAAAGTGAGTCAATTCGATAGTGGGGTCATTACCTTCAAAAGCTTCAACTTGGGCAGCAAGTTTTATGGTCAGTCACATGTGAGTTATTAGAAGAGTCGAAAGTTAGAGTTGGCCCTTTCAGACTTAGAATAAGAAAAGATCCGTTTTTCAAAGCCTGAGCTGTGAGCACGAAGGCCGGGTTAGGGTCGGCCTACAAGGTCGAAAGTTATTATTCTAAATTTTAACTATTTTTTTTTTTCTATTTTTTTAATAAATATAATTAGTAAATTACAACAATTAAACAATTAAAATTATAATTTATCAAATAAATGTTATCAACATTAATATTCAAACAACATGCATCATGGCACAAACAAATACAACCACTAATTCATAATTAAAAGAAACTATTATTCCTAAATAACTCACATAAAATATGAACTTCTTACTACTAAAGAATACGATACGATTATTATTGTCATCTTCTTCGCCATTATCATCAATTTCAATGATCTTTAATTGTGGTTTACTTTGAGTAGTAGGCTCTGTTTCATGGGTAAAAATATCAAGAATTTATTCTCCCGCATCTTGAATACATCTATAATCTTTATCTGCAACAAATAATAAATCAAATCATAAAATCAGAATATAATTATTATGTATTTGTATTTAAATGGATAAATAACTCTATAATAAATATAAAATACATATAAATTAGTAAATTATCATCATATGTAAATGTTTGGCCCTGCAAGGTTCCTTCACCCCCAACACTCTTGCTCTCAAACAAGTTAATGAAGGAAAAAAGAAATTAAAGGGCCTAACACGTCGGTTCTTTTAAACCCGTAGCCCTACAGAGCTGACCTTACAGGATCAATTTCATTTAGCACCTGCAATTTACAAGCGTAGCCAAACATAGGTTTAAAATTTTGTGCTTTTGTCTCTATCCAAACATAGGTTTAAAATTTCAAGAATCCCAAGATATTCAAAATTTTAAACTTAGCGAGCAAGTTGTTCGCTTTCCCGTCCTCTTCTCAACCATTCTAGAATCTCCAGGGACGTGTATTCTGGATCGAATATGCAATTTTTTTTACCAGCCACAAAATTATAAAACTTGGGGTGGAAGTTTGCAAAAAATAAATAAAATAAATAATCTAATAAAAACTGTCTTATGCTAGAAAGAAGAAAAGGTGATTGAGACTGGCAACTGAATGGATGGAGACAGAGAAAAGAGAGGGGAAGCACCGATTCAGTTTGGGTGAGATTGTCCAAATTTAATCTGGAACATTTAGATTTAATATGCACATAATTTAAAATAATATAATCTTTTAGTTTTCAGTTTTTTTTAAGTAATTTTATATTAAAAATTATTTGAACCATTGAAACCATATTTGAATAATGTAAATACCAAATACTAAATACCATCATAACAATAATAACTCAATAAGCACAGAAACTGACTGATTACATGAAGGAGTGCAGTGGAATATAATTGAGCATCTGGTGAAAAATCATGGAAGCACTCCCAAAAGATTCTCTCCTCTTTTTATTATTTCACGTATTTTTGGTGGGTCCGGTTCTTTAATACCTGTCTAAACATTACTGGTCCAGTGGTCCTCACACATAATCTTCAGGTGGCATTCATTATGTATACAGACTCATGAACAAAGACAAAAAAAAAAATATCGGGACGTCTTTGGGCATTCATTATGTCTTTAGTCAAAGAAGAGTGGAGCTCAGAGAAACGTTAGGGGGAGAATATTGATGATTTCACCCTTGCTTGCAGACGATGGAATCGGGACGTCTTTGGGCATATCCAACAGCGTAAAAGTCAACTTATTCGCAGATTAGATGGTGTGTCTAGAGCATTTTCTAGAGGTGGGCATTGTGGTTTCTTGGAACAGCTACAGAAAGGATTATGGAAAGAGTTTAATGATACGTTAACGCAAGAAGCTCTTCTATGGGCTCAAAAAGCCCACACGAATTGGGCCATCGATGGGGACCGTAATACGAAGTGGTTTCATAATCAAGCAAATAAGATAAAGAAGGCCAACAAAATTGATGATATCTGCATAAACGAGGGGGAATGGTGTTTCGAGGCTAAGGAGATCAAAACCCATGCCACAAAGTACTTTGCTGAGTTGTTTGACGAGGAAAAAGTGGACCGGGCCGCCACTAGTTTGTGGTGTCTCCTATCCGAAACTGTTGGAGGAACATGTTGATGTCTCATGGAAGGAATGTAGATGAAGTGAAGTCGAGTCGCTTTGTTTAGTATGGGGGCTCTCAAGTCTCCAGGTCTCGACAGGTTTAACGCTCTATTCTATCAGCACCAATGGAACATTGCCAGAGAGTCTGTTGTTCAGTTTGTGAAGCAGGTATTTTGGAACCCAGAGTTGATTGGTGATGTGAATGGAACACTTATCGTTTTAATTCCAAAAAATGATCACCCAGAGTCTTTTCGTGACCTCAGGCCAATTAGTTTGTGCAATGTCATTTACAAGCTAGTTACTAAGATCGTGGCGAATCGAATGAAGAGCTTTATGGACCATGTGATTGCTCCTAATCAATGCAGCTTTGTGCCGGGGCGCCATAGTTCGGACAACATAATTGTGGCCCAAGAGGTGGTTCATTCTATGCACACAATGAGAGGAAAAAAGGGATATATGGCCATTAAAATTGACCTAGAGAAGGCATATAATAGAGTAAATTGGAAATTTCTTTTGAATTGTCTCCACGAGTTACAACTACCTCGACCCCTCATTCAAGTGGTGGAGCATTGTATTGGTACTGCAAGACTTCGGCTTCTTTGGAACGGGAGCAAGGCGGATATGTTCCAATCATCTCGAGGTGTTAGACAGGGTGATCCTCTTTCTCCATATCTGTTTGTGATTTGTATTGAGAAATTGGCGCATATGATTCAAGAAAGATTGGTAGGGAAGCTTGGAATCCTATCGGACCGACGAAGAATGGTCCCCCTATCTCCCACCTGTTCTTCGCAGATGATATTATTTTGTTCACTGAAGCATCCCTCCAACAAGCTGAGCTGGTGCGTGAATGTCTGTTGCAGTTCTGTGAGTGCTCAGGACTTAAGGTCAACTCCTCTAAGACCCGAGTCTTCTTTTCCAAGAATGTTCATCATGTCGAGCTCGAGATCAGCTCAACACTTGGGTTTACTCAAACTTCGGATCCGGGAAGTACCTTGGGGTGCGGCTTCATCATACAAAGGCTGCGAAGGACAGTTTTCAAGTAGTAGTGGAAAGGGTTAAGGAAAGAATTTCTCGGTGGCACCCAACAGCATTCTCACTAGCTGGGAGATCCACTCTTATTTCCGCGGTGGCATCGGCTATCCCTACTTACTCTATGCAAACCTCACACCTTCCTGATAATATATGTGAGACTTTAGATAAACAGAATAGATCTTTTTTGTGGGGTGGAACAATGGAAAAGCGACGGATGCATTTGGTGGCATGGGATGAGGTGTGTAAGGCGAAGAGGCGGGGGTGGTCCGGGACTCGAGACATGCGAAGTTTGAGAATCAAGCACTTCTAATGAAGCTAGGATGGAAGTTAGTAACACAAAGGGATGCACTCTGGGTAAGAGTAGTTCGAGATAAGTACCAATGCGGGGAGGACCTTCTCCCTCGTTTCTCCTCAAAAAAACCAAGCTCTAATGTATGGACAGGAATTAAGAAGACGTGGGATAAAGTCATTGGGGGTCTTGAGATTAATCAGGAACAACATTCTGTTAAATGGAAAGGCGAGAGGAATGGAGAATTCTCAGTAAAGTCCGCATATAGGGAACTTTCGGGGAGGCGGTGGATCCCGGGATAGATTGGAGTCGGGTGTGGAAAGTCCGCGCACCACAAAGATGCAAGACACTCTTATGGCCGCTAGCTAGGAAGAGTCTCCTTACGAATGCCCGTCGGATGAGGCGGGGACCGACTTTGGATGCGAGTTGCTTGAGTTTGTGGGGTCGGTGTGGAGGACATTTTACATGTGTTTAGAGATTGTGTACACTTGAAATCTCTTTGGCGGAAAGTGGTGGAGTCATCCTGGTGGAGTACATTTTGTAATATGAACCTTTCAGATTGGGTGTGGTGGAACCTTCGTGGGAAATCAGACACTTGTCGGCAGTGGGCATCTAAGTTTACTGTGCTATGTTGGTGGTTGTGGCGCCGACGGAATTTGCTCGTATTTGAGAAGAAACTTATTGTAACATCCCATTTTGAAACGCAAATGTTTTTTTTTTTTCAATCGTAGTCGAGCAATAGAGCGAAAAAGAGTAATCGATCAGGTTCATAGCCAAAACATCAACCATTGTGTAATATTGTATAGATTACAATAGTCCTAAGGTTTAGAAATGAAATAGCGGAATGATTGAGAATAATGAATAACAGAAAACGATAAGATAGAAATAGTCTTCGCCCGCACGTCTATTCCGGCACTTGCCTCGATCCTCGAACCGTGGTCCTTCCGACTGAAGCTACAGTGAGATTCAATTCACCATATTGAATCTCGTGTAACGGTTAACCTCATACCCAAACAATACAATATACGAGACAATGAGATATTTCTAGAGCTAATACCACAAGATATCATAAGCATACAAACGATGCATGATCATTATGCCGACAAACATAAGCACAAAGCAATATGTAAAGCCCCATAAGGTAAACAATAACAAACTGCACTATTCACCGGTGCCACGATAATTACTCGTGTCCTCGCGCTAGGAAAACAAAACGGTGTTACCAAAACTATAACCCGTATAACATCCACGTATAACGGTCTACGAACATATCATTGACATATAAGTGTTTAAGATGTACAAGATTAGTGTTACAAGACGCGTCCGTACCTTCGTTGGCAACGTTAGGTACTACGGCGGAAGACGTACTTTCACGGAAGAACGTGAACTTCAAAACGGTTCGTCGGGCGCAGCAGAATCGGCAGCAATTCGTAGATTCGATATCCTATAAGAATAATATCACCTTTATTAGCGATTTGACACTATAATCGGCTTTTTTAGGTAAAAATTACCATTTTGCACTTCTACCCCTAATCGGGCGGAATTTCACCAAGACCGTTACTCTAGCAAATTTTCTTCCCGAAATTTTGCCGTAACTTCGACGCAACTATGATTTTTGAAAATAATGACTAAAATAGCCCTCCCATATGATACCCAAATCATACTTGAAATTTAAAGGCTATTCTAACAAATTCTACCCTTACTTTTAAAAAGAAGAAATCGCTAAAGTTCCAACTTTTCTGGCGACTCGACCCCTACTATGTTTTTACCTCTTTAGGCACATTTTTCAATGCAATGAGGCCTAAAAACAAGCATAGGAATCTTATCACCTACTTCCTAAATCTAACTAACAATTCTACTAACTACCGAACTAAAGACTTAAAAGCTAATGGCCAAAAGACTTACCCGTTGAAGAATTTCGCGAGCTTTTCCCGCAGCTTATCTCTACTTTCTCTCTCAAGAAATTCGGTCAAGACAAGAAAGAAATGGTGTGAGGATTTCTCAAGGAGATACCTCCTATTTATGACTTTGGTTAAGGCTTTGTTTGGAATTCCAAATTGTAAAGAACCCATTAATGCAACTTGAACAAAAAGTCACAAACTCCACCTCACCCCCTTTGGTCGACATCTTTGGGCTGTTTGGCAGCCAAGGATTGGCCAAGAAGTGATGACTCACCTCACTTTATGGCCCGATCAAAGTATTTCTCGATCGGTACCCGATTCGCGTAATTTCGGAGAAATCTCAAAATTCTAGATTTAGAACTTTGAAGACCTTCTCTTTCATCAATAATATCTATTATAACTTGAATTTTGACTTTAGACGGGGTTCCAACTGTCCCGCTTGAAGTTTCTCGAAAACGTGTCCGTACGCGTCCGTGTCGAATCGGTTCCGAATCATCAAGCTCTAGATAATAATTCACGATTCCAAATGTATTTTTATAATTATAAACTCATCCCTAGATGTTGAGTTATAATTTATTTCCTTATTTTCCCAAAATGTGACTACAAAGATTTTCCCTATTTCGTCTTATTAGGACAATGTGCTACGGGTCTCGGAATTGACTTAGGAAGAGGTCACCCGAAGGTAAAAACTCACCGATCAATATTTTACCTTGACTTTGGAATTCCTATTCCTGGTTCCCTAGATAGGATCTGTTTCCTAAATATAAGATTACTATTCATGCTTTTTTAATTATATTATATAATAATCAAAAATTTGCAAAATATCAAGATATCAAATTTTGCTTCTTATCCTCAAATTCTTTGGCCAATTTTCGCAGCCTTCTTTTTATTTTATTTTTTAAATGTTTTTCAAGAATTAATTAATTACTTAATTCAATTTTTATTAAAAATTCTACAAAATTCCCTAATTGGTCCATTCTTGTATTTAGGTTTAAAAATACCTAAACTCAACTATTTTTCTCAAAACTTTCCAATTTAATTAGTAAATACATTTTATTAATATTCAACTAATTTCCACTAATTTTAGAGCTTCACATAATTATTACTGAAATTTCCTTTGCTTATGCTTAAGTAATTAGCTATTAATTACTTAATTACTCTTTTAACCATAGTTGGTATTTTTCTTAATTAGAATGCTTCATTACCTTCATATTCTTGTATTAACATTAGCATTTCCATGCCTCTTGCATTGTTTCATAATTACAAGGGTATTTTGGTCATTTTATTACTTTATGAGCATCCTTTCTCATTTTCCCAAGTTTGTAATTTATTTAATTACTGTAATTAGAGCTAATATACTCTCTTAATTCAACTGGTCATTTTTCGACTTTTAGGATTTTTCATGAATTTTCTAAGTTAATTACCCTTTGCGTGGGCATTTTGGTCATTTTGGCACTTTGACCCTTAAACTCCCTAATTTCTTGCAGAAATTCTACCTAGAAAATAGACTATAATTACCCAAGAATGGAGATTGCAATTTCACTTATCGAAATATCCAACTTTTATTTATAATATTCCGAGATAAATATCCGGGTATTACATTTCTCCCCCTTACACAAAATTTCGCCCTCGAAATTTAATCTATACTAACTAAACTTCGGGCCATAAACTCGGGTACTTCTCCTTCATGTCACTCTCGGTCTCCCAAGTTGCCTCGCTCGGTGTCAAACCCTTCCGACCACCTTCACTATCGGTATAGTTTTAGTCCTAAGCCGTTTCTCCCGGGCGTTCGAGAATTCGCTCCGCTCGACTACAAAGGTGTTACCATGCCGTACTTCAACATCATCGTACTTTATGACATGATCTCGATCTGGTAGGTACTTCTTCGGTTGTGACACGTGAAAAACATCACGGAGATTACTCGGGTTCGGGGTAACGCTAGTTGATATGCAACAGTCCTCGCTCGGCTAATACTTCAATTGGTCCAACGTAACGCGGACTAAGCTTCTTTCTCTTCGTTGTTCCGCAACACCATTCATCGGAGATAACTTCGAAACACATGGTCTCCGACTTCAAACTTCAACGGTCTTCTCCTCTTATCTCGCATAGCTCTTCCGTCTACCGTGCGCAGCAAGCGAGTCTCTTCTTGATCGGTGCGATCCGCTCGCAGGTCTCGCTCAAGCATGTCTCGGCCCAAGTAATCGCGCTTCTCGGACGAATCCTGTCCAGAAGACAATGGTGATTGACACTTCCGCCCATACAATGCCTCGAACGGGGCCATTTGTATACTAGCATGATAACTGTTGTTATATGCAAACTCGCTAGCGAAAGATGTTGATCCCAACTTCCTTTGAAATCTAGGGCACATGCTCGCAAAGATATCCTCCGGCGTTTGTATGGTCCTTTCAGATTGACCGTCGTTTGTGGGTGATAAGCCGAACCGAACTTCAGCTTGGTCCCCATACCTTCATGTAATGATTGCCGGAACGGATTTGAACCGCGTATCCGGCCGAGACAATGCTCGTAGGAACACCATGTAATCTTACTATCTCTTTGATATAAATCCCGCCAATCGTTCGGAGAATAGTGGATACTAATGGGAATGAAGTGTCTTTGACTTGGTTAGTCCGTCAACAACTACCCAAATTGTATCATGGTTTCGATTTTGGGTAGACTACCACAAAATCCATGGTTATGTTCTCCCACTTCCATTCGGCAACTCTAGTCCTTGAAGAAGACCGGGTCGTCGGTGTTCAATCTTTACTTTTCGATGGGTCAAGCATTTGGCCACGTATTCTCGCTACGTCTTTCTTCATCCCGGCCACCAAAACTCGGATTTCATACTCGGGTACATCTTGACCATGCCCGGATGTAGAGTGTACTTACTCTTATGAGCCTCATCCATTATTGTCCGCTTTAATTCATCAATTGGCGGTATGTAGATTTCGCTTATACCCGACCAAACCACTAAGTGATAGGTCATAGTCTTGGGTCTCACCTCGAGTGATCTTCTCACGTATCTCTTTTGCCCAATCATCTTGCTTCGCGCTTTCTCCACTTCATCTCTCGGATCATACTCCCCTTGACTCGCAAAGTGTAGCAAGATAGGCATCACCGGGTGCGTGCCGACCCATGCAGATTTGGTTGGTTAGATTCGGGTCTCCGAAATCTTCCAGCGGTTCGCTCCGTATATCATCATGTATGATACTGCACTTTGTCTTTCTACTAAGAGCATCAAGCAACAACGTTTGCTTTACCCGGATGGTACTTGATCTCCGTGGTGTAGTCTTTAATCAACTCCATCCAACGACGTTGTCTCATGTTGAGTTCTCGTTGATCGAACAAGTATTTCGGACTCTTGTGGTCACAAAACACTTCTACGATTACACCGCATGGTAATGCCTCCATATCTTCAAAGCGAACACGATAGCCGCCGGCTCTAGATCGTGTGTAGGATAATTTAACTCGTGGGGTTTCAGCCGACGAGAGGCATAAGCCACCACTCGCCCAATTGCATTAGGACACAACCCAATCCTTGCCCACCGGCATCACCGTAGACTACATAAGTCTCATCGGGATCCGGGATAATCAATACCGGGCGCCGTAGTCAACCTCTCCCTCGTTTCGAAAGCTCTCCCCGCGCTCATCTCCCCCATACAAAGGGTTGATTCTTCCTCGTAAGCTTTGTCAATGGTAGGGCAAGACGCGAGAAATCCCGTATAAATCTGCGGTAGTATCCCGCCGACCAAGAAAACTACGGATCTCCGTCACGGTCTCGGCCGTTTCCGATCCCGTAAGCGCTTCCACCTTGCTTGGATCAACCGCAACTCCGCCGCTAGATATAACATGGCCCGTAAATTTCACTTCCTTGCAGCCAAAATTCACATTTGCTCGCCTTAGCATAAAGTTGTTTTTCCCTCGAGTATGCCTAACACCTTTCGCAGATGTTCTTCGTGCTCTTCTTTGCTCTTAGAATATATCAAAATTTCGTCGATGAACACCACCACAAATTGGTCTAGGTGTTGTCGGAAGATACGGTTCATGTAATCCATGAATACCGCAGTGCATTTGTCAATCCGAAGGGCATCACAAGGAATTCATAATGCCCATATCCGGTCCGAAAGCCGTCTTGGGAACATCGCCATCTTTAACTCGCAATCGATGGTATCCCGAACGCAAGTCAATTTTTGAAAAGATCTGTGTGGAACCGCACAATTGATCCAAAAGATCATCAATCCGGGAAGTGGGTACTTGTTTTTTACGGTTACTTTGTTGAGCTCGCGTAATCGATGCGAGTCGGAAACTTCCATCTTTCTTCTTTACAAAAAGTACCGGGGCTCACGGTGAAACGCTAGGTCGAATGAACCCCTTCTTCAAAAGCTCTTCCAATTGCTTCTTCAACTCCCGCATCTCGTTAGGAGCCATTCGATACGGCGCTTTGATATTGATCCTGTACACTGTGCATCAAATCAATGTTGAACTCCACTTCTCGGATAGGAGGTAACTCGGTGAGATCCTCCGGAAATACATCGAAAATTCATTCACCACGGGGATGTCCGGGAGTGAAAGGTTAGCTTCCGCTTTGTGAAAAGAATACCATGAAAGCATGACATCCTTGCTTCACGCACCGATCAGCTTACGTAGCGGAGAGAAAGTTCGTGCTCACTTCAACCTTGTCTCCGGCAAATGATATCTCCTTTTTGCCACGTCGATCATCGCACCGTTGGTCGTTAACCGCTCAGATTCAGCCGAATATGACGTCAATGCCGAAGAGGTAGACGGATGAGATCCACTTTAGAAACTCGTCCATCCACGTTAGCGTACAATTCATACATGCATCGAAGCTAAAGACTTTACACCCAACGGTGTAGCTACAACAAGATCAAATGGTAATCTACGGGCATGCAATCCTAAACGACTCGCACAATCATAGGAAATAAACGAGTGACTAGCACCCGAGTCATACAATGCTTCCAATAGATTTCCATTGAGATAGATAGTACCTTGAACCATCGCGGGGACTTCTCGGCCTCCGTGTTTGTCAATGCAAAGATCCGCCGGCCAGCGTTCCGAGGTCTCGCCTCGCGGTCCTCTCGGGCAATCCGCTGTGTGTGCTTCGACATCCGACGCAGACTTGTTTCCCATCACAGTTGGCTCCTGGATGGTACTTCTTACATTTCGACACGTCCGGGATCCCGTCCGTTTGAAACTATTTTGTTGGTAGGGCTTCTTGTTCCGCCGGTTGTCATTCCAAGGCGTTTTCCTCTCGTGAGGAACCTCCGCGGTTTGATCCACCGCGATTTGCGTTGTTACCTTCCCCGGCCTCGAGTCTTGCGCAGTTCCTTTAAGTTGCACTCCGTCATTCTCGCAGATTCTACTTTGCTTGGGCCATTCTTGGAAATTGCCGAGATACTAACCTTACCTTTATATCGTACTTCAATCCGGTTAATAGTCGGTTAGCCTTCCAGCTCTCATTCTTGTAGACTTTTAGGTATGATGAATACCTTGACAAAGTTGGTAAAACGGGCGAAGTAGTCGTCAAATGACTCTTCAGCTCCTTGCTTGATCTCGCAGGAATTCTTCCTCTTTAATTACCTGCGTTGATGGAGGAAAGTACGTTTCGTTGAATTGTTCAAGGAACATTTCCCAAGTAACAGGATCAAGCGTGGTTGTGGAAACACTTTTCCACCACCCGCGGGCATCTCCCTGCCGGTATATTGCTAGCCGGGCCATCCGATTTCCAGGGCACTCCATGACTTCAAAAATCTTCTCAAGACTCAAAAGCCAATCCTCGCCTAGCTCACTCTTTCCTCGGAAACCGTGTGGTTTCAACTTGGAACCGGTTTACCCAATTTTCCGTAGTTCTCTCTATTTGTTCATGCCCGGGTTGTGATTGGGATCTCTCGGACCCTTCAAAGCTCTTCATAATTTTCATCATCTTCATTGTCATCATACCCTTCGTCGTCATCATTGTTATTATCTTCATTTTCTCGATCATCCTCGTGTTGTCGTGCGTCTAATTGCCTTTGTGCCTCCCGGTCTTGTTGGTTTTGTCTTGCCGGAAGAAAGCATCAATCGAACTCTTTGTTCTTGCGAGTTCTACGCATTTCTTCAATTTCTTCACGTCCGGTTGATTCGGTTCATCGTTTCGTTCATCCCGAGGCTGTCTCGCCTCTTCCCCTACCTCGGCCTCGACCACGGCCTCGCTCTTCTTCCTCTTGGTGCACCAAAGACCTCTCAAGTTGGCCATGTTTTAAATTCTTTTTCCTTTAAACAATTATGAAAGAATATATAAATATTAAAAGTGACAAAACAATTTGCACACCAAACATATATTCACATATATTCATTCATAAAGTTTATACATATCGATCGATCTAATACTAATACAAGTCATACCGTATAATCTCCTTATTCAAACGTATTTACAATATTCAAAGGTACTTGGAGATACAAACTAAACTCCCTAGTTTCTACAATCCCATGCCTTCCTTGTACCGACGTTCTTCCTCTACATGTAAAGGCGAACCAAGCTCTTGTGTAGCGAAGGTGTATGCTAACACTTAAGATAGGTCCGTCATCTAATAGTTCATTATCGATCCTTGCCCAAAAGCGGGTATAGGGAAAGAAGTACAATGTGGTCCTAACCCAATCTGCGGGTGAATGTCCCCTATTATTGGCTTGGTAGTTTGAGATTAGGGTTAAAAACACAAGATATTTTCCTTGGGTGGTGCTAGTGAGATTCGTAGCTTCAATGAGAAAGTTTTCCAACAAAATGACTAACGTGTCATTATCATTCAGGACATAGTAGAAATCTTTGGTTCACTGCCTCATCTTCAAGAAGTTGAATGTCGTGGTAGTCAAAGTTATCATCAACCGAGGAATGGGTAGGGCTTCTGGATCAGCTTGGTCCTCAATCTCCGTGTCGTTCGTGTTGAGATTAGGAGAATCAGGTTCGAGTCCTCGTAGGGGTGATAGGAGGTTACGCTCACTTTGTAATAGTGACTAGGAGTTGTGGGGTCCGTACACTCGTGGTTTGGATCCAAAGGAAACTGTTCATAGTGATCTGTACTCCAGGGTATAATAGGTTCAGCATGGTTTTCAATCTCAGGCTCATCCGGTTGTGCGTTGTAGGAATCTACCTCTTCTTCGATGGAATCTCCTTCCGTAGTCAGTGGGGATGGGTTATTTGAGGGGTGCACGACGGAGGAATGGATCTCCGGGCGTGACGCCTCCGTAATCCGTGATAATTGTAGAATGGCTCTAAGACGGCTCTTTGTCCCCGTTCATCTCTACACATTACACCAATGGCCTTATCAGTGCTCATTTTCAAAAATGTGCTCACAATTAAAAGGCTTAAGAACCTAACTCCGTATGTAACATCCCATTTTGAAACGCAAATGTTTTTTTTTCAATCAGAGTCGAGCAATAGAGCGAAAGAGTAATCAGTTCATAGCCAAAACATCAACCATTGTGTAATATTGTATAGATTACAATAGTCCTAAGGTTTAGAAATGAAATAGCGGAATGACGAGAATAATGAAAACGATAAGATAGAAATAGTCTTGTTTGCACGTCTATTCCGGCACTTGCCTCGATCCTCGAACCGTGGTCCTTCGACCACGAAGCTACAAATGAGATTCAATTCACCATATTGAATCTCGTGTAATCGTTAACCTCATACCCAAACAATACAATATACTACATAAAGATATTTCTAGAGCTAATACCACAAGATATCATAAGCATACAAACGATGCATGATCATTATGCCGACAAACATAAGCACAAAGCAATATGTAAAGCCCATAAGGTAAACAATAACGACCGCACTATTCACCAAAGTGCCACGATAATTACTCGTGTCCTCGCTAGGAAAACAAAACGGTGTTACCAAAACTATAACCCGTATAACGTATCGTATAACGGTCTACGAACATATCATTGACATATAAGTGTTTAAGATGTACAAGATTAGTGTTACAAGACGCGTCCGTACCTTCGTTGGCAACGTTAGGTACTACCGCCGTGAAGACGTACTTTCACGGAAAGAACGTGAACTTCAAACGGTTCGTCCACGGCAACAGAAGTAACGGCAGCAATTCGTAGATTTCGATATCCTATAAGAATAATATCACCTTTATTAGCGATTTGACACTATAAGCGGCTTTTTAGGTAAAAATTACCATTTTGCACTTCTACCCCTAATCGGCGGAATTTCACCAGCACTTCGTTACTCTAGCAAATTTTCTTCCCGAAATTTTGCCAGAACTTCGACGCAACTATGATTTTTGAAAATAATGACTAAAATAGCCCTCCCATATGATACCCAAATCATACTTGAAATTTAAAGGCTATTCTAACAAATTCTACCCTTACTTTTAAAAAGAACTGCTAAAGTTCCAACTTTTCTGCGACTCGACCCCTACTATGTTTTTACCTCTTTAGGCACATTTTTCAATGCAATGAGGCCTAAAAACAAGCATAGGAATCTTATCACCTACTTCCTAAATCTAACTAACAATTCTACTAACTACCGAACTAAAGACTTAAAAGCTAATGGCCAAAAGACTTACCCGTTGAAGAATTGCGGCAGCTTTTCCCGCAGCTTATCTCTCTTTCTCTCTCAAGAAATTCGGTCAAGACAAGAAAGAAATGGTGTGAGGATTTCTCAAGGAGCATGCCTCCTATTTATGACTTTGGTTAAGGCTTTGTTTGGAATTCCAAATTGTAAAGAACCCATTAATGCAACTTGAACAAAAAGTCACAAACTCCACCTCACCCCCTTTGGTCGACATCTTTGGGCTGTTTGGCAGCCAAGGATTGGCCAAGAAGTGATGACTCACCTCACTTTATGGCCAGTCCACCGTATTTCGATCGGCATCCGATTCGCGTAATTTCGTGAGAAATCTCAAAATTCTAGATTTAGAACTTTGAAGACCTTCTCTTTCTCATCAATAATATCTATTATAACTTGAATTTTGACTTTAGATGGGTTCCAACTGTCCCGTCAAGTTTCTGAAAACGTGTCCGTACGCGTCAGGTGTCGAGAAATCTGTTCCGGAATCATCAAGCTCTAGATAATAATTCACTGATTCCAAATGTATTTTTATAATTATAAACTCATCCCTAGATGTTGAGTTATAATTTATTTCCTTATTTTCCCAAAATGTGACTAAGCAAAGATTTTCCTATTTCGTCTTATTAGGACAATGTGCTACGGGTCTCTGGAATTGACTTAGGAAGAGGTCACCCGAAGGTAAAAACTCACCGATCAATATTTTACCTTGACTTTGGAATTCCTATTCCTGGTTCCCTAGATAGGATCTGTTTCCTAAATATAAGATTACTATTCATGCTTTTTAATTATATTATATAATAATCAAAAATTTGCAAAATATCAAGATATCAAATTTTGCTTCTTATCCTCAAATTCTTTGGCCAATTTTCGGCAGCCTTCTTTTTATTTTATTTTTTAAATGTTTTTCAAGAATTAATTAATTACTTAATTCAATTTTTATTAAAAATTCTACAAAATTCCCTAATTGGTCCATTCTTGTATTTAGGTTTAAAAATACCTAAACTCAACTATTTTTCTCAAAACTTTCCAATTTAATTAGTAAATACATTTTATTAATATTCAACTAATTTCCACTAATTTTAGAGCTTCACATAATTATTACCGAAATTTCCTTTGCTTATGCTTAAGTAATTAGCTATTAATTACTTAATTACTCTTTTAACCATAGTTGGTATTTTTCTTAATTAGAATGCTTCATTACCTTCATATTCTTGTATTAACATTAGCATTTCCATGCCTCTTGCATTGTTTCATAATTACAAGGGTATTTTGGTCATTTTATTACTTTATGAGCATCCTTTCTCATTTTCCCAAGGTTGTAATTTATTTAATTACTGTAATTAGAGCTAATATACTCTCTTAATTCAACTGGTCATTTTACCGACTTTTAGGATTTTTCATGAATTTTCTAAGTTAATTACCCTCTGCATAGGGCATTTTGGTCATTTTAGCACTTTGACCCTTAAACTCCCTAATTTCTTGCAGAAATTCTACCTAGAAAATAGACTATAATTACCCAAGAATGGAGATTGCAATTTCACTTATCAGAAATATCCAACTTTTATTTATAATATTCCAGATAAATATCCGGGTATTACACTTATACCCATTGACACTATCTTGGCTAGTGGTGGCGCGATGGTAGAAAGCCTAACTCGCACTAATGATCGTTTGGCAGGGTTGCAATTTCAGGGCGTTACTTTGGCCCCAAGTCGTGAGTCTTGGCAACCTCCGGAAGGTGTCTGGGTGAAGGTAAATGTTGATGGCGCGTTCTCCGGATTAGCTATGAAGTCTGCTTGTGGGGGTTTGGTAAGGGATAATGCCGGGAAATTCATTAAAGGATTCATACATCCTCTCGACGGTGGAGATGAATTAAGTGCAAAAATCTGGGCGTGCCTTCTTGGCTTAAGAATGGCGTGGACCATGGGCTTTAGACAAGTTTGGCTCAAAACTGATTCCATGGAATGTCTCAAACTTGTACTCCATGGGTGTGAGGAAGCCCACAGGAACTATGGTATTCTCCATGAAGTTTCGTTGATGCTACATATGGACTGGGAAACTAGGATTACATATGTGCCTCGTTCATGCAATTCTGCGGCGGACCTCCTGACGAAGAGTGGTTTGGAGTTACGAATGGGTCACCAAGAAGTTTACCAGCCGTCTGAGGCTCTTGCAAAGCTTATTAGTAGTGATTGTAATGGGGAAAGTATTTCTACTGATGGATAGATGAGGTCTCTCTTTATTATCAAAAAAAAGAGACAATAAAAAATATCACTATACAATTTCCATTTAGAAGTATATATAATTCTATTGATAAGTTATAGAGTAGTTATTTATAAGTTCATTCATGAGATATTTATAGAATTTTTAAATAGAGGATTCTACAATGAGACTTTTTTCATAAAGAATTCTACACTGAAACTTTTTTTATAAAGAAATATATATTGAGACTTTTTAAATATTTTTCTGATCTTTAGGATCTGAGTAAGATTTTCCTATATTGTTCAAAAAGACTATTTATTTTTGTTCTGAAAGAATTGAATAATTTTTTTTTTTGTTTACCTTTTATGAAATATAATTTTTCTTGCATATTTATTTTTTATAATATTGCTAGAGGAGGATGAAGTTGCTCCATTTGAAGTGCAAAATTGTATTACCACTTTAGGGCTCTAAATGGTCCTCAAGAGATAGTTCAGAATGCTAACGACACTTTAACAAAATAAAAAGAGCACATTTTTATAACAAAAAAACAAGTCAGTACCTCTTTATGTTAGGGTTCAAGAACACGTTCACGTAAAATGATATATATTTTTTTTTCTTCACATATTTACCTTTAACAACTTCTACCACTAATCAAAACACAATCTCAAAATCAAGTCTTTTAGAGATTGTAATTGTGTTGAACGTATCTTCATCTTCAGTTATCTGTAAATATAGTTTGTACAGAGTTAGAGACAGGGACAAAACTTCTCATAAAAAAAAAAAAGTTGCCTAAAAAAGGTAATGAAAATTAGATTTTTTTTTTATACATTTAGTTCAAAAATTTATACATTTGTCTCACAAAGTTATAAATTTGGCCCCCCCATTTTTTTTTTTCTTTTTAATTAGATAATAAGTATACATTTGGTCCCCCAAATATTTATACAAGGCCCCCAAAAAAATTGTCCCAAAAATTAGATTTTTTTATACATTTGGCTCAAAAATTTATACATTTATCCCACAAAGTTATAAATTTGACCCCCTTCAAATATTGTTTCTTTTTAATTAGTTAATAAATATATATTTAACCTCTCAAATATTTATCTCAAGCTCCAGCTCCGTTCCTCCATATAAATTACACACATAGTTTAGTTGGAGCTGTTTGGGCTCAAAATAGGGGGTCCGGATCCTCTCACAGTCGGCCCTCTCTCCATCCCTCACAGTTTCATCTAAACCGTCCAAATCTTGATCCAACTATCCAAATTTTTTTTTAAAAAAAAATTATTTTGGAAAAAAAATTATTTCGACGGGATCTAATCTGGACGGATCGGATCGAACGATTGAGATCGATAGGGGAGAGAGGATGAGAAGAGGGGCCGACTGTAAGAGGATCGCTCCCAAAATAGGTAGGATCCTTGCACAAATTTCAACTAGAGTTGATTTGGACAATAATTCTGAACGTAAAATACACCTGATTTTTATTTTATTTTATTTAAATTTTCACGGTCTATTTATGACACCCTTTGAGAAGTGTGTCTTAGCTATAAGCTTCACAGTTGATTCATGGCGACCACTCTCTCTCACTTTCCTCAAGCATCGTTTCCTTCAAATTCATGGCTTCCCCTTTCCGACACTGCCACAAATTGAAGGCTGACGATCTTTCCATACACGACACCATCCCTGAGATTGGCGTCGGCAAGGGTGAACCCTGGGATTGATTAGGTATTTTCATTTAATTTGTTCTTTCAAATTTATTATACTGTATCAATCTTTTGCTATGGCGTCTGATTTTGCTTTCTTGTTATGCTTTAGATTGGGCTGCTTCCACTTCAGCAGCCAAGTTTGATGAATCACAATGCTTTTTCTTCAGTCATCGCGACTATAAGTACTCTAACAGTACTCGGTCGAACAGAGCAACTTTAGGTAGCTTCTGGAAAGTAACGGGTGGAGTCCGTAAAATCACAAGTAAAGGCACCAACAAAGTTATTGGGAGAAGACGCTAGTTTACATGAAGGCCTTGTTCCTCGTGGAATTAAAACTAACTGGATTATTCATGAATATCATGATCCCAGTTATCTCATCACCAGGTAAACCTTGCCTTGAAGTTTGTCTTTATTGATAGTAAAGCTTTATAAAATTTGTTTACAGATATTCTTAAGATTGGAGAGTACATGTGCTTTTTTCCATTTTGTGTTTATAACGCCAGAGTTATTTCATCAGAATTTTCTGGTATTGAAAATGGTCATAAAACTATAGTCAGCGTAAGGATAGTTTGTCTTGCTCCCACTTTACTTACGATAATGTCATTGGTTATTTTACGCTTTTAGGTCTCAATTTTGAGACATCTAATTGTTTTGTAAGTGGTAACTAACGTTCAGTATTGGTGAATGGTCATCTCTGATAAATAACTCACCTGATGTAATTTTTTTTGTCAAACTGATGAAAATTATCATTTCTAATTTTGTGCTGTAATTCTCACAAATGAATTCTTTCATTTTTTTTAATTGTTGTAGAGGTTTCATGTTCTTTGTTGGTTAAAGAAGGATAATAAGGGGGGAACTCATCAGCTAGTTGGGACTTGGCTTGTCTCCTTTAGCTGCACTCTTATGCCTTAAAACTACCACGCCATTTTCTGAGTTAAAAAGAGATCTCAACCTTCTATGCTTTTTTAATTAAAGCCGTTAGTTTTGAGGGCAGTTTGCTCGGCGCCGAGCTTTCCCTCTAAAATAATGCCCCATTCAGCTCAGCCTTTGTTTTCACTACCTTCAGTCCAGCCTCAGGCCTGATTCCTGGTCCGTCTTTGTCTGTGCTGGATCATCTACCTCAGCTCAGCTCACTTCGTTGGAACCTTCTGGAACTCGTGAGTTTTCCTTTTTCTTTTATCTGCTTAATTTGCTTGCCCAGGAAGAGCATTAGGTTCTGTAATTTCTTATTTATATAATTGATATGTTTTTCCCCATTTCCAAGTATTCTATAATGTTTGAGTAGTCTCTAATGTTGTAATTTTTTTTCTAAAATTTTGTATGTTTTTGTCATGAAGTTAAATTCAAAAGCCTTGTTTTTTTCTGTGAAAGTGGAAGTATCTTCTTCTTCTTCTTCTTCTTTTTTTCAAATAAATGTTTTTATTACAAGTCTTTATGTGTGAAAGTGACTTGAATATGATTTTTGCGAAGCTTTGCATGAATATTTTACAACTCCAACTTACTTTGAGTTTTTTCCAGCACATAATAGGAAAATCCATGTGGGTTCATTTGTAATAGTTGCAATGTAAAGATAGTATGGCTAAAGATTAAAATGAGATCTTAGCTTATGGGTTTTTGATTTTTTTGCACATAAAATGAGTTCATTGGTGCTGTAAGATTTATCATATGACAATTATAGCTTGTTCTAAGTATGCTTTTAACACATAAAGGATCTTTAATCCTATGAATTTTGTATCAATATTTCCAGGTATTCCAGAGCATTTGATGCATAAAAATAGATCACAAGAGTATGCTCAAAGGTCAAATATGCCTTTGCCTATTTATCACACTCCCAATGAAGGATCTGCTCATGCTCCTAAATTTAGGTCAATAGTTTTGGTAGATGGGAAGTACAATACTTCTAAAAATGCTTTTTCTATTCGAAAAGCTGTTGAGCAAGACGTTGCCAAACTTGCATATGAGCAAATAGTGACAAAGATCAGAGATGAAGGGCTTCCTGATATTTTTAGGGTCTGTTGGCTTATGATTATGATTTTAATAAGTGCATTTTTTAATTTTAATTTCATTTATACAATTCTTCTTTCTCTATCCCATATATTGTATGTCATGTTTATTACTATAGCAGTGTCTACTCCACATTGTGCATGGGCTGAATTCTTTTATTGACTCTTAGGTTTGTTATTTTGTATGCAAATTAAACTTTTGCTGTAAACTTGCCTAACAAATTTCATGATAACATTTGATTATAGCCTATGGTTGAATTGAATGGCTTTAGTGTGTTTAGTGTGATATTGATATGTAAATGTAAAGAAGAGGGATAGTTAGTGTTGGTTAGCGGTTAGAATTCTTCTACATCTTCACAACAGATATATAGCATAAAATCTATTTCCTATCACTTGACATTTCAGGAAACCTCTTTTGTCAAAGAGTGCAGATGTTGGATCCTTCGTGCGCTCTTGGTTATTTAAAGCATTTTAACATGATCTGCTAACCTCTTGAAGTCATTTTTGTTCAACTTGCCCTTGGGTGTTGTTGTGGATGAATAATGAGATAGAGGAACAATTCATGTCTTTAGTCTAAAGCATTGGTATTTTTGGGATATAATTTTTCCAAGGGTTAAATACCAAATTTGCCATGGAAGTATTGATAAGGGGGCACTTAGACCCGGAAGTTTTTTTTGGTATCATTTTTGCCCTAGGAAGTTTACAAACATAATGATCTTGCCGATCGGTTGATCTTGACCGTTGGATCGTTCAGTTTTCAGAACTTTTGGGCAAATTTGCTCCTATAAAATACTTCTGGGGCAAATTTGCTCCTTAAAAAAACTTCCGGGGCATAGTTATTCCTTTTGTAAACTTAGGGGCAAATTTGATGCAAAAAAACTTTCGGTGTTGAAGTCCCCTTATCAATACTTAGTGGCAAATTAGGCATTTAACCATTTTTCCAATGCAGAGCTTTTTGTCTGTTTTCTAGACTTTTGTGAATCTGTTTGACATATCCTTAAACTTGCAGCAATTGGTTGATGTTTGCTCAGCACAAAAATCTTCCAGAGTATTGATTTATGGATGAATGATGTTTGCAACCTGTTAATCGATTTTAATTAGGGCTACATAATATAAATGTCATTTCATTATATTTTCTAAAACCTGATTGTTTGTATGAAACTGTAGAGTTGTGAATCCAAAGAACCTTACATTTTGACTAATACATGGAGAACTTTAGTTGATACATTCAAATTCTTTATCTTTCACTTTTTCAGTGAAACAAAATAGGATTGATACTTATTACAATTACTAATGGATGGGCTTTGTTTTGTAATAGATGACACAAATAATGAGCCTGCCTGATCAAAATAGAGAGTAGACATCAAAGGAAGTACAAAATGAGTCCGCTTGACAAAAATAGAGAGCAAACCAAAATAAGTACTAAATGAGAGAGAAAAGCACATAAATATTCTTTTTTTTTTTGTTATTAATTTTAACCAATATTTTACTGTAAATAGCTCTGTGGAGGGATCGAACTCCAATGATAGGATTTATTTTGTCCAGTAGGTAACAGTGTAACACCTTCATGAAACCAAAATCTTGGTGCCCGATCATATAAAATAAATTACTTTTGTAAGGTTTTTGTTCATATATAGTCATTGTTCAGGGGGAATGAGTTGCAGAACAGTTATCTTGATAAGATGCATGTGGTGAGATGCATAATGATACAATCTTCTAACTAACGCTTTCTTATGTAATGAAAGATTCTATAGCTTTCTTAACTGTCTAATATAATGTAGCCGTGCCATCTCATGTCCTGAGTGATTAAAACTTTATGATCTGACTAAGGTTGTGTCGTTGGCTAATCTATGCAGGCCAACCTTTTTATACGTGGTAAACTAATTCTTAAAATTGTCTAAGAGCTGGGTTGAATCCTACTAAAGAAAATATATGATGTTGATGCTGTTCATAATTGTGTAGTCAAATGTTTATTTGGGATTAAAACCTAATCATCTTTGGAATTTTTGTTCATATTTTAACTAAGATCCGTAACTGACTAGCTACTATTGTAGTCGGATGTTATATATGTTATTTAAATGTGTACGTATTCTTTCCTTACAAGTATGCTATCAAGCAGAATAATCAAACGTACTAATTAATTACTACTTCTAGGAAAGTTTTGCTTCATAAATTAGTGGTCTGCCATTCAGAAGAATGGGCACACATACAGGAGTTAAAGAAAGAGCATGAAAACAAGCAGCGATGGAAGCAATCGAAGGGTCCCTTCAAATTTAATTAATTAACCAAAATCCAAAACAATAAAATTAAGGAATAATGTCCATTCATTTCAACAGAGATGTGAAGATGATGAGATATTGTTGCGGTATCCTTTAATTTAGTCAAACAAAGCCTTGCAAGGTCAATTCATGTCAGAATTGAATTGTTCAATGCACCGGTATAAAAAAATGTTTTTACCCGGTCACATTTAGACATGTTATATAGAGAATTAGGTCTAAAAAGTATGATCAATAGTAATTTTGTAAATAAAAAAATTAGACCAGTTTCTTTAATATGAGGTCTAAAAGATATTAGTATTGTTTAGACTGGTTTCCCAAACAACTGATCTAAAAAGTTTTTTAAAAAATTGATTACTTTTAAGATTGGTTTTTAGAAATAATTAGTCTAAAAGATGTAGAATAAAAATAATAATATATTTCTTACTTTTAAGACCACTTTTTACTAATAATCGGTTTAAATTATGAAACTTTTTTAACCTTTTATTATTTTATTATTATAACTGGTTTAAAAGATAAATCTTCTCTTTTATCGCGCCAAAAATTGAATTTGGTTCTCTAAACCTCTTTTCCTCCTATAACGATAACTCTCAAAGCCATCCCTAAACCTTTTCATTATGCCTCTGGTTGCAGTTGCGAACATTAAGATAGATATTTGGGGGGTCAAATGTATACTCATTAACTAATTTAACAAAAAAATATTTGAGGGGCCAAATGTATAATTTTTTGGGACAAATGTATAATTTTTTGGGTCAAATATATATATATATATATAAATAAATCCAATTTACATTAGATATTTGAGACAAATTTTTTTTTTTCGGGGGATGGCCACCCCATTGTCCCAATGAAGATCCGCCTGTGTCTGGCTGCGAATACATTCTTTGTTCTTGTAAGGTGCGTTTTGGTAAATTAAAACTTCCATTTAATTTCTACTTGTTTTACCGAATCCCGCCATAGAGAAGAAGAAGCTTGCCCTCACTGTTGTTCTCGCCGCCGCCTCCCTCACCTCCGTCGTGGCCAAATTTGAGACTCCTGCTCCCTCCCGCTCCCAGACCTTCCAGTGGAGCCGCCGCTCTTGGTTCCTTCGTCAATGCCTCTGTCCTCTCCTTTGTCATCTCCATGTACATGTGATTTAGATATGAGCGACGGGCATATATATATGTATATGTGTGTGTATATATATATATATACATATGTATACATGAATACAATGACGCCTGCTTTCCTCAACATGAGGCAAGCTTCTATATATATTCTTGGTTTCCTTGTAGCTAGGAATAATATGGAAACTTTTATCGTTTTGTGTTTCATTTCTGGATATTGACCTTAAAAGAATTGGAGCGTGTATATATATGCAGTACGTAGTTGTATCCAATTTGTGATTATAAAGCCAAAGCAAGTTATTACAACATGAATTTTCATGTTTAAAACTGTCTTTATATATATAATGACAGTACTAAAATTTGGTTATATATATATTAGGTGCGGTATTTGTCAGAAAATGACAGAATACTCATCAAGAATTCAAAATTTGGTTGATATATATGTGTGTGAATTTTTTTTCAAAAAAAATTATTTTTGTCAGATGTGGATTTGTTATAACGTTTTTTTGATTTTTTTTATTCAAACACATGGGAAGTCGAATGGCTCATCAAGAATTCAGATGGGTCCAATCCTCTCATTATCATACTTTCTCATCATCCCTCCTCATCCCTCAAAACTAAATCTACACCTTTGATTTTACTTAATCTTTGGCCATTCATTTCTTTTAATATTTTAAGGTACTGACAGGAACTAAAAATATACTTCAAGATACTGATCGGATACTAAAAAATACTCCATGATCTTGAAAAAATATCTTGAAGTATAATTTTAGTACCAGTTAGTACCCTGAAATATTTTTTCAAGATCCTAAAATAATTTTTCAAGATCATAAAATATTTTTTCAGTATCATTCAGTACCCTAAAAATGCTGAGACCTTTTTTTAGTAATATTTCAAGGCACTGGTTGGTACTAAAAAGAAACTTCAGGGTATTGACCAGTACTAAAAAAATATTTCATTATCTTGAAAAATTATTTTAGGATCTTGAAAAAATATTTCAGGGTACTGAATAATACTAAAAGGATACTCCAGGATATTGACTAGTACTGAAAAAATACTTCATGATTTTGAAAAATTATTTTAGGATCTTGAAAAAATATTTCATGGTATTGATTGGTACTAAAAATATATTTCAGTATATTTTTCAAGGTTTTGATCGGTATTAAAAGGATACTTCAGGATACTGACCAGTATTGGAAAAATACTTCATTATCTAAAAAAGTTATTTTAGAATCTTGAAAAAATATTTCAAGATCTTGATTGATCTTGAAAATAATATATTTTTCAAGATATTTTTAAAGGATCCGATCTTGGAAAAAAACTTCATTATCTTAAAAAATATTTTTAGTACCTGTCAGTATCCTAAAATATTAAAAAAGTAAATGACTAATATTAAGTGAAATCAATGGTATAGATTTAGTTTTGAGGGATTAGGAGAAAGTGGGATAAAAACTTCATTATCTTAAAAATTATTTTTACGGATGACGTCCATTTGATCACGGACGGCCCAATTTTTTTTTTAAAGAAAAAATAATTTTAAAATATTAAAAAAGTAAATGACCAAAGATTAAGTGAAATCAATAGTATAGATTTAGTTTTGAGGGATTAGGAGAAAGTGGGATAATGAGAAACCATCTCCTATCTAGGTGTGTGTGTATAATCACTTGAAAAGGTGATTTTGGACTTCATGCGATAAAACTTATCTCATGTTTTTGAGAGCATTTAAAATGAGTGTTTTTATGTCTTACAAGCCCATTCTCTTCTAGCGTATTTAACTCGTACTAACGCAAAAATCACATAAAATAAGTCATTCTAAATGAACGTACACTTAAAAACAAATACACCCCATAATTCTTCTTTTTCCTTAAACCTAAATAGTTTTCATATATAGATATATTTATTTATTTATATTTTTTATGCTGTTACCATTTCCAATCAACTTTACTTGGAGGCAAATAATGGTCATCAGGAAACAGCAAGAACGGATTGACGTAAAATTCTTCTGAGTCTTCGTGTGGCGTCTCAACGGTCGAGTGCACTTCAGAACATGTCTGAATTCATGCTGTGATCTCCTCCTTTTTATTTTATTTCAAGTTTACATTAATGCAGTATCATTTTCTATTACTGAAAGGGATTTTTTTTTTCCCGTTTTATCGGTTATAACTTGTTCGTTAATTATTATATAAACAACAGATTTTTTTTTTTTTTTTAAAAATAAAATTCTGAAGAATACGGAATATTATTAGATATGAAAAGTAAAATATATACCTTCATTATGATGAAGGTAATCACAACTTAAATTAATAATATTATATATATAAGTCTCACGCCTTGTGTATTCAAAATTCAAAATGACATGCATGTTTCTCCTTGTGTACCAAGCAATACATTGATATTATGGTGGTGGATTATTGATAAAAAAAAAAAACACAGCTTGATAAATGACAAAATTAAGTATATATTGCAGAGGTCTGCGGCAAAATGTTTCTATAAAAACATGATAGTGCTCAAGTAAATTGATCCTCTTCATGATCAATAAACATGATATGTCATTTATTTGTAGATTTGCGATTTCAGGCAAAAAAAAAAAGTATCACCTTTATTTTTTTGGAAAAAATAAATAATGACATCAATAACCATGAAATTCACAACGAGACCAAAGAAAATGAACTAAAAAAAGCAACAAATTAAGTCTATATAAATCCTTAATAGTAACAATAACAATATGGAAGGAAAGAAATTCTTTGAGTATGGGTCACGACATCAATATTATTTGATTGAACTGTACGTTATTATGGAGAGAAAAACTTTCCTTAAACACAAATTAAAATCTTCGATATGTAGTTGTCCATCTGAAATGCAAAATTTACCCTGTCGAGCATATCTATGTGTATAGCATCCTCTTACATTGGGGGTAAAAATGTCTTCGAACGTATCTATCTCTTCTTTTAGTTATTTTCTTAATGAAAAGTTAAAGAATTTTTTTTTAAACGAACATATGGTACTCCCTCCGGTCCTAATTATAGGAGCAAATTATCAGAATTTGGAGGGATTAAGGAAGGAAGTTAAATGAGTTAATTATGTGTATTTTCTTAAAATACTCTTACCCAAAATTTAAAATGACATTAAGGAAACACTTGTTGAATTGGTAGCCCACGCATGTCCGTATACGGTTCTTAAATGGCGTCAGCATATCATTGGAGAACGATAACATTTGTGTGACTTTACTATTATCCAATAACAATAATTTTTTTAAGACAAATATTAAAATTATCATCCGCATATAACATAAACTATCTTTCCTTGAAATATGGAAAATTGAATTTTGATTTATGAACAAAGTTTAAAAATCACATTATTATAATTATTGCCGTTTATTTTTTTGACCTGAATCATCGTTGTTTATAAAAAAAATGCATTTTTGTTAAATTTTATTTTTATATACTCTATTAACAGCCTTATATAAAATGAAATTAAATCAATGTTTAAATATGACACGTGAGCTTCTTTGTTTTTTTGGCCTTTTAAACTATTTAAGATTCAATTTTAAATCTTTAGCAGCCCATTAACGGTCAACTATCACTTATTATATAAAAGCTAAATTAATTATGAGTATATAAATATAATTTATATATTGAACAAAACCTTTTACAATTATTATTTTATATAAAAAAGTATAATTTAGATGTATATGACATTAATGAGTTGCAAACATTATTTACTTTATAAAATATATAGGTATATTATTAAATTATTATTGTCTTTAATTATTATTGAGAAAGTATAAATAGGGGTATTATAGGAAAAAATTGACAAAAGTTAAAACTTGCTCTTATAATTAGGACCAAAAAAAAGTTAAACAATTTTTTTTTAAACGAACATATGGTATTAATTAAATAAGGCGCGTAGTTTATGAAAGAAAGCCAAAACTGTAAAACTTATGGAGCAAGTAGTTTTGGGAGGTTCAAATAGAAAGGATAGATAGATAGATAGTGGGGTCAATACTCTTAAAAACTTGGTGAGCAAGTAGCTTAACTTTGTGCTTTTTCATTATTCATTTCAGCGCAATTGGATATATATATATATATATATAAAGGATCTTTCCACTTTATTTGGCCCCACTATATTTTCATTATTCATCCGCTTCGTAAATATTTGCTAGCTTTTCATCGTATTTGTCTTCTTATATCCCCTTCTTTGCTTCTGTCAAGCTTCGGGGCACAGTACAACAATGTCATTGGTTCCTACAATATTCTGCTGCTCCCCTTAATTAACTCCATCATTTATTTTGAGATATATTCATCTTAAAAATTATTGCATGCACTGATTTTTGTGTTATCAAAATCCTTACTTAATTAAGATTGTATTTATATAAGAGCATATTGTGTCTGATTTACCATGTTCTGTTTCGTGAAATTTTTTATAAGTTGATGTCTCGTTTGTCGTGTACATATATGTTGCTATCTTATATATGCATTATATTACGTTCTATGTGTAATTCTCCTATTTCATATGATGTAGTTTACTAAAAAAATTGTGTGTATTTGACTAATATAAATTAAACCATCATATATTCACCTATAATATAATAGGAAAGCCCTTAAAGCTACAAAATTATCGTAGGTCCAATTATTGTAACTTTTCTTCTATAGATTTTGAAACATGATTAATGTCTATCCATGATAGCTAGTCTCTCTACTCTTTATAATTATCACAAATTAATTATTAAATTAATTGAAAGTTTTAAAACTACTCTCAATGATATTCATTGATTAGAGAATATTGTTCAATGAGAAAATTACATGTCCTAAATAAGAAAATTAATTATTTTTGCAAATAGTTATTGGGACTTGTGAGTAATTAACTGATTTTCTGAGGACTTGTATATAATTCTCCCTTATTTAATTAGTTAAGAGATTGTTTACTTAGTTAAGTAATATTAAAACAAAGGGCGACGTTTAGGAAAAAATCATTTAAAGAAAAGAGGCATGAGGGAAGAGGTAAAAAAAATTCAACTCACTAAATTTTCTTATCACATCCTAACATCCATTTTCCTTAAACAAAAATAAAGGAGGGAAGGGTTTGGTTGCAAAATATGGGCAAAAGCTTTAATGATTTTTTCCCTAGTTTTAAGTTAGCTTGGGATTACGAATTTTTATATATTTAAAACTAGTGTGAATTTAATCTAATGATGGAAAGGCTGACATAATAAAATTAAAATTTGAATTTAAACTCCATGCTTTGTGTAAGTGAGAACTGAGAAGAGAACATGGGTAAAAGAAATGGAGAACATAATTGATTATTATACTTTTGTCACCATCGAGCAAAGGGTTTCAACTTCAAGAATTCCAAAACATTCCAAAATACATCGGTAGTATAATTTTTAACTTGGAGAGCAAGTTGTGTTCTTTTCCTTTTTATTTGAGATGCCATTCTAGAATCTTCAGGCCGGGACGTGTTCCTATCTTGGAATTAGCTAGAATATGCAAATTTTTTAAACTTAGCGGGCAAGCTTTCAAAATATATATATATATATTTTGGTCCCTTTGGTTTTTTTTTTTTCGTACCTCCTTATTCCGTCCAAAATGACTATTAAATACAGGAGTTGGGCTCCGCAGGGTTAACACCAATTTTTATCTAAAATTTGATTTTATATTTTTTTTTCTAAAAAAAAGAAATGTCAAAATTTTACCTAACGAAAACATAATATTTTTTTTTTTTATGAACAAAACATTTCCCTGATTTTGGTTTTAATTACAGTATAATTTATCTTACTTTTCACTTATGCAGGACCCTCTAGTCTCTATATAAGGAGTAATGATTCAAGTGATGAAGTCAAGTCCTTTTCTATCACTTCTACGATCACTCCCACTTTTTCACTCTTAAGCATCTTCTTCTCCCTCAACAACTCTGCTTGCCCTTTTATTATCACAGAGACAACCATGGCGGATCCGACCACGATGCAGAGACGTATGCCTGTAGGATACAGATTCTGTCCGACCGAGGAAGAGCTCGTCGCTTACTACCTCCGCCACAAATTGATGGCTCATGATCCTTCCATTTATCACACCATCCCTGATATTGTCGTTTGCAAGTACGAACCTTGGGAATTACCAGGTATCTATCCTAATTTTTATTTTCCTCTTAAATTTCTTTGCATACTTCATTATCTTATGCTATGGTGTTTGGTTTTGCTTTCTTGTTCTTCTATCCAGCTCTGGCTGCTTCAGCGTTTCCGGAGACTGAGCAAGATGACTCAGAGAGTCCACATTAGGTGCTTATAATTAGGTACTAATACCTCTAATTAGAGGTATTAGCATATTTTTTTTAATTTTTTTTTTTATATATTGTATTTATTTAGATTTAAATTATATGCGCTTTTCGAGATGTTTTTTGACCCGCATTTCAAATTAATTAATTTCTAGTTCGCATTTGTTTTAACACCTAAAAGTATTATGAAAATTAATTAATTTGAGATACTCTGCAAAAAAACATCTCGTGAAAAAACAAAGATATAATTTAAATCTAAATAAATACAATATATAAAAAAATTAAAAAAAAAATATGCTAATACCTTTAATTAGACCTCTAATTAGAAGTATTAGCACCTAATAAGTACCTAATGTGGACTCTAAGAATGCTATTTCTTCAGTCGTTGCGATTACAAGTACTCTAACCGTACTCGGTTTAATAGGATAGCATCACTTGGCTTCTGAAAAGTCACCGGTAAAGACGGACCAATCAAGGACCATGACACCAACAAAGTACGTAATTGGGATTAAGAAAAATCTAGTATATCACGAAGGGCGTGTTCCTCATGGGATCCGATATTATGTTACTCTTTCTACGGCTCAATTTTGATGCATGTCGTTGTTTGGTAACTAATGTTTATCTCTTATGAGCAGAGGCGGGGTTAGGAATTGTCATTTTGGGGGCAAAAAATATAATGTAAAACCCAAATTGTTCATGGAATTATATTTAAGCTCCATAAAAATTTCAATATTTTTATTTTAGTTTCTTCACAATATATTTAGTGGGAACTAAAGTGAATATATTAAAATTTTTATGAGGTTAAAATATAATTTCCTAATAATTTAGATTCAATTTTAGGGGTTGGGGCCACCCCTAATTAACCCTCTCCTAGCTCGTGATTATGAGGAGCTCATTTTGATTAACTAGTGTTTCTATTAATTAAACTGATTATATTCAATTATGATTTTATGATCTAATTATGACAAATGAATGCTTGACTACATTTATTCCAAATGAATGCAAACTAATGAAGAAATATGAAAAGAAAACAAAAGAAAAAACTAATGACTTTGAGCAAGAATCAATAGGCCACAAAAGTGAGTCCAATAATCATATCACTACTACAAAAGACACTTTTAATTAACATCAGTTTTTAGAATCCTTAGACTTCTATTTTTAAGGTGATATGTATGTGAGTGTCTGATGAGAGTTGCCGAGCCCTCATAAAATAACCAAGTTCAATAAAGATTGCAGTATATAGAGAACCTGAATCATTTCTCTCAAGGAATTCGCAGTGGGTCTAAAATCAACAGTAAACAAGTAATAAACAAGTAACACAGTAACTAGAATGGGGCAGTTTTTTTAATGCAATTTAAACAAAGCAAAGACTAAAACAGAAAGCAAGAAAATGAGATTAATCAGATTAAAAATGATTAACCCAGAATTGGGATATTAATCTAGGTATTAAATATAATACCTAATCCGCAATTATAATCGGATCCGATTAAAATAAACAGAAACGAATTACATTACCGATTGAAGCGCGGGTCCTCTAGATTCACGGAATCCTCAATCCATAGGTCAACCACAGAAGCTTAGCCAAGCATGGCTGGGCAAAACGTAGAAGAAAAGATGAAGAAGAACATAAACATGATGAACGATTCAGAGAAAATAATAAGCTTCTGATTTAATCTCAAAAATCTCATAAAGCGTAATTGAGAATATGTTTTTCTAGTCATCTAATCTAACCTATAAATAGGAAACACAAGGGCTACAAGATTGGCCCAAAAATAGGAAACATTTAAAAATAGGAAACCCATAATAATAGGAAACCTATAAGAATATGAAACCTCTAATAAATAGGAAACCCATAGTAATAGGAAACCTCTAATAAATAGGAAACTCATAATAATAGGAAACCTCTAATAATTGGTCTTTTATTATAAAATTCGAGCAAAATAAAAATCTAGAAAAATGCGTCTATCTTTAGCTCCAATTTCATCCATCTTCTTGTCCAAATCAGCCTTCCGAGTCTTCATAACAATTGTAGCTCTCTGAATCATCTAAAAATGAAAGAAGAATCAGGCTAATCAGATATCTAGATCGAAAATTATGACGAAAATACTAAATCACTGTAAATCTGGAATTTAATTATAAAAATGAATTAAATCCAATTAAAAGCTCAAAGCCCAATTAAGTAATAAAACTCATTATTTATTAATTAAAAATTCATAAATTATTAACCAAGAGATACAAATAAGTGAAATAATATTCAATTATCAGTATCGTTAAAAGTTTTAAAATAGACGTATGTTTCAAAATTGTTGTTGTAAGTGAAAAACAATCATTTTAATAAATCACTTACAATGGTTGTTTTTTCATACTATTTTCAAAACAATCGTTGTAAGCATTTTATAACGACTATTTTATAGAAAACAAATGTTCAAAGTCAATTTTTTTTAACATATAATTTGTATTTTGTACCCACAGTCTTTAAAAAACAACATATTCCCAAAGCAAAGAATAAAGAGAACAGAGTTAGTAAGGATAATTGTTACACTTTTTATATATGCATCCAGCAGTTCATAGATATAATCAATTTTGTGCTCCAAAACTAAACATGAATCAACTTAAACAAATATAATCAAGTGTTCACAAGTTCTCTAAAATATTATACTATGTGAAAGAAACCTTATCTCTACACATCATCTATCTATTATAGAAAATGTTCTGCCAAAAGGTCTCGAATCAAATTAATGTCTTTGATTATGTAGGCATCTTCGTTACAAAAATCTGCACCCAAATTGAAGAATAAGTTATTATAAATCAATCAATCTAATGAAATAACTAACAATTCAATTGTAAGAACAAAAATGAAAATCATTTGAGAATCAAAAAATGATCACTTGTTTAAAATTTGTAGTTAGTCCACTAACAATGATATTATACACATAAAGTAAAATATAATATCCGCACTAAGTTTTCCCTTCTTACCGAGGACACTATACATCAAAATAAAATGATAAAAATGAATAAAGGCATACATAAAGTGATTATCAATTAAAGAATTTGAATTTAAACAACTAACTTTTGACCAAAGCCACTTTATGGAACCACTTTTACCTTCCACTTCAGAAGACATTAAAACAAGGGATAAGAGTTTTATTTGCCTCGGAAGTTTTGGCTGAAGAGCACTGGATGGACGAAAGTTTTTTTTTTCGACCAAAATTGCCACGGAAGTAAAAAAAAAAACGTACCAATTTTGCCCCTCCTTAATTTTGACCATTAAGTTAACTGAGTGCTGATCAAACCATATTTTAATATGATTTTACATGATTAAATAGGGATTTTTGATGTACTTTCTCATAGTTATTGGGCTTAAAATGCTTCTCTTATGATAAATTGAGATTAAGAGTAAATAGATTTAATTAGGGCTAAAAAGGGCAAAATTGTCAAAAGAATGTAATTACTCTTAATTATTGATTTTTCGGAGAATATTTGATGCTAGATTAATTATTTTGATTGTAGATTTCTGAAAAGATTAAATCAAATTTGAAAATGAAATTTTAATTCAAGTTTTAATCTTTGCGTTTAGGTCCCTCAGCAAATTTTTTTTTTCTTTTCATTTAGGTCCCTGGTCAAAACTCTGCGTTTTGACCAGGGAAATCAGACCTAATTGAAGACCTGGGAGCTGGAGGCCGAGAGATTGAGGGGAGCTGAGGGAGCGCCGCATATGGAGAGAGGGAGCTGAGGGAAATATATAAAAAAGAAAAAGAAAAAAGGAGGACATTCACGCTGGAGAGAACCAGAGCTGGGTGAATTATTAATTAAAAAAAAAAAAAAGGAAGACAGAAGGAGCGAGGAGCTGAGGGGAATTAATTAGGATTGGAGGCCGACACATTGAGCTGGGAGCTGGAGGAATAATAAATAGAGGCGCACACACACGCGGGAAAAAAAAGACGCTGGAACATCATCGCGATTGGAGGCTGTCGGACTGGAACGCAATCATCGACTGAGGGAGACCTTCATCAACCTTCATCGTGAACCTCCACCTAGTCGCCGGCGACTTCCACTCTGCTCTCATCGTCGCCGGCGACGCACCTCCTCCCAGCAAACACCGACTTTCTCCCAAGTCACCGTCGACCTTTCTTCATCCCTCCATACCATCACGCACCTGGACCCAGACCTACAATCAACCTTCTCCTTCTTTCTCGCCAGCGAGCAATCCTCCATTACTGCTGTGGAGCTTCTGAACCAGACCCACGACTTGAAGAGAAGGGGAGAGCTGGGAGCTTCGACTCTGGACCTGGACCTTCAATCTTCGACCACCACCTTCAACCTTCATCCATTCATCTTCCCTCCCTCTCAACCTCACCAACAACCACCACTGTCAAAACAGAACCACAGCGACCACTTGAATGCAGCTGTGTTTTACTGTTACTTGGTGAAAGAAAGGTGCTTCATGAGAGGCTGAATCTTTTGGTTCTTGGGATGGATTATGTGGCTTGAGTTCAAAGCTCAAAATCAGGGGAGTTTATTTGCTCAATTTATTTTCTCTAATTACAATTTAATTTCCTAGTTTTAGAAATATTGTTTTGTATTTTTTCGGCACTTACCATCCGTTTGGAAAACTTTGTGGATTTTATGTGATTGGATTCAACTTTGTGGTTTGTTGAATTTATAAATTTATATTTCCCTATTGATTCGGTGAAATTGTGTTTTTACGCAGATTGTTAGATAAAGATGATTTAATTGGATTAATTGAGTGGCGTGCAGATCGCATTGTCAAGAGGAGCAAACTACATTAATTTAATCATAATCACACACTAAGTGGTTTTTAACAATATCTCATGAGGTAGTAGTTACTACGGTAGTAGGAGCTATTATTAATCGGAATATTGGACCCAAGTGCAGTATCTTGGGGTTCTTCATCTAGACTTAATGAAAATTTACTCCTATATTTAATTGAACTAGGATAGTCACTATTCCATTTCCAAGAGCATTCATACTCATTTTCATACTCCATTCCATTTTATTAAAAATACCAAAAATATTAGTTTAGCATTTAATTTATTTGCATTCTTATTTTCCTTTATTAATTTGAAAATCCAAACCTATTTTCCCCTTGTTTTAATTGCATCTTCATGGCATTTAGATTACTTAGGATTCAATAAAAGGCTCCTCGAGAGAGAGAACGATCCTAGGGTTGACTATACGCAATCCTTGGTTTATTTTTGATTGTGGACCCCAAGGCTAAAGAAGAGAAAAAATCCAGTCAATCAAGTGCACACGTGGCATGCCACCTCATTAATCAAATAAGAGTTAAGTATATCATTTTTGCCTCGAAAGTTTACAAAATGTAACAATTTTACCCTTTTGTCCCCCAATATTAAATTTGACTATTAAATCAGTCAAAGAACACACATGTCATGCCTAGAAAAGGTCGAACTTGAAGTCAAAGAGAGAGATCCTTGGGATGTTGAGCTCAAGGCGGCCAGAATTTGTGAAGCTGAACTGGTCAAAGGGACTAAAAGGTTTGTCGCAAAACCCAAAGGAAGCATCACTTATGATCTAGGCAAATGAAACGCAAAATGATAAATGAATTGTCCAAAAAATTGGTTCAGTAAGACAAATCAATAGTGATAGTATTTACTTTTGTATAGATTGATATAGGTCACCCACCCTGTCACACAAGGTAAATCTATACTACTCCTAAAATTTCAAGCGATTTTAAGTGATGCTTATTGAACCAATTTTTAGGACAATTGATCAGACCAATTTTTGGGACAATTGATTAAACCAATTTTTGGGACAAATCAATAATCAATTGTCCCAAAAATTGGTCTGATGAATTGTCCCAAAAATTGGTTTGGTAAGCATCACTTAAAGTCGTTGGAATTTTTAGGAGCAATATAGATTTACCTTGTGGGACAAGGTGGGTGGCCTAGATCAATTTATATAAAAGTAAATAATATCACTATTGATTTGTCTTACTAAACCAATTTTTGGGATAATTCATTTCTCGTTTTACGTTTTATTTGCTTAAATTATAAGTAATTCTTCCTCTGGGTTTTGCAACAGACCTTTCAGTCCATTTGACCAGTCCAGCTTCACAAATTTCGGCTGCCTTGAGCTCAACGTCTCAAGGATCTCCTTCTCTGACTTCAAGTTTGACCTTTTCAAGGTATGACATATGTGTTCTTTGACTGATTTAATAGTCAAATTTAATATTGGAAGATATAAGGGTAAAATTGCTACATTTTGTAAACTTCCAAGGTAAAATTGCTCCTCAACGAAGACTTCCGGGGCAAAAATGATACTTAACTCTTATTTGATTGATGAGGTGGCATGCCACATGTGCACTTAATTAAACTTAACGGTCAAAATTAACAGAGGGGCAAAATTGCTACTTTTTTTTAACTTTCGTGGCAATTTTGGTCCAAAAAAAACTTACGTCCACCCAATGCTCCTCAGCCAAAACTTTCGAAGCAAATAAAATCCTTATCCCTTAAAACAATTTATTCAAGTTTAAAAACCAATGATTTATAAACAAATTAACTTACATGTTGAAAATAGTTTTTATCTCATCATTTGGCTCGCGACCCAAGGAATCAAACCAAAAGATGACTTTGATGAAGTTTGATGAAGGAGCAAGCAACACATGGACTCCAATGATAACTATATAACATATAAAGATTAAAATAAAATTAGATAACATGATACTTCTTACCTTAACAAACTAAGTGTGCCTTAAATAGATAAAATTAAGTTATTTTCCTTTCAACAATTGGTGATGCACAATACGGCAACTAAGTCTCTCCAATTGTATAGCCCACATAGCTAGCTCATCATATTTTCTAACTTATTATTACACCTTGTCATATTCATAGGACATAAGAATCCATACTTTTTTGTTTCTCTCCATTTTGACACATATTTTGTGGAAGTAGCTACTATATAATTAAAATGAAAAATGACTTAGTGAATATATAATCCTAAAAGTGCATTAATTAAAGTTAAAAATAAAATAAACTCACATGATTGCAAATGTAACCCATCCTATTTCCATCCCCTCCAAAGTTAGGAACTTTTTAATATATTTGCTATCTACTGCAAAGGGATACGACATTTTCTTACCCATAATCCCACAAAACATCTGCAAGTCGAACTTGTTAAATTTTTATGGATATTTTGCAGTTGTTCCAGTAAGGGAAATTTTGTCGCTTCTTCTTGATCCTAGCAACACATAAAACAAAGATTATCACACTACTACAAAAAGGGGCTACTATTTCCCTAAAAGATGTCATTATTTAAAAAAGGGAAGTAAAAAGTATACGCGGTAGTATTCTTGTAATTATATTGTTGAATTTTGAGCATTCGGCGTCCCAAAATATATTTTAGGTTGCCTAAAATTAATTTAAGCGTCCCAAAAAACTTTTAGGACACCTAAAGTTAATTGTTTAGCGCCATTTTAGAACGCCTACAAGGTAATTTTTGTGGCGCCAGCTATTTTTTGAATTTTTTTTGGCTTTTTTGGTGTCCTGAATAATATTAAGGACACCTAAAAGGGAATTTTTGGCATCCTTAAAAAATTTTCAAGACACCAAAATGCCTAAATACTCCTATGTATTGTTAAGGCTCTCACACTTCCAGTCGATCGAACGAGAAATCCTCCCAGACGCTCTCACACTTCAGTTGAATTCCCGAAATCCTCCCTCACATTGTGCGTGCCCCTCCATCTCCCCTCTTCCATCGTCTTCCACAAAAAGAAATTTCCAGCCGTGAGCTTCGCCATTCCCCTAAAAAAGAAACTTGTGTTGTTTTCTCAATTGCTCTACATAACTTTTTGGTTCTTGTGCTCTACAACTCTATTCATGTACTCCACAAGCTCCTGAACCTCATAAGCCAGGCACGAAATCGCTTTGGTCTATGTCTCTCAAGTATGTGCTTTTTCCCATTTCAGTTTTTGATTCATTTTACTGTTTCTTGACGCTGGGTTGGATTGATTTATCATGTTGTTCCTACTTTCTTACCAGCGGGTTTTGTTCTGAAATAGAAGGTTAAAAGATTTGTTAAATGGACAATCTTTTTTCCGTTTGATTGAGTCTTTGTCTCTCAGAATCGTGGTTCCCGCTCATTAATTAATTTTGTATCTCTCACTCTGAGTTTGGAAAACCTAACATGCGACTTGATTTCCCTTTTTCAATTTTGTATCTCTTTCACTCTGAGTTTGAAAAAGTTAAAGCTCAGTGTAAACAAAACTCCATACAAATTAGTGGTCTTGTTGGTGCCCAGGTCTGTCTTTTCTCTCTCTGCTATTTTTTAATTGGTGTTGAGTCCTAATTACCAATTGTAGTTTTTGTTGTTGTTGTTTAATACTAGTTTGTGTCTGCATTACTTTTTTTTTATCGCTGGTGGCCAATAAAGAAATTATATTGGAGTTGTTGTCGCCATGTGAACAAGATGTTGAGGCCAAAGGATAAAAAATCCTATTGCTAACATAGTTTGGCAACCTTGTCATCAAGGAAAAGGACGATTACACCTTTCTTCCCCTCTTGAACACTTGTAACATTGACCTTACGTTGATCATTCTGAATTTGCTTATGATGGTGGGTGGTAGCATGTGAATATACAACAACATGGGCAATAACACGCGGAAACAGGCCAACCAACAAAAGAGAGCAAGGTTATCCAACCTCTTTTGTAGGAGTAGTGTAACATCCCAAATTTTGGGATTTGGAATTTGAATATTTTATGAGAAATTAAATTGTGAAATTTGCCCTAAAATAATTACAAAACTAATTATTAGAATTTAAGGAATATTTTCCCATAAATTAGGGACAAATAACATCCTTATACAGAATTAAGGATTTATTTCTAACAATAATCTAATTTTTGTAATTAGTTGGGCAAAGGACCTAATTACCAATAAAAGTTTTAAAAAGGATTAAGTGGGATAATTTTGAATAGGTCTCACAACCCAAACATCATCTTCCCCTCTCAAGTTCATTAAGGATTAAGCCACTTGCTCCTATGCAACACATAACCATAACTATGGGCCATGCCATATAATATCTTAGATGCAGAATAAGCAAATTCTCCATTCATTATTCATGGCCCAAACAAGTAGACACTTAAAAGAGAGAGAGAGAGAGAGAGAGAGAGAGAGAGAGAGAGAGAGAGAGAGAGAGAGAGAGAGAGAGAGAGAGAGAGAGAGAGAGAGAGAGAGAGAGAGAGAGAGAGAGAGAGAGAGAGAGAGAGAGAGAGAGAGAGAGAGAGAGAGAGAGAGAGAGAGAGAGAGAGAGAGAGAGAAGAAACATCACCCAACCCATACATCATCTCTCGGCCCATGATTAAAAGCTCATACCATTATTCATTCATGTAGCCTCTGCCTTGCCAATGTGAGTTGACATAGATGGTAAGAGATCCAGGATTAAGCCCTTGGGTCATGGGTTCGATCCCCTCTGCCGTTGCTGGGACTCCTTTGATAGGCGATCTCGTAAGTTCCCGCAGTTCTCATGAGCTGGGCGTGTGCCGCGCGGGTGTGGGACTGATGTCAAACTCCTCCAAAACTTTTTTTTATCAAAAAAAAAAATGTAGCCTCTGCCTCACTCAAAACATTTTTTAAAAAAAGAGAGAGAGAGAGAGAGAGAAGAGGGAAACACATCAGCACATCAGTTCTCTTCCCTCACTGCACAGAGTCGAACACGTAAGATCAAAAGAAGATTCAGCAGCGTCGATCACGCCGCATCTCAAATTTTACTTTTGGCCTTACTGTTCACACGCAATCCAGTCCCATGCTTCTCGAGCACAACACCCATATCCGCGGTGTATTTTCTTCTTGGTCCGATCCGTGCTCGCAATATATACATACATACATAACCATTTATCCTTATTTACTCCACTGCCTCTCTGGGAATGCAGCCTGTCAGCACCATACTCCACTACTCTCTCGTGTTTTCAGCTTGCAAGCCATTATACTCCTCATTTCAGCATCATACTTCTCTTGCTTTCGGTCAGAAACAGAAAAAAAAAAAAAAAAAAAAAACAGAGTGAGAGACTAAGCATGAGCTGAGTATTTGAGAGAGCAAGAGAGTGGGAGGAAGGCATCCCTTCGGCCTTCACGGAAGACACAGAACGAAGTGAGAACGTGGAGGAGAGCGAGACACAGCCGAGAACTTGCAGAAAGTGGGAGGGACTGTCGGGGGAAGAAGGAAGCAATGGAAACTCAAAAACTATGGTGAGTTCTTTGAATCTCTTTCCCTTCAAGCTGCTGCAAGTTATACACGTTAGTTTCCGCTGAGTTAGGAAAATAAAATGGGAACTATTGTGGTATGTGTGTGTTTAAAGACTGATATATTCTTACTGTTCACGAAATGATAACAGAAAGGAAAGTTGCTGATATGAGACTGAACCGTGGCTTACCGTTGATAAAGAAAGGCGTTGGGTTCTCTAGAAATAAGGAGTACCAAATGGTTAAGGAACTAGGAGGTTATATGCATGTGTGAATATAAGCCATATGCATGAAATCATAAGCTGTTACGTTTCTGAAAAACTGAACTTGCTGCTGAAACAGTGACTTTCGAGCAAGGGAAAACTAGGGTAAACAAACTCTTTTGAACCTGAAATTTTGTGGACATATAGTACACATAACAATCTTTACAACGAGCTTTGGATCACCTTAAACATAGGTCTATAGCTCGAGATATGATTTTTCGAAGTTAAGCTAAAAATTTGTAACATTTTCGGTATAGTTCTGGAGCAGCAAAATGACGTTGGATTTCGGACCCATTAAACCTTTGAGTTTTTACATTAAATTTTTCAGATAAATAGTAGATACATAGAGGTTTAATTAGATAGGTAATTCGTCGAATTCCAATAAGTATCGAGGGAGATATGATTTTCCAAAGTTCAGCCAAAAATCTGGAATGTTTTCTGCATTTCCGGTGAACAGTAATTTTCGGGCTTGATTTTGAAATGGCAAACATCTGAGTTTTTCCATGAAATTTTGTGTGTTAATAGTACACATAATAATATTTATAACGAGCTTTAGATCACCCTAAACGGAGGTCTATAGCTCGAGATATAATTTTTGGAAGTTGAATCATAATTTTGGAAAGTTTTCTGGAAAATTTTGGACATTGTTTAGGTTTTTCGAAAGTTGGAAATTTTCTCAGTCATAAACCAACTTGGTGACTTTAATTTATGAAAATAGACTTATCACGGTTTGAGTAGAAAATTGAATCACTCCATTTGGAGTTGTATCGGTCCAGTTATGAATTTTCTAAATTCTCGGAAAGGTTAAAAGCTGAATTTTTTATAAATTTTAAAATAGTCACACAAGTTTTTAATTTGTGCATAACTTTCAAAGTAAAGGTTTTCTTTTGGATAATTTGTCTATTAAGGGTTATAAAGACTCTAAAGTGACAAGGACAATGCTTCTTAACATTTCTTAAATGACATGACTCTTAATAAGATAGATAAATAAATAATAATAAATAATATTATTATTTATTAAGAAGAGTATTATTAGTAAGGGAATTTTTAGGGGTTAATCCATTTTTAATCCTCTAAAAATTAATTCGCGTAGTTAGTTACTTTGCGATGCAAGAAGTGACTAGTGACTAATGACAATGATAAACGTTTATAGGCATGCCTGGACACCTCTACTTATCCCAACACCTTCGGACGAATTAAGGATTCAAGCTTGAGGTGAGTAACTGTTATCTTATTAGCTTGTATGAATGTATTTCATGTATGACTGATCATGGTTGTTAGATAATTTTGTATGTATGTATCCTAGCTATGGATTGAGGCTGCGTGTCTCATAGGGCTGCGTGTCCTAAAGGGCTGTGGTCCTTGGCCGATAACTGCAGTTACAGTGCGACTTGTTTAGTGTGAATTATTCTATGCTTATACATGTGTTATAATGTCAATTACATTACATACCTGCATATGAGATTAACTGTTACCCTGGGGTTCATTCATTTGAACTCCAGATCACATGAAAGAGACAGGTAGTGGATCGGGATCAAGAGGAGAGATGTAGCTGTAAGGGTTACAGCAAAATAAACTTTATGGAAGAATATGAGTAGATAGACTGTATTTTATCGTTTATCATTTGTCTATTTTGGATTAATGTATTAACATCCTATTATGGGATAGATTCGTATCGCAAAAAAGTTATCCTCAAGTTTTCAAACCAAGTTAATTTAAGAGACGTTGTATTCCGCAATTAAGTCCTCCAAATCATTTCGATGCATGTGCGCTATAACTCTAATAAATAAAGGCGCTTTTAGAACGGGCGTTACAAGTAGGGTCGACATGTCCTAACTCTGGCAGATAGTAATTGCCTTTAGTGTTGAGAAAGGCTGGGGATTCTTGGATAAGAGAAATGAAAGAATTAATTAGACTAACTTAAAGCAAAACTCAATATTATCTTAATTGAAACTATTTACAAACCTGATATCTATGTTCCTATTGACCCATTCCAACTTGAATGCTAGACAATACTATCGATCTCATCTCACCACGTAGCTCTTGCAACAACTCTTCTTGAAGTGATTGACGAATTTACACATCGAGCTTTTCTCATACTTCTTCTCGAATTGATTGATGAACTTCCTCTCAAATCCTGGCCACAAGCTCTCTGCTGGGTTCACTTTGTCCATACTGTTATGAACTTCGTCCAAAATATCTTGTGAGACCAATTCCCCTTGGCTCCCCTCTAACACGACCAGGGTGATCTGGATTCCCAAGTGCAATTGCTAAGATGTCCATCCTTCCACTTTGAGTGAAGGAACCTTGTTTACTCTGCTCTTCAAGGTCATCCTGTAGCATTCAATTGATAAATAAAAATTCATTACATGTAACATTTAAGGAAAATGAAATACACTTAAATATACTTAATATTAACTACTCACAATCCTTCTAACGACCTCAACAATGATTGTATTTATTTTATTTTTTTTCCTTTCATCCTCCCTTCCTTCCATTTTATGTGACGTGGATGAGAAGGTGGGGCCTGCACGACAATGCTAGGATCTGATTTAGCTGCTTTCTCCATTTTTTTTGTAAATCAGACTGCATGATCTTCTTTTCAAGCTTCTAATAACCCCCATGAGACATGCAATGCGGATAACTATTTTTTGATTGCCTCTCTTTATTTGCTTCACTTAATTCCTATGAATAGAGAATAAAGAAAACTAAGTTAGTGAGGTCAAATAGCTACTAGTAATAGTTGTTGCATTAGTACATGGCTATCATTGGACTTCATTCCTACTAATTTTAAATCTTCCATTGAGACAAGCCTTTTCACATTAGAAGATCGAATACCCACTAGTGCAAAAAATGGCTTTAAAACCGCCTCATTCAGAGCGGACATTGACGCACCGGTCTTAAAGGTATGGTGTGCAGGTTTTGTAAATATAAAGAACTTCTTATATATGACCGTGGCGTTTTGTAAATATAAAGAACTTCTTATACCGAGACATTTTTTCATCGGTCTTAAATATATTATTAAGACCCGTTAAAAACAAGGCCGGTCTTAAAAATTTTATTAAAAAATATTCAAATATCAATTACTTTATGGAGAAATCTCACACAACCGGACTAATATTTTATGCGGGCCAAAAGAAAAAGGAAAAATTTAAATATAAAGGTAATAAATTTTTAAGACCGAATGTAAATTAATTTAGGTGTTGTAGTCATAATATATTCATTAATTTAAGAAGCGACATAACTCATGGTGAATATTATTTGTATTCTTTTCCCCAGTTCAATTTATTTATATAATTGTTCATAGCTTGTTCTTAAAGTATCGAATTTTATGTGCTGGATTGGGTGGTGGATTTGTGAATATTGATCAGGAAGAACAGAACAGGGAAATCATTCGGGAAAATTTAGAACGGTAATAAATATGCCGGTCTTAAATGTTCAACTCGTTAAAACCGGATGTATTCATATGTCTGGTCTTAAAGGTCATGTGTACATATTTGATATTAAGCCGGTCTTAAAAGTTTGTTTTTTAATACCGGTGTGTTTATACGTCCGGTCTTAAAATTCAATTTTTAAGACCGGACAATTTATTGTCCAGTCTTGAAAGTCAGTCTTTTAAGACCGTGTATAATTAGACATCAGGTCTTAGAAGCCGCTATTTTTCAGACCGGGTATAGTTTTGTCCGGTCTTATAATTTTGATCTTTTAAGAGCGGCCGAGTTTTTGTCCGGTCTTAAAAGTTGAGTTTTAAGACTGAACAAAAAATATATCAGCCATATTTAGTCGACTTTTAAGACTCCGATGTTTTAAATGTCCTGGTCGAAAGATTTTCTTTAAGACCGGTTATAGTCTGGTCTTAAATGTGGACTTTTAATACCGTTAGGAACAAGACCGGTCGATGGTCCGGTCTTACGATGCCTATTTTGTCCGGTCTTAAAGTCCTTTTTTGCACTAGTGACCCTTGTGGCACCTTAATTTCATGCAAATACCAACACAAAATTTTTTCTTATCTTTTGACAATATATGCGCTATTGGCTCCATACACGCTCTTTTACCATCATCTTTTAGTTATGGATGTAGCCGTTCTCTTATTTCTATTTCAACCAAGTCTAGTCTTGCATTAATTTCAAATTTAGCTTTCCCTAGTATGTGTAAAAGCATACCAACAAGGCTATCACATACTTTTGCTCTATGTGCATCACATCAATATTGTGTCTCACATCGAGACTACCACTACAAAAAAAAAGAAGCATTTAGCAACAGACAAAATCTGTCACCATAAAGACAAAATCCGTTGCAAAAAGGAGCTGCAACGGAAAACAAATCCATCGCAAAAACCCTTGTTGCAAACGAAATTTGCAACAGATTTTGTGTCATTTGTCTCAAATTGTGACGGAAAAAAATCTATCGAAATTATATAATTTTTTTTCGACGGAATATTAAAAAAAATTCCGTCGCAAATTGAACAATTAGAAAAAAAAACATTATAATTATTAGGGCTCTTTCATAGCAACCACTCAAATAAATAAAAAAATTATGGAACAAATAATATTGAATAAGCAATAGCACTGGACAATAATAATTTGAGCTATATATATATATATATATATATATATATATATATATATGCACAAATATGAGTAAAGTGCAACCAGTTTGAGAGGGAGGAAAGTCATAAGACAGGAAGTTATACGTTGTATTTTCTCTTTGGAGGTAACTGATGAGATGCAATACACAATCCAAGCACCAAGAGGGGAAGTCTTTATCGTCCTCTGTTTCATCCAGGTCGGTAATTTTTTTTCCTCCAGGCAGTACTACCATCAACCTCAATTCTCGAATAGGCAAGACTTCTAGCATGTGATCCGATTCTTTGCTTCTGTTTCATTACCCAATGTGCCAAGAGCCCTTTAACGGTTTCACGAGCCAAATTGACCTGTAGATTTATAGAAAGACTTCGTTAACTTTTTTCAGTAAGTTTATTGGAACAGACACTATTTTGGATAGTTGACAGTAAACTACTGCAAGCTTCCTCGTAATTCCACTTAATGCATGCACTAAAGGATTGCGACAAAGGACAAAATGCTCCCAGGGGCCTTCCAACTTCTGGAATGATGTCTGTCATGGTGTTGATCCCTTTCTTCCAAGAAAACTCAAGAACAGGCTAAAATTTTTCCGATGGCAGCTTAAGAGAAATACAATTTCCATATATATATATATATATATATATATATCCAGCATCTTGACGCTAGCACTGTGACAGGCATCATTCCAGAATAAGCAAGACAGCAAATAGTAAAATGGAAATATGGTTAAAACTTAAATGCCATTGGATCTTAAATGTATGCATACATTAAGGTAAAAAATGGCAACTTTTCATAAAGTTGATATCAATTATGAGAAGAATCTATATAGGAACTCTGGTAAACAGAACATCCATGTAATCACAAGAAACATAGATGAGGAATTCAAGATCGTATAGTTCAAGGATGCCCAGTATTTTCGTCCCAAGAAATGTCAATTTACATATTCTCATTAAAATAAATCGCCAACATTTTATTATAGTATTTAGATGGATTTAATTATAAAAAGGTGTTATCTAACCATGCAGGAATGATAACCCGGTGCCACATGGGGATTAAGACAGGACAGTTTATAATTGAAATGATGTCAATAAGTTAAATTTTGTTTTAGGAAGCTCAAACTTGAAATTTTCTATTGACTTCAAGCAGACCCACGTTGTAGAGAAGGAGGGCAAGTGCCCCCTTTGAATTTGGGATTTTTTTAAAAAAAAAAAATTAGTACATGTTTAAATGATTGTCCACCTTTAAATTAAGTGTCCATCATTAATACATCAAGACCGCACTTCGTAATCGGATGGAGGATGAAATGGTTGAATGATTGTTTAGTGCCTTATATTGAAAAAGATCTATTGGATAACATTGATAATAAGACAATTATGATGGAATTCCAAAAAATAAAGCTAAAAGGATGACATTATAATTATTTTTATTATAGTATATTTTTATTATTAAAATATATGTATTTAACACTATAAAAAAAGTCATTTTTTGTGACGGAAAAAAATCCGTCGCAAAACAAACTTTGCGACGGAATTACATCCGTCGCAAAAAAGTGCGTTGCAATTGCGACGGAAAATTATTTCCGTTGCAAATTTTTGAAATTTGCGACGGATTTTAATTTCATAAAATTTGCGACGGAAATAATTTCCATCGCAAAATTCGTTTTTTTTTTAAAAAATAAAAATTATTAAAAAAAAAATAAAAATGACATAAAATATATAAAAATTATTTTAAAAAAATATAGAAAGTTACACAAATGTTGGAAGTTACTATAGAGTATAATAATAACCAACCCTAATTAATTTGAAATAAAAAGCAAAAGAGCAGGTAGAGGGAATGGGAAACCTCAAACAGCAGATTTATAGCTAGCTAGAATCATGTAACAAACAGAAAATACTCATATCTAATGAGATTATGTTGATCTAGCCGAAATACAAGCCCACTAATAACAACAATAGTAATAGTAACCGAAAGTAAATACTCATCAGAAAAAGATTGTATAGAATTTTAATTTACTACGGATTAAGCACATCCCAAAAAAGAAAAGAAAAATACAAAAATACCTGATTGAAGACAATGAGGAGGCCGAAGAACAGAACTGGAAGGCGATAGGTGGAAGACGGTGGATGGTGGGCGGAAGACGAGGCCGAGGAGGCGGAGGACGGACCAACTGGGTGCAGGAGACGGAAGGACGGCTATAGGTGCGCACGAGGGGGAGGAGAAGAAGAAGAAGAAAGGCGAAGGATGGTTGAAATGTCTCAAGTTTGGGATTAAATCTAAGATTTGCGACGGAACTAGAGTTCCGTCGCAAAATCACGAAACTTGCGACGGAACTAGAGTTCCGTCGCAAAAAGCAATTTTTTTTGCGACAAAAATTCAGTTCGTCGCAAAAGGGTGGGAACCAGTGACCAAAAGGCCGCTAGTTTGCGACATAAGTGAAATTCCACCGCAAAAAATTTGCTTTTTGCAACGGAATTGTATTTCCATCGCAAAACCCACCAAATGGGGTTTTGCGACAGAATTGAAATTCCGTCGCAAAAATTTTGCTTTTTGCGACGGAATTGGATTTCCGTCATAAAACCCAAATGTGGTTTTGCGACGGAATTAATTTGCTTTTTGCAACGAAATTGGAATTTCGTCGCAAAAAAATTGCTTTTTGCAACGGAATTTCAATTCCGTCACAAACATTACAATTTTGCGACGAATTGGAATTCCGTCGCAAATACCCCTAATTTTGCGACGGAAAAAATTCCGTCACAAATTCCGTCGCTAATCAGCTGTTTTCTAGTAAACTTATTGAGTGTCACCCTTCATTGTAATTTATGTAGCTGCATTTTTTAAAGACTTAGCCTTACTTTTCTATATGACAGGTTTGTAAAATATTTGCCTCTTTTATTATATCATCAGTATTCACTTGATTTCACGAATATTTTTTTGATATTTTTTTTTCTTGTTTATATTCTTTTGTTTTTTAATGCATTTAAAACTTTTCTTAAAAAAAAGGATTAAAGAGCAAATTGGCCAACAAACTTTTACCTCAGGAATGTCCAACACAATAAACTTTTAAGTGGACCAAAAATACCAATAAACTTTTAAAAATGTGCAGCCAACACAATAAACTTTTAAAAATGTGCAGTCAGCACAACGTTGTTAGAAAAAGATAACGTCCGTTATCTAAGGTGCAGATTGGCCAACGAACTTTTACTCCAGGAGCGCTCAGCACAAAAAACTTTTACTCAGGAGCGCCTAGCACAAAATTCTAAATTTAACTCAATTAAATAAATTTTTTCTCAATTGTCATTATTCAAATCTACTTGTATAGTTATCTATGGACAAAAATTACTCATTTGCTAAACTAAATAAAACTTTTCATTAAAAAGATAATTATATTATTTAAATAAAACTCAAGGTGTTTTATAATTTATTATATATGTTAAAAAAAAAAATTATATGATTTATTTTTATTTTAGAAGAAATTTATGTGAGTTAAAAAATTCATTTATTGTTAATAAAATTTAAAAAATCTATTATATCCTGGAAAGAAATGAAATGCGTTTAATTTTTTTTATATATAAAAAGAGCTTAATGGATATCAATGTTGATACTTCATAATATAAATCGGCAAATTGATGATATATTTGTTAATTAAATAATCTATTGATTATATGAATATGAGACTTGTTGGAAAAAAAACAATTAAAAAAACAAAGATAACCTAAAAAAGAAAAATTAAAAGTTTGTTTGGTCAAATTGCTCCATAACCCATTATTAAATTATCTTTAATCAAACCTCTTAAGTTATCTTTTTTTCTTTCAACAAGTCCCATATTCATATAATCAATAGATCATTTAATTAAAAAATATATCATCAAGTTGCCAAATTTATATTATTAAGTATCAACGTTAATATCCATTAAGCTCTTTTTATAAAAATAAAAATTAAACTCATTTCATTTCTATCAGGATATAATAGATTTTTTAAATTTTATTAACATTAAATGAATTAATTAAATCACATAAATTTCTTCTAAAATAAAAATAAATCGTATAATTTTTTTTGTTTAACATAGATAATAAATTATAAAACACCTTGAGTTTTATTGAAATTATATAATTGTCTTTTTAATGAAAAATTTTGTTTATTTTAGAAAATGAGTAATTTTTGTCCATAGATAACTATACAAGTAGTTTTGAATAATGACAATTGAGAAAAAAAAATTATTTAATTTAGTGAAATTTAGAATTTTGTGTCAAAGGCGCTCCCGAGTAAAAGTTTTTTTGTCTTTGAACGCCATTCGAAAGAAAAGTTCGTTAATAACTCGCACCTTAGATAACAGACGTTATCTTTTTCTAACGGCGTTGTGCTGACTGCACATTTTTAAAAGTTTATTGTACTGGCTGCACTTTTTTGAAAGTTCATTGGTATTTTTGATCCACTTAAAAGTTTATTGTGTTGGACGCTCCTGAGGTAAAAGTTTATTGGCCAATTTGCTCCTTAACCCAAAAAAAAAAAATCAGTTGCCCCCTTCAGTAATTTTCTAGATCCGCCCCTAACTACAAGTACTTTCAGAAGACAAACCAATATTCCAAAGAGTCTTCATTTAGGACCAACATTCTAATAAAACATTCGTGGGAATGTTGATGGCATGTCTGGAGACAATGCTCCCAGGAATACAAATATTCCATACCATTAATTTAACATCAGACAGATAAAGGAAATTGAATTGCTTATGGTTATATGTTACTTTACCTTATCATCTTCAGGCTTGCCAACAATGTTTAGGTCTGCTGAATACATCTCTGCAGAGAAGCATTGGGGTGCGTCCAAATGAACAAATAAACATCCAAGCCTGGTGTCCCCTGTGAACCAAGCGGGGATGCTAACCTGAAACCACGTGGAACGAATATTAAAACCATCCATTACAAACAAACTACAATAAAATGTTACAAGAAAAAAATTATGCTACCAAAAAAATTATGATGCTAATGCAGATTAGTAGCCATACCATCTCAAACAGCTCTTGCTTTTTCTCTTCAAATGAAATCTAAATAGTGAAATTCCTCATTAGCCACCATTGAAATTTAATTGAATAAAAAAAAGAGTACAAAAGCCAAGCTAATTCTAAAACAGAACAGCTTGACATACCACTATTCGAACCAAGAACTGTTGAAAAATACAACCAAATTTTACCTTCCCATAATCTTCAATCGCAACACCTCTAGTAATCTCCCACAACTTCACTGAACCTGCAGTATCCTACAAAGAATCCATATATCAGATCAAAAATCGTGGAAACAAAGACTAGCAGCTTAGCAGCAGAAAATCAAAACATCATTAACATAAACATGCTGATAAAGTAACAACATGACCAAGAACTTATCAACATTACCTTTGTCAGGACATGCCTCTTATTATTTAGAATTTCATGTTGTACTATTCCTGGGGAGCTAGCAATGGTTAAGGTTGGTTCTTTATAAACGCTTAACCTGATAACATCATAATTTCAGTCACAAAATGGAAAATCATCAGCTCCACATCCCAATATAATACAGAAAGAAACTCTTCATGGGATGACAAATAATATCATCCCCTTATTGTCGTGTATGTTTCTTTTAGCCAATCAATTGTATTTACGTGTATGCCATATATTTCATAAAAATACAAAACTGTATCATTCATTTCTGCCCATAAATGAGCATGAAAGTGCCTGTGCTATACATATTTAATTATAGATCAAAGTTAAAAAGTCATGTTGGCAAAAAAAAAAAGGTTAAAAAGTCCTATTGCTTACACCAAATTGCTTACACGCTTTTGATTTTATTGTTTCCTTTGGCAATAAAGGTACGCATTTTGAGATCCATTTGTGAATGATAAACCCCAAGAAACAGAGAAGCAGACTCAAAAGTCAAAAAATAATGGAAGCTAGGAAAGGAAAGAAGGGTCAAGACGTGTAGAAGGATAAAACTTTGGGATCAAGTTTTTCTTTTTCCACTCGTTTGGATGAAATAAAACTGGGGAGACAGGACACGAATAACATCCAATCAGGTTAAACCCCACAGAATTTTCCATCAAAGCAATCAGGATGAATAAGAAGAATGAGAGCATCAAAAAGTGAGTCAATTAGATAGTGGGGTCACTACCTTCAAAAGCTTCAACTTTGGCAGCAAGTTTTATTGTCAGTCACATGTGAGTTATTAGTTCCGCTGTGTACATCACTTTTTATAGCAAATTCTTGAATACCACGACGCCTGCTTTCCTCAACATGAGGTAAACTTCTACTCACTCCAATTCTAATTATAGGACAACATTTGAAAGTTTGTTTTAGTCCTAATTATATTATAACATTCTAATTTTTGTCAATTTTTTCTTAAAATACCCCTTCCATTTCTTCCTAAAATATGAATGAGGGATTATGTGAAATCATCAAGCTAAGGTAATTGAAATGTAAAATTTATACAAGGACATTTTAAGAAAATGAGTAAAATTAATTAATTTAACTTCTATCCTTAATCCCTCCAAAATCGGTTAAATATGTTCTATAATTAGGACCGAAGGTAATATATATATTCTTGATTTCTTGTGGCTAGGAATAATATGGAAACGTTTATCGTTTAAGTGTTTACTTTATGGATATTGAACTCAAAGTATTCGAGCGTGTGTGTATATGCAGTACGTAGTTCTATCCAATTTGTGATTATAAAGGCAAATCAAGTTATTATAACATGAATTTTCTGGTTTAAAACTGTCTTATATATATGTTTATGTGTATATATATATGTGTGTGTGTGTGTGTGTATCTGATCTACACACACATATATATATATAGGAAGAAATAGAAGAGGCCTATGAACTCTTACAACAAAGAAATTATGCAATGAGTATATATAAACATATATTGAAATTATTATCTAGGGTATGAATATATTTAATAATAGACAAAGAACACATATACTATATTATGAATACTATTATGAGAATGGAAAAGTTTTGAACAGGGAAGTAATATATAAAAATGGAAGAAAAATAAGAGAACAGTCAAGTTACATACTTAAACTCAGAGAAAATATGGGTATGATGACACTTTGCCCATAGATCAAATTCGGTTTTGACTAACTATAATCCAAGTCATAGAAGGATACCTGTCCTTTTTCATACATGAATACTTTTACAAAGAGTATAAATCTCTCAGACCTTCCTCCTTCAGATCATAAGTAGCACAGCCTTTCTTCGTTTTCTACCGGAAGTGTAACTGAATTTTGCCTTATGGGTTTTATGTAATCATAACCAGATCTTAACCTTATTTATGTTGGACTTTCTGGATCAACTGGGCATTGGTAAACATGAATTTGAGAGAAAATAACCTCTATTACTCACAAGAATAGATTACAAAACTCATATAAAAAAAACTCTCAAACAAGGATCACTCTTGTTCTCACTCTTCTTGGTGATGAACACCGATTTTCGATGCTTTACAAATGAGGTATCCACCTCTATTTATAGTATGAGTTTTGGGGTAGGTGAGGTGTGAACAAGGGTGGTTGGTGGAGGTCGCTTCAACAATGGTGGGCCGGTTGGTGGAGGCCGCTTCAACAATGGTGGCTGGTTGGTGGAGGCCGCTTCAACAATGGTGGCCGGAATATTCAAAAACCTTCCGGAGGGGGGCCGGAAGTCTTCAATTCTCCCCTCCAGCCATATCTCGAAGAAAAACATTCCACTATGTTTCGCATAACTCTAGCTTCTCTCGAGTCACCACCTTCGTCATCATGTCGCAGGATTTTCCTTCGTATGGATCTTTACTAGTCTCAACAGGTTGTCGATCCATTACCTCGCGTATCCAATGATAGCGAATATCAATATGTTTTGTACGGGAATGGTACATAGAGTTCTTGCTCAAATCTAGAGCACTCGATCGTCACAATGTACCTTATACTCCCTTTTGCTTGATTCCAAACTCTTGGAGATAACGCTTTAGCCACAACATCTCTTTTTCCAGCCAGCGGCCGGCAAGAATGTATTCAGCTTCGTTGTGGACAAAGCAACGCACTTCGTAGTCGTGATCGCCATGAAACAGCCCCCCCGCAAAAGTATAAATGAATCCCGAAGTAGATTTTCTACTATCAAGATCTCCGGCCATATCTCGTATCTCGTATAGCCTTCCAAGATTGGATCGGCTCCCCGTAACAAAGACATAATTTAAATGTACCCTTAAGGTATCCGAGAATCCACTTTATCGCTCTCCCAATGCTCTTTCCCGGGGTTGGAGAGAAAACGACTCACCTTTCCACCGCGTGAGCAATATCGGCCTCGTACACACCATAGCATACATCAAACTTCCGATCGAAGAATATGGTACATACGACATCTCCCCAATCTCTTCCTTGGATGAGGGACACGATCTCTTGCTCAACTTGAAATGGTTGGCCAATGGAATGCTAACTGGTTTGGCATTGTTCATATTGAACCGTTCAAGTACTCGTTCAATATACTTCTCCTGAGATAGCCATAACCTCCGTTTTTCCCCGTCTCGGGTGATTTGCATTCCCAATATCTCTGTTGAGCCGGTCCTAAGTCTTTCATGTCAAAAGACTTAGAAAGTTCCTTCTTCACCGGGCCGATCTTCGTTGCGTCTTTCCCCACGATCGAATATCGTCTACATATAGTAGAAGAGCAACGAAATTTCCATCGTAAAACTTCGAATGTAGACACACTCATCTCCGCAGCGGTTTTCTTGTACCCTTGACTCACCATGCACGAGTCAAATTTCTTGTACCACTGTCTAGGTGCCCGCTTCGCACCGCAATGCTTTTCTTGACTTTACAAACGAGGTTATCCCCCGAAACCTCAAAACCTTCTCGTCGCTCCATGTAGATTTCTTCTTCTAAATCTCCATGAAGAAAAGCCGTCTTCACATCCATTTGTTCAAGCTCTAAGTTCATACTTGCGACCAATCCAAGTATGACTCTAATTGAAGTCATCTTGACTACCGGTGAAAAAATCTCATCAAAGTCGATCCCCTTCTTCCGCCGGAATCCTTTGACTACCAACCGTGCTTTGTATTTCACCACTTTTCCACCGCCATCTTTCTTCAGCTTGAACACCCATTTATTTTTCAGTGCCTTCTTCCCTCGTGGAAGTTCTACGATCTCATAAGTTTGATTTTTTTGCAGAGATTCCATCTCGTCTTGCATTGCGAGCAACCACTGTTCTTTGTCCTTATGAGATACTGCTTCATGGAAACTCTCGGTTCTCCATCCTCGTAAGTAGAAGGTATTCAGATTCGGATATCTTCTCGACGGAATCGACCTCGTTCGGATCTACGAACTTCTCGGAGCAATTTGAGGAAATCCACCATCATCTTGGCCTTGTGATGGTTCGAACGTCGGGCACTGGGGTTGTGGCTCCCCCCGCTCGCACCGTCATCTTCCTCATTGTCTTCTACTTCGGCATTTCTTCGGCACTATATCATCATTTCTCACGAATGATTCCGATGTTGCCTCTGGCACCTGAAGAGCAACATTTGTCTTCTGAGATATTGTGGGCTTTTCAATATCTTCTATTGTCTGGCTTTCATGGAACACCACGTCCCTACTTCTGATTACCCTTTTTTTCTTAGGATCCCATAATCTGTATCCAAACTCTTCATTTCCATAGCCTATGAATATGCATGGAGTGGTCCTTGCATCCAGCTTCAGCCTGAGCTCTTTGGATACATGTGCGTACGCTAAACACCCAAATACTCTCAAGTGGGAGTATGATGGATCCTTTCCAGACCAAAGTTTCTCAGAACTTCAAAATCCAATGGTACTGATGGAGATCGGTTGATCAAGTAACAAGCGGCTCGATCGCTTCTCCCGTAATGGCTTTGGCAGCTTAGCCATACCGAGCATGCTCCGAACACGTTCCATAATTGTTCGGTTCATTCTTTCGCCTATACCGTTGTGTTGAGGGGTGCGTGGGACCGTCTTCTCATGTCGAATGCCATATGATCTCGCAATAGGCATTGAAGCGCTCGGAGGAGTATTCACCTCCATTGTCGGATCGAAGACACTTCAACTTCTCTCCGTCTCACGTTCTACCATGACATGGAACAGTTTGAAGTAATCAAATACCCGGTCCTTCGTCCGCAAAAAATACACCCACACCTTTCGAGAAGCATCATCGATGAACGTCAGAAAGTATCGGTTGCCGCCGAGTGATTCAACCTCCAAGGGACCGCAAACATCAGAGTGTACCAGACTGAGCAACTCTGATCTTCTCGTTGAAGAGGAATTAAACGAGACTCTATGTTGCTTACCAAACAAACAATGATTGCAAGGATCTAGTGCGGCGTCCTTGTCTACATTGATAAGCTCCTTCTTTACTAGGGTAGACAACCCTTTCTCACTCATGTGGCCGAGTCTCGGTGCCACAGATTTTGTGACGCCTCCTTTTTTCGCAACGTTGAGGGTCGGTGCATATCTTCACATGAGTCTTGTATAGCGTGCCACAAATATGTCCTCGAGCGACTATCATAGCGCCTTTTGACAACTTCCATGTGCCTTTACCGAAGTGACTATCATAGCCCCGTTTGTCAAGAACTATTCCCGACAATAGATTCACCGAAGGTCCGCACATGGCGGACATCCTTCAAAGTGATTGTGCTCCGGAACTTGTCTTTATCCGAACATCACCAATTCCGACAATCCCGCGAAACGGAATTTCCCATTTTCACATGCTCCAAAGTCACCGGCTTTGTATGTTGTGAAGTATTCCTTGTATGGAGTCACGTGGTAGGACGCCGCAAAGATCTACCACCCATTCCGTGTCTTCTCGTGAGACGTGAAGGCATGTCTCATCTTGGGTTGAACAATAAGCTACATCACCAGAGATAGTAACTAATGTTTCTCCACCCTTGTTCTTCTGGCCGCGAACCGCTTCCGGTCTTGCTCCTTTTTCCATTTGTAGCAGTTCTTCTTCATATGTCCTTCTAATCCACAATGATGGCGGTTATAAGATGGTTTTCTACCATCAATGGACTGCCCCCGCTCTTGCTTCGCCTCTCGATTTGTTATTACTCTTCTTTTGTTGCCTCCCCTCGTTCTCGTGACAAGGGCATGGGTCCGATCGTGCCCATGTCCTTTCTCCTTGCTTCTTCACTTTGAATAGGGCATCCTTGACCATTGACATGGTAAGTTTGCCATTTGGGGCCGAGTTGATTCCGAGTGACACGACCGCGTTTCCCAACTATCGGGAAGGAACCGAGTAGTAGCAACGCCTGAACTTCATCGCCAAGTGGCATCTCTACGTACGACAACCGGTTGACCAAGCTCGGAACTCACTTGGTATGCTCAGAATCGAAGTTCCACTTTTAAGCTTCATGTTGACTAAACGCCTCATCACCGTAGCTTTATTCCGAGCGGTCTTGGCCTCGGTACATATCCTCCAACTTTTTCCGAGAGGGCATATGCGTCTGTTTCTTGTGCAACATGGTGGAAGACACTATGATCAATCCATTGACGGATTTGACCAATAGTTTTTCGATTTGATTTCTTCCACTCTAACTCCTTGGCGGGATCGGGATTTTTACCCATCAATTCTATGGGATCAAACAAATCTTTACAGCTTAGGAGATCTTCCATCCGAGGTCTCCACGGCGTGTAATTTGTGGCGAGAAGCGTAATCATTGCTCCGAAAGATGATGTTGACTCTTCTTCCGTGGACATTATCACCTTACAAATAATTTTTCAACACGATCGGGGTTGAATCTTTAAAAATGGAGCTCACCGTTACGTCTGGAACGGTCAAAAAAGATGGAATTGACACTACGGGGTCAAAATTCCACTCTAGGGGCAAAACAGCAATTTCGAAAACTTTGAGGACCAAACTGCAATTTTCAGAAAGATCAGGGGTCAAACTGGAATTTCAGAAAGATCAGGGGTCAATATGAAATTTCCTGAATATTTGGGGACCAAACTGAAATTTTAAAAATTGAGGGGTCTTTCTTCAATTTCCGAAAAACTGCAAATTCCGGCGAGGAACAGTATTCCGGTCGTCTTCTCCGGCGGAACTCCGGTGAATGTGTCGTCTTCTCCCGCGAACTCCGGCAAGGTTGACCAAACTTTGACCGTGATTTCGGGCTCGTTTGAACTCCGATTAGGTCGCCGTTTGGTGCGTTGGACTCGTGTCGATGAGACGAATCCAATGGTGCACTCAGAATTGGATTTTGAGTAAAACTCAGAAAACCCAAATTCGTCCGGTGAACCAAAAAACTCAACCAACACCTCTAACTGGCTCGATACCACTTGTTGGACTTTCTCGGATCAACTGGGCATTGGTAAACATGAATTTGAGATAAAATAACCTCTATTACTCACAAGAATAGATTACAAAACTCATATAAAAAACTCTCAAACAAGGATCACTCTCAGGATCACTCTTGTTCTCACTCTTCTTGGTGATGAACACCGATTTTCGATGCTTTACAAATGAGGTATCCACCTCTATTTATAGTATGAGTTTTGGGGTAGGTGAGGTGTGAACAATGGTGGTTGGTGGAGGTGCTTCAACAATGGTGGTTGGTTGGTGGGCTGCTTCAACAATGGTGGCTGGTTGGTGGAGGCTGCTTCAACAATGGTGGCTGGAATATTCAAAAACCTTCTGGAGGGTGGCTGGAAGTCTTCAATTTAAACATATAACCATGTATGTCTTATAGGATTATAACTAACGAATTTCCATATATATGTATATATATCTATAACAACGATGAACACTGTGATTAGTTGTTTTTTCTGGTTCTAACTTTGCAGTCGATAAAGTTACATTATCTACGCTACTCTTTTTGTGGCTCGATTTTGACGCATCACATATCGTTTGGTCACTTAATATTTATAGCACTAATGTTCATGCGGGGAATTTTGTGTGTATAACTTATTTGATTTATATTTATATATGCTCTAATTCATGTTGTAGAGAACACATGTTCTATGTAAGTTACTGAAGAAACAAAAGAAAAAACGGATGAGCTGGTTCGTGATGAATGCGAGCCAAACGACTCTGTCGCTTCTGAGTATGAAAATCAAGCAAATCCAGAAGTAAGCAGACAAACTCTTGAGCTACTGATATATATATAGAATGAGTCAATGAGAGTACTAAAATTTGATTGATATGTGTGTGTGAGATAGGTCCCGTATTTGTCAGATGTGGATTCATTATTGATTCAAACACATGGGGAGTCGAATGGCTCATCAAGAATTCAGACATTTTCTGAAGTGGACTCCATTGAGCCGCCGCCAGGAGTCGGTTTGGGTTAGCGGTGGAAGTGGTGACTTATTTTCTATTTGACTTTTATAAAAGCCCGATAGAAAAAAAGTTAAGTTGTTAATGTGATTAATGTTTGGATTGACGTTAGTAAAAGTAGCCTTTTTTTCAAATATGGAAACGTGTTTGGATTAGCGGTTGAAAAGTGAGTTAAGATGAAAAATGATTAAAAAGGGTATGAATCTTATTGAATAATAAAATACTTAATTATAATAAATATAAAATAATTAATATATTGTAAATGTAGGCATAAGAAATATATATTATAAAGCATAAAAATATTACATTTCTAACGAAATAATATTCCTATATAAATTGAAATTAAAAATCATTTTTAAAAAGAGTAAATACCCAATTTAGTCCCTGGAAAAAAATACGGACACTTTTTTGGTCCCTCAATAAAAATAACTCGTCCCGTCATCCCTGGGAAATCAAAAACCATCCCACGTTAGTCCTTCCGTCAGTTAGCTCCTAACGGTGCTGACGTGTAACGTGAGTGGCTGACGTCACATGCCACGGAGGAAGGCCAAAATAGTAAATACCCAATTTGGTCCCTGGGAAAAAGTACGGACACCTTTTTGGTCCCTCAATAAAAATAACTCCTCCCGTCATCCCTGGAAAATCAAGTCTTTTTGCCTTATGTTAATGGGAAAAGGAAGAACATATATTAATTAGGGTTTAATATACTTACACTCTAACTCGATCACAATGATCTTGAACCTCAAAAACATATTTGTATCAATTTGTTTTTCGACCTAAATGTATCAATTTAGCGGTCAAAACTCGGAATCGAATCGATCATGGAGGAGAATTCGAAAACCATGCATTTGCCGAGTTCTATGACAACAATGGTATAGATCACAACTTCTCCCCAAGGACTCCTCAACGAATGGTGTTGTAGAAAGGAAGAATCGAGTCCTCACCGAGATGGCAAGAGCAATGCTAAATGAGAATAACACTTCTCAAGTGTTCGGCGTCGATGCAATGAATACGGCTTGCAACATCTCAAATCGAGCATATCTCCGGAAGAAGTTTAGCAAAACTCCCTATGAGCTGTACAAGGGAAGAAAAGTTTGGCTCATCTGCATGTTTTCGGATGTAAATGCTTCATCCACAATAATGGTAAGGACAATTTGGGAAAGTTCGATCCCAAAGCGGATGAAGGTATATTTTTAGGATATTCAAATAGGAGTAAAGCTTATAGAGTTTTTAATACTCGTACTCAAATTGTCAAGAGTCTATGCATGTTGTTTTCTGTGAATCCAAAACTGATAAATCCTTGGATGATGATGAGGAAAATGTTTTCAAAAATCAATTCTTTTCGAAAACTACTCCTACATCTATTGAAAACCCTGAAAATGTTTTTGAGGCTGATCCCCAAAATAATATTGAAAATCTTGATCAGTCTCAACCTAGAGCTTGGAAGTTCATAAGGAATCATCCTTTGGACCAAGTAATAGGTGATGTAAATCAAGGAGTAAGAACCGAAACAAGACTTTGAATGAAGTGACCTTTTCGCATTTATATCTCATTGATATAATTGAAGAATATACCCATTTCGATCCGGTAGCCTTAACTCGGATGATATGCGAATTAACAAAATGAAGAATAAACCGTTTCGGATGACCAATGTAGGGAAAACGCATAATTGGGTGAAAATTTATCATAATCCCACCAAGAAAACAAAGCAATCGGCAAATCAAGAGGGAGCAGAGTTTGCAATAGTAGCCTCTGCAAATGGGTTGCTGAGCAGAGTTAGTCCTTCTGTTTTTCATTGGGGATTTGGAAGTTGCCTCTGCAGATGCAAAACACATGACCTTCCTCCGTGGGTTCTTTGAGGAGTGAAGATGGTGACAAGTGGGGACGACGTCGTTTTGGCCTTCCTCCGTGGCATGTGAGTGGAACAACTCACGTTACACGTCAGCAACGTTAGTGACGACGTTAGGAGCTAACTGACGGAAGGACTAACGTGAAATGATTTTTTATTTCCCAGGGATGACGGGACGAGTTATTTTTATTGAGGGACCAAAAAGGTGTCCGTACTTTTTTCCAGGGACCAAATTGGGTATTTACTATTTTGGCCTTTCTCCGTAACATGTGACATCAGCAACTCACGTTACACGTCAGCACCGTTAGGGACGCCGTTAGGAGCTAACTGACGGAAGGACTAACGCGGGATGGTTTTTGATTTCCCAAGGATGACGAGACGAGTTATTTTTATTGAGGGACCAAAAAGGTGTCCGTATTTTTTTTCCAAGGACTAAATTGGGTATTTACTCTTTTAAAAATTTTAGAAATCAAATACTTTTTGGGTGAGATAGGAGAATTTTCGGGATGTTTGTGGGACCCATAGGAAAAAAAAAATCCCACTACTGGACGCTTGGTAAAATGCTGCTGGATGTTGGCTGGACGTTTGGACTAATAACTTTTGATAAAAAGCCACTTTTTGGTAGAAGTCACATGAAAAAAAAAAAAAAAAGCTGAACCCAAATAGAAAAAAATGAGCTAGCTTCGAGACTAAACCTTTTTTTAAAGTTATAGGTTGAAACGGTTCCAAAAGGAGACTCCAAACAGGCCCATTGTGAATACCTATGGAAGGGGCAGTGTGTTTTAAAGTTGTCGGATAAATTTTTGATGCGGGTTCGCTGCCCTCTAAATAAATCTCTTAAGAACAAACAGTTTATTAGTGAACAAACAAAAACTCAATAGATCGAAAGGAAATAAATTAAAAACATCACACTATGCATTGGAAGACGGCGATGGTGAAGAGGGAATCGACATTGACTAGGGCATCGAGAGCAGTAACTTGAAGGCTCGTTGTGGATGAAGAGTAAGAATTAGACGAAACTCTTGGGATGACTTCATTAGCGTAATACTCCTTTGGGTACTGCTCAGATCTGGAAACACGAGATAACACAGAAACAAGGGTTTTAGGATGAATTAAATTAAAATGCAAAGATGACTGATATGATATTGAAAAATGTTGATTGTAAAGCAAGAAATTCCACTGAGAGAGAGAGAGGTATACTCTGCCAAGGAGGAAGGGAATTTTGGCGATTGGGGTTGGGGTTGCAAAACTAGAGAGGAAATTATTGCATAGAAAGAGAACTGGTGTGGGAGATGGTTGTGGATAGAGCCGGGAAATCGATGGGCTCGGCCCTTTTAAGCCTTGGCTTTTTAAGGGTTGGACTTGAAAATTAAAGAAAATTAATTAAATAAGCTCTACAGGGCCTGCAGGAATTTATTATTATTATTTTTTAGATGCATGGATTCACATATGATGGTAATTTACTAATTTATATGTATTTTGTATTTGTTATAGATTTATTTATCCATTTAAGTACAAATACACAATAATTATATTTAAATTTTATGATTTGGTTTATTATTTGTTGCAGATAAAGATAATGGATGTATTCATGATACGGGAGAAGAAATTCATGATATTCTTACTCATGAACCAGAGCCTACTCAAAGCGAAGCACAATCAAATGTCATTGAAATTGATAATAGTGGCGAAGATGACATCAATAATAGTCATTGTACTATTGTCGCTTAGTGGTATGCTTCTTATGTTTTATGTGAGTTATTTGGGAACATAGTTTGCTTTTGATTATGAATTAGTGACTGTGCTTATTTGTTGGATGATTCGTGTTGTTTTGATATTAATGTTGACAATATTTATTTGATAAATTAGAACCTTAATTGTTGTAATTTACTAATTATATTTCTTTAAAAAATGGAGGAAAATAGTTAAAATTTAGAATAGTAACTTAGGATTCGGAGGGCCCCCGCCTTGATTCTATCAAGCCGAGTTTTGAAAAACAGATGTTTTTCTTACCCCGGGCCCTAGAGGGTCGGGTCGGCCCTGATTCCTAGCTCTAGTTGTGGGACTTGATGAGGAAGAGAAGAGGAAAGAGGTGGGCCCACAAACAATAAGGCGGGATGAAGAAAGTGTCGCGAAATTCAATTTTCAGCGCGATAAAAGAGAAGATTAATCTTTTAGACAATTATAAAAAATATAAGATCTAAATAGTTTCATCGTTTAGACCAGTTATTTGTAACAACCGGTCTTTAAAGTAATAGACATTTTATTTTATTTTTATTTTTAAATTTTTAGATCGGTTATTTGTAATAACTGGCCATAAAAGTAAGAAACATTTGTTTAACTTTTTAGACTGGTTGTTTGGGAATCCGGCCTAAATAATATCTTTAAAATATCATATTAAAGAAACCATTCTAAAAAGTTTTTTATATTTTTGAAACTGTCATCGGTTATACTTTTTAGACCTTATCCTCTATATCCGATCTAAATATGACAGTATAAAAGCCTTTTTTGTAGTAGTAGTGGATGGTTGTTATAGAAAGAAAAACTTTGCCTAACACCAAATCTTTAATTTGTAGTTAACTAGTTATCCATCTGAAATGCAAGATTTACCATGTCGAACATTTATGCGTGTGGCATCCTCTTACATTGGTAGTAAAAATATCTTTGAACGTATCTCTCTCTTCTTTTAGTTATTTTTTTATTAAAAATTTAAATAATTTTTTTTAAACTAGCATATGACATTAATTAAGGCGCGTAGTTTATGAAATAAAGCTAAAACTGTAAAAACTTATGGAGCAAGTAGTTTTGGAAGGTTCAAATAGAAAGGATAGACAGAAAGATAGATAGTGAGATCAATACTCTTAAAAACTTGGAGAGCAAGTAGTTTAGCTTTATGCTGTTTTATTATTCATTTCAGAATAAATGGATATATATATATATATATGAAATAAATAATGAAACAGCGTACAGCTAAGCTACTATATATATATATATATATATATGAAGTGAATAATGAAACAGCTTAAAGCTAAGCTACTTGCTATATATATATATAAGGACTTTCCACTTTATTTACCCCCCACTATATTTTCATTTTTCAGCCGCTTCGTTAATATTTGCTAGCTTTTCATCGTATTTGTCTTCTTTTATTCCCTTCTTTGCTTCTGTCAAGCTTTGGGGCACAGTACAACAATGTCATTGGTTGCTACAATATTCTGCTGCTCCCCTTAATTAACTCCATCATTTATGTTTGAGATATATTCATCTTAAAATTATTGCATAGACTGATTTTTGGGTTATCAAAATCCTTACTTAGTAAGATTGTATTTATATAGGGATTATCATTTCTGCTTTTAAAACAGATAATTTTATCTACCTTAAAATAAAACGACGCCGCAGTGAAAACGTAGATAGCAAGAGTCATTCTTCTGATTTCTTAACCTTGCCTACGGTTTGGTTTTCGAGAGAAAAAACTCAGAACATGACCATTTTCTGCTTTTCACGATGGGATTTGATTTTTGAGGTACAGGAACCATTGTTTTTAATTTTTGACTATGAAGAAAGAAAAGCAAGAGTATTCTCATTCTATAAAGCGCATTTTCATTCCACCGCCTGAGATAAAAACGAGGGTTTAACATTTTGAATCCATTTAAGTTTTCAGCTTTTCTCGCAAAGCATTGGTTTCGGGGAAGCTTCAATCATGTCGTCTAGGTCGTCTCGCGGACTCGCAAAGATCGTCTTCGTATTCGTCTTCGAAGGAACAATATGAGAATGATGAACGTCAAACCAGGAACTGGTTGGACCTTCCTGGGGACGAGACGGCGGCGATTCTCCTAAAACTCGGCGCTGTGGGAGATCCTCACGAGCGCTCAGACTGTATGCACTTCGTGGCGGATACCTATGAATTTGGGTGATCTTCATGATATGCCTTACGATTTGGAGATTATGTGTCGCCACGCTGTTCCAATGTACGGTGGACCCAAAAGAAATTCCTGCGCGCCGTCCGGACAAAGAAATCAGAAGAAGACTCTTGCTTTTCTTTCTTCACGCCAGGTGAAGAAAAAGAGTGAGACTCTTGCTATCTAGGTTTTCACTGCGGCGTCGTTTTATTTTAAGGCAGATAAAATTATCTGCTTTAAAAGCAGAAATGATATTCCCATTTATATATGTGCTTGTTTTGTCTGGTTTACCATGTTCTGTTTTGTGAAATTTCTTACAAGTTAATATCTGGCGTGTCTTGTACATATATGTTCTTATATATGCATAATGTTATGTTCTAATTTCCTGTTTCAAATGATATAGTATACTAATTTTATAAAAAAAATCGTATGTATTTGACTAAAATAAATTAAACCATCATATATTCACCTTTAATATAATAGCTAGGAAAGCCCTTAAAGCTACAAAATTATCGTAGGTCCAATTATTGTAACTTTTCTTCTATAGGTTTTGAAAGTTTCTTTTAACCATGATTAGTGTCTATCCATAATAACTACTCTCTCTACTCTTTATAATTATCACAAATATCTATTTGCAACTTTACAGATAAAGAAATTTATTTAAATTAATTGAAAAATTTAAAACTACTCTGATCTCAATGATATTCATTGATTAGAGAATGTTATTTAATGAGAAAATTACAGCATGTCCTACATAAGAAAATTAATTATTTTTGCAAATAGTTAATGGGACTTGTGAGTAATTGATTGTTTTTGTGAGGGCTTGCATATAATGCTCCCTTGGGATTATGATTTTTTATATATTTAAAACTTGTGTGAATTTAACCTAATGATGGAAAAGCTGACATAAAATAAAATTAAAATTTGAATTGAAATGCTTTTTTCAAGCAAGAACAGAGAAGAACATGGGTAAAAGCAAGGGATAACAATTAATTATTATACTTTTGTCAACATTGAGTATAGGGTTTCAGTTTTAAGAATTTCAAAACATATAAATTTTTTAACTTGGAGAGCAAGTTTTGTTCTTTTCCTTTTCATTTGAGATGCCATTCTAGAATCTTCAGGGACATGTTCCTATCTTGAAATTAGCCAGAATATACAAAATGTTTAAACTTAGGGGGCAAGCTTTCGAAAAAATATATATATAGACACACACGCGTATACATGTAATACATTTAATTTTTTTTTAAAAGACTATTTGACTTAGAGAAGTTCAAGTATTATCAGGATTAATTAGATGTAGCTTTTATAAAAGTGTTTTCTGCTTTCATACCGAATCCAAGTTTAATCCCCGTATTTTATTAAAACCTATTCCAATAACACCTACCTTATTTCAGTTTTAATTTTGTATTACCTCATACTTCATTTTGTAAGGAGAAGAACATAAATTCGAATCCTTAGAAACGTACTTATTAGAAAATGTGAGAATCCTTCACTCTCGACATTTCGAGAGAGAAAGCCTTAATCAAATAAAAATTAGATTGTATTACCTCAACAAAGATATGAGTTTTAATGGTTGAAACTTCGAGGAATGTAAGGAACCAATAAAAAAGAGGAGCGAATGGGAAGGGAAGAATGAAGTAGGAAAAAACTGTATGGAACATTTTTATTTTTATTTTATTTTTTGAAAAGGCAATTTATATTATTAATAAAACGATGACAAGTACATAAGCATCTGAATTGAAAAAGAATAAAATAATTTAATATTAATCATTAACGCGTTAGATATCTGTATTAATTGGTAACAGTTTTTTACAAAAATAAATTTGTTTTAGTAAAAAAGCGTTAATTTCCTTAGAAGAAATATATTATACTCATTTAGTCCTATTTCTAAGTGATTTCCAACATATTTCAGCAAATTTAATAACTTTACAATTTTACCCTTATTTAATATACATTATATCCTAAACATACCAATGCTACTTAACATATAAACGAAGTGTAAAATTGTATATTTATGTAAAAAAATAATAATGATGAATCTTATAAATAAGACCAAAAAATCTTCTTTCTTTGCTTTATAGATAGAACTAGAGGAGTTCTTATATTATTTTTCTCCCTTCGTTTTTTTCCCTACCTCCTTATTCCGTCCAATCCAAAATGTTTATTAAATACAGGAGTTGGACTCAGCAGGGTGAACACTAATTTTTATCTAAAAGTTGATATTATATTTTTTTTTTTTTAAACAAGGAAATAAAATTTTACCCAACGAGAACCCTTTTTTTTTGGGGGGGGGGGGGGTGAACAAAACATTTCCCTGATTTTGGTTTTAATTACAGTATAATTTATCTTACTTTTCACTTATGTAGGACCCTCTAGTCTCTATATAAGGAGTAATGATTCAAGTGATGAAGTCAAGTCCTCCACTTTCACTACTACGATCACTCCCTCTTTTTCACTCTCAAGCATCTTCTTCTCCCTCAACTTCTCTGCTTGCCCTTTTATTATCACTGAGACAACCATGGCGGATCCGACGACGATGCAGAGACGTGTGCCCGTAGGATACAGATTCTGTCCGACCGAGGAAGAGCTCTTCGCTTACTACCTCCACCCCAAATTGATGGGTCACGATCCTTCCATTTATAACACCATCCCTGAGATTGAAGTTTGCAAGTACGAACCTTGGGAATTACCAGGTATCTATCCTAATTTTTATTTTCCTTTTAAATTTCTTTGCATACGTCATTATCTTATGCTATGGCGTTTGGTTTTGCTTTCTTGTTCTTCTATCCAGCTCTGGCTGCTTCAGCGTTTCCGGAGACGGAACAAGATGACTCAGAATGCTATTTCTTCAGTCGTTGCGATTACAAGTACTCTAACAGTTCTCGGTTTAATAGGACAACACCGCTTGGCTTCTGGAAAATCACCGGTAAAGACAGACTAATTAAGGACCATGACACCAACAAAGTCATTGGGATTAAAAAAAATCTAGTATATCACGAAGGGCGTGTTCCTCATGGGGTCCGACGCAATTGGGTCATTCATGAATACCATGATGACATATTTCATCCGGAACAAGTAAATGTTTATTCTGTTTTTGTTTGCTTATAAAAACTAAAGTTCTCATATGCGGATTTTTCGGGGGTCAAAACTGTTTTTCTTTTTTCTTTTTGCCATGGGTCAAAACTGTTAATAATTATGTTACTCTTTCTCTTATGAGTAACTAATGATTGGTAACTAATGTTTATCTCTTATGAGTAACTCATTTTGATTAACTAGCTAGTGCTTCTATTAACCTGTTTAATGTCTATTCTGATTTTATGTTCTAATTCTGGCAAATGAATCATTCACTAAATTTCTTCCAAATGATGCAGAGGACCTATGTAATATGCAAACTAATGAAGAAAGATGAAAAGAAAACAAAAGAAAAACATGAGCACGAGTCAATTGGCCATGAAATGGAGTGCCATAATCATACGGATTTGGATTTTGAGTATGAAAACCCAGCAAATTTCTCTATCCTTTCAAAGGTAAGTAGAAGGATTCTTGAAGTAGTTCATAGATTATGCTTGAAGGTGCAAAATAGAATAAGAACTAATATTTGTTTAATATTTGTTTTAGGAACATTATTTATCAAATATGAACTCAACAGTTCAAACATCTTTTCACCCGGAAGTTATGGATTCCGTAAGTCATGCATCTTTCGAACCAAACGAAGCTATAAATTCAAATAGTTGGACTTCTTTCCAACCAAATGAAGAATATCTGTCAAATGAAGATATATTTTACCAGTCAAATGAAGTTTTACCACCAGAACTGAAGTCAATCATGGACACACCACTTGATTTTGATTATGAAGAATTTTACTGGAGCTAATTACTCCTGCAGTTGGCTCCAACCATAAATGAGCAAGGGTTAGGGGAAATGATGGCCGCATCTGTATTAAAGGAAAATGTATTGTAGTGTATCTTTTTTCATTTATGTCTTTTTTTTAAATTCTTGTGACTTAGCATGAAGAATTGCCGTGTATGTTTCTTTTGGTGTTATAAATTCTAGTGACGAGTGGTTTAACTTGTTCTAAATACTATTTTTACATTAATGCAAATTTGTATGGCCGAAAAAGATTGTTTCAAATCTTTCTCATACTTTTTATTGAAAATCTTTTGTTAATTAGTTTGATAAATGGCAAAACTTAGATCCGAGATTTCTCACCTGATAACAATACAAAACATCATCATACATTTTCACCATAAATAAAGATGAAAGTACCTGTGCTATACATCTTTAATCATAGATCAAAATTTAAAAAGCCCTGTTGGCAAAAAAAGAAAAGGTTAAAAAGTCATATTTCAACCAAAATATAAGGTAAACATGAGGTGTATATTTTATTTTCAAATTTAACCCTTCATTGTTACAATAACTTGCTTTCAAGCTTTTAATTTTATTGTTTCAATTTCTTTGGCCCTAAAAGTACACATTTTGGGATCCATTCCATCAGTGAATGATAAACCCCAAGAAAAAGAGAAACAGACTAAAAAATCAAAAAATAATGGAAGCTGGAAAGGAAGAAGGATCAGGACTTAATAAGAGTCACGCGTAGAAGGATAAAGCTTGGGGAGCAAGTTCTTGTTTTTCCACTAAATCTTGGGGAGACAGGACACGAATGAGATCCAATCAAGTTAAACCCCACAGAATTGTCCATCAAAGCAATCGGGATTGAAAAAAAGAATGAGAGCATCAAAAAGTGAGTCAATGAGATGGTGGGGTCATTACCTTCAAAAGCTTCAACTTGGGTAGCAAGTTTTATTGCCAGTCACATGCGAGTTATTATTAGCTCCGTTGTGTGCATCACTTTTTATATCATGTCATCTTCACTCAAATATGTCAATTTCATTCTAATAAAAAAAAAACACTTCATTTATCTCATATCTTTGATATACGCGACATATTTACCTAATTTAATTTTATTAAGTTAGTTAATATAACATGTTTTTTCCCCTAAAACACCCTCATAATCTTCCTTAATTCCTCCACCTCTCCCTTACCCCTCCGGTCTTTAATATAGGACATATTTGACGATCGAATTGATTTCATTCCTAAATATAAGATATATTTTTTATATTTGTCAATATTTTACTAATTCATCATCCCTATTGATCTTTCTCTCAATAATAATTAAAAAAAGAAAAGGAATGAGGGATTAGGAAGATCGATGACTAGAAAGATTTAGAAAATATATATCATATGAACAAATTTGACTAGCTTCATTAATTTAATCTAATTAGGTAAATATATTATATATTAAAGACTGGAGTGAGTCTTTTATTATTGTTGAAGCAACATCAATCTGGGTAAATTAAAAAAAGATTTACAAATACAAAAAATAGGTGTTACATTTAGAATCAAAATCAACTTCCGAATTAAATTTTATATTAAGCACAGTGAGTATATCAATTTCACTCCCCTCTGATAATTTGGTAATAATTCTTAATTCGCGTTAATCTAACTTGATAATACGTGTAGGCATAACTGTTAGGATTAATTCGGTAATTACACTTACATATCAAATTTGATGGTTTGGCAAATGCTTTCGTTGATAATTTCAAGAAAATAAAGCATTCTTTGCCCTCTCTCTCTCTCTCAATATTGCTCCAAACCCGAGCCCACGTAGTGAATAATTCTTTTCTCTTAACCAACAACGACACTTGAACATAAACAAAAACAAAGCATTGTTTTTGCACTATGTCTATATTAAATAAAATTATCTTCACCCCGAAAAAATTTGAAATCAATAAACAAAGAATAAAATTTAGGCAAAACACAATAACTAGAAAGATTATTGGATAGTGAAGAGATATTCTTTTCCATGATTTTTATGAAAGATTTATTTATGATTATTTGTTAAAAAGTAAGATCGTGATTCGTGATGGTCATTTTAATCTTCTTCTTTTTTTAAAAGAAATTATTATTTTATATTTTCCCACAACTTCGATGGGCTGAATATCTTCTGACCCAAGACATTGATGGGCTGATTGGCCTAATGGGCTTTCTCCTTTAATAAAGTGATGGGCTTTTTGGTCCAACAACGTTTGAGATCGGGGCTTAGCGGCTAATGTTGTTTGCCTTTATAGGCCATTAGGCCTGAAGTTTGGAACCCAGAAAAATCAGAAAGCCCTAATTCATGCGCGCCGTAATGAAATGAACTCTCCAGATGTCTTTTATCAAAAAAAAAAAAAAAAAAAAAAAAAAACTCTCCAGATGTCTTAAGATCCCTTCCATTTTCAGCCGCTTCGTTATCCTCATTCCTCTTGCTTTCTTTTTCCCCTTTTTATAGAGTAGATGTGACTCGATCATTAGGCAACAACGTCGACAAAACCTACCAGATCTAATTATGGAATCAACGACGAACCTAGTGTATATTCTGCTCTATGATTCTTCCTTCCTTCTTTCATGGCGTGTGAATTTGAATTATTATATTATCCCTTTTCCTTTGTCAAATTACGCTTTCCTAGCGTTTGTGGTGAGAAATTCGGATGATCCGTGATAGGTTTTCTTCAGATATCGTGATTTCAGACATCCTTATCGGCTGTGAGGAATACGGTCTTTGAATCTTCTTGGTCCCAATGACTTTGTTGGTGTCCTGATACTTCATGTTCCTGGAATTTTGTTGAGCTTCAGGGCACAACAATGTCATTGGTACCTAGAATATTCTTCAGTTGCCTTTTCTGGCAGTCCGATAGGCCCTTCTTCTTTGACAAGAATGAAACTACGACGTTTCCGTGCTTAAGAAATCAGTCACAAGAATTGCAGTGCTTGTTCATACTATGAATGTTTACTTATGCTCCTGATATCGCCCAAGTTTTTCAATCTGCTTTGTTAGGCATGAAGAGTTTATCATTAATATGAGTGATGAGCGATAGATGCTCATTGCAACTGTAATCTGCATTGTTTTTGTAAGTATGGCTATCAGGTATCTATTCATAGTCATTATTCTAGGACACGAATTTTAGAACTTCTATCTTGATAAGATGCACAAGGCCAGGTCAAAAATGATGCTGACTAAATGCTTAAAAAATTAAATAAAAATAATAAATAATACTAATACAAAGTATAATATAATATATATTATTTTTTGTTAAGATATTGAATCAAAACTATCATATTTCACAACTCATGGCGTTGTAATGATAATTAACAATAATAAAATGAAATAATCAACTAAATTAAATTGTACTCCCTCTATTCCTTATTATAAGACAAACTAACTTTTCTCACAAACCAACGAAAGTAGTTAAAGTCAATAAAGTTGTCGCTAATCTAAATAATTTTCAATATTATCCCTATTAATCGCGACTAAACTCTAATATTATATTAATTATTACTCTCACATACTACCTTTATTAATTAAAAGCAGACGTAGAAAAAAAAATCATCGCTAATGGGAGCAATGATCTTATAAAAATGACCAAATAAACTCGCTAAGTTGGTACTTTTTTATTATAAGGATAAAAGGGAGTAACTCGTTGATAATCTCTAAATTGATCATGAGCAAGTTTTGCGGCTTCAAGTCTGAGCAAAAAGTTTTGCAACTTCAACTACAATAGTGTATCTAAAAAAATCTTATATTATTAATAAAAAAAATATTAATTATAACCACACCAGTATTTTTAAATTTGAATTTGTCTAAAATCTCCTCTTATCCTATTTGAATTTGTAAAATAAATTCGAATGTACTCCTATTATTATAAAACAGAGGAAATATTATGTGATTACCTGTGCGCCTTATTTATGGATTAATTTGTGGATTACTTATTTATCGATTGCGCTACACTTGCTTCGAGAATTGTTGCTGCGAACGGTGGCGAATTTTAGTACTAGCGTTAGCATCATTTCAGTTGATATTCTTTAAGTAAATATACGTATGTGTGGTTTTACGCCGAAAACGGAATGGTAGTGTACATCACCGGTGCTTCTGGCTACAACGCTTTGTGGCTCATCAAGCTTATTTTTTGTGGTTACACTGTCAATGTCATTGTTCGAGACCCAAGTGAGTTTTCTCTTTTATATGCTACCATTGATCATCTCCAAACTTTGATTAAAATTGTGGTTTAGTTTTGGTGGATTAATATAAATTTTTTAGGGGCAAATTTATATTTAGCATTTTCCTGCCTGTGAGGGAAGATAAGTCACCACCAATTTTAGTGGGATGTCATCTTTCCATTTTTAAGAGTAAATTAGTGGGATAGGGAATTTGAGTTCTTAAGAAGATTGACGGAAGATTCAATTTCAAACAACGAAACTTACTTATCTTCCTTTCCCTTCCCACCTTTTCTACGTGCCAAACAGGCCATGAGAGTTTGTTTTCACCCTCATGTGATTGATCGCATCATGAGTGCACACCCACCCTGTGATGCCAGAGAAGAGGATATATTTATTTGGAAACCATTTAGTGATGGTTGTTTCACTATTCATTATGTATATCTTTTTTTTGTGTAGGAATCCATCAGCAGGAGGATAGTATATGGAGGCTTTTATGGAGGTGGCAAGTTCCAAAAAAGATGAAATCTTTCATGTGGCTTATTGCTCATGGGAGAGCTCATACAGCACAACTCAAAGCCAAGTTCGGGCTAGCAGACACAGCGGGGTGCCCTTTCGAATGTCAGGAAGAAGATCTGATGCACCTATCAAGAGATTGTACCAATGCAAGGGAGAGGTGGTTAAATTTATTGTCCATCCATCAAAGTGGACAACTTTCTCAACATTAAGTGGCGCAGATTTGGTCAAGTGGAATCTTAGAAACGAGGCGGGACGAAAGGACTTCATTAGGAAAATCCAATGGTCAACACTGTTTGGATACACATGTTGGCGAGATGCAAGACACTATTTGGAGCAGAGAGCACAAGTGACCACCTTATTGCTCATTCTAGCCTATTTAGAGCATGCTTGGATCAAGACTTGATAGCCAGTTACGGTTTCTACAATGATCAACAAAGGACAACACATGTTGAGGGTAATATTAGGATAGGTTTTATCAGGCTACACATTGATGCTTCAGTGCTAAGTTCAACGCAAAGTGGCTGTGGCGGAGTCATTCGAAGTGAAGCTAACAACTGAATATGTGGATACATGTGCAAGCTCACCTCAATTCCTCCAGCCATTGTGAAAATGATCGGTGTTATTCATGGATTACACCTTTGTTGGACTCGAGGTTACAAGAAGGTGGCTCTTTTTTCTGATTGTGTTGAAGCTATCAATTTCTTAATGTGGGGCTGTGATAGAAATCACCCTTACAAAGATGTAATAGAGGAAGCTAGACTTCTAGTTCTCAGGAATTGGCAAATTATAATTAATCATGTTCCTAAGGAACTCAGGAATTGGCAAATTATAATTAATCATGTTCCTAAGGAAGACAATTGTATATCAGATAGGTTAGCTAGTAGGCCTTCTGTGCCCTTACTTTATAATACTCTTTTGAGTTAATGGTTAAAAAAACGGTTAAAACTTGGACAGCAAGTTGTGTCTGATAAAACTTGGAGAGCTTTTTCATTTTAAAAAAAGTAAAATAAAAAGGTGTTATGAATATACTAATTATGTGGATGTCCATCGACTCTTGATCCTCAATATTATTTGTATCGGATTTCTTGTTCATGTATACGTATTTGCATTCACGTATACGTATTCACTATTTATGCATACGTACTATTCATGTGGGGGCAGTGCATTCACGCGTTTTCAACTTTCAGTGCAGCTGGCAAACGCGTTGAATCATTGGAAAAATAGGAAAATTACAAATTAAGAAGGTGGAATAATTACACTTAAAGACCCATTTTCCTTCTATAAATAGACGTTCATCAGTAAACATTCGGAAACACACTTGAATGAGAACTCCTCTCTCTACTTTCTCTCTAGAATTACTCTGCTCTTATTCTTCTTCATTTACCTTAAGTTATCTTTAGTTTTATAACACGTTATCAGCACGAGAGCTCTAAAGAGAGCTTTGATTTTCTCATCTTCTTCTAAATGTTCTTTATATCAATCTAGGATAATCTTACCCACTATATGGAATTATAGATATACTTTTACCGATTGTTTTGAACATCGGGTTCCATGGTTAAAGATTGGAGATTATTTATTTGAATTATATTTTACTATTCATCTTTGATTTAATTATTTTCATATGATTACATAATGTTTTATTCTTGTGCACAATATATATATGGTTGTTACCTCCTACATGAGATGGTTCTACTTCCATAGTTTAATTTTATTGCTAACATTTTATTATTGTTTTAATTTGACTTCTATGTACATGGATGGTTCTACCTCCTACATATATGTTTAAGTATTTATTCTTATACCAAACATTTATTTATTATTATTTATTATTTAATTTATTTGTCATTTTATAATTTGTTAATTTAACTCTTACATGGATGGTTCTACCTCCTACATGGAAATCTTGGTTACTAACTTTAACATAACATTTATATTATTATTACTAACTATAATGTTATGTTATTCTATTCAAATTTTTATTAATATTATGGCCGGAAGCCATACATTATTTTCCTATTCTAAAATTATATGAATGAGAAGTTATTATCATTTTAATTTTATTTTAAGCCATATAAATTTAAATTTTCATTATGAGAATTAAATGGCCTGAAGCCATGAAGTTTTAATTTTTATTATATTTTATTATCTCCGGTATATATATATATATACACATACATACATGTGTGTATTTATTTCATTCAACGTTCTTCTAATTTTAATTCAATAATAAAATGTCACCAGGAGCATTATTATTACTCTTTTGACTTTGGGGTTGATATGTTCTTAACGGATGCTTTTTATAATGCATTAATTCATGGATATATGTGTGTTATAATATTATATTGATTTAATTGTATGTTAAAAGGAAAAGATGTAAGCTTTTGGGTTCATTTGGCTCTTAAATTCAAACGAGTTTGGTGCGCTTCTTTCCTTTCTATGTTTGTATCTTGACTATGTGATGGAGCAAATTTATGCGAGTGTTGAGCGAGAGAATATGACATTTATTTTGAAGCCAAAATGAGAAAAATTACCGTTTCATGAAGATGAGATGACACAAATTGACTTAGTCTTATAAGAAGACACAAATTTTCTAAAAAAGGTGATAATTTGGCCTGAAGCCATAAGACAAATTGGAGAAAGCCAGATCCATAAAATGATAATTTGGCCTTTGAAGCCATGAGACAAATTGGAGTAAAGTCGATCCATGAAGTTAAATCTTTTGCTTGAAGTCATAAGGCAAATTACCACCGAGAAGATGGTTGTTCTTCTAAAAGTTTATTATAAATTGGTGTATTTAATTTGCTCTAACTTAGCAATATTATGAAAGAGGTTTTAAGAAATATTATGTAGTGTAGCCAAACAAAATAATGAGTTACGTAATTATGAATATTAGACGGCTTAACTTCATTCCCGTAAGTGAATGAATTTAATTATAGTTATGGATACATATGTAAATATGACTGACTATTGTCATTTTTGTGATCATAATTGATCTAAGTTCCCACTTAGGAAGTGGATAAATATTTTGTTATAAATTACGAACCAACGATATCCTTGTTTATTAAAAAAAAAAAAAAAATGTCTGGTTACTATTTGCACAGTAACTATGCGGGGCCCATGTCAAATTTTTCTTCACCTCAGACGCGTATTCACGTGGAGATTTTGAAAAAAAATTCATGTGGGCCCCGCTCATTAATATTATATTATTATTACTATTTACAGGCACTATTTCATGAATAGTATCGTATGACACTATTCATATATACGATACTATTCATGAATATGGTATTTTTATGAATACTTTTTATCCGTGCTAGGTATTTCAAAACCAAAATTTTCATGGTAAAATTAGTATTTATTCCTTAATATTAAGGCCCTGAAGGCTTATGTTTCGAATATTGTATGATACATATTTTAATAGTTTTGGAAAAGTATTGTCCAGAAGACAATAAATTGCAGAGATTTATATTATAATATGTATACAGGCTAATAGTCCTGCAAACTAATTAGCATATTTTGAGGAACTAATATTTAGACTATATATCTATAAGACAAAGTATAAAATGCATTTTACTATAAAGTATATGTTTTATTATTAGCTTAGTTTCAATGATATTTTACGATGTTATAGAAGTAGATATCATGTATAAAATACATGTTTCTTGTAAAACTTAAGTTTACAAATAATAATGCAAATTGGAAGTTTAAAGAAACTAGAAGTTCTGAGATAATCAAGAGATTGGAATTGTAAACCAGAAGTTTACAAATGTAGCAAATCAAAAGGTTACTAATACAAATCAAATTTTTACCAATGTAAACTAGAAGTTTGCTACCAATGAGATATTCAAGAGGAAATGAGCTACGAGATTTATTGAAGCCAAGGTTCAACATAAAGAATAAACCTACAAGGTAATACGACGTTTAAATTTGTTGTTATTATTATTTAAATTTATTATGATTACATATCATAAATTTATTGTCATGAAAATTTTCTGCTAGAAAATTATCATATGTGTGACTCTAAATCTGTGTAATTCTAAGTTATTTTGATCATGAATATCTTTATATGTGGTAGACTAAATTATATGTGTGAGATTATCTAGTGATGCAATATTATATGTTTATTCCTAAAGAATTAACATAAAATTTTCCTTTCAAAGTTTAAAGAATTTGAAAGTGATTTTGAAATACAAATATTTTATATAACTCACACTTGAGGGTGAGATTGCTTTAAAAACAAGTGTGAGTTAGAATATAAGTGTGATCCAATATTTGAAAAGTTATACAGTTCTCACATAAAGTTTGATCTCCCAAAATGCATGTCGGATTTTGATCGATATGTTATTGAAATTGAAAAATTTATGATTATTTGAAATATTATGTTAGAGTAAACTAGAAGTTTACTGATCCAAATAAATGTATTGTTGGCATGACTTGTTTGATCATCCGAGTCATATAAGAACCAGAAGATTCTTCAATAACCAACATATTATTCAAGAATAATTATGTCTTTGCTTGTTCTCAAATAAAAACGACTATGTGAATATCATAGATCATGATTGGTAATAGATCTCGGAAATATATCAAACAAATTTATATGGGCCCATTACAACCGGAAGTTTGTAAGAACGCAACCTGAAGTTGCAATAATGTTTGAATTAATCAAGCGCGTTATTTCCAGATTATATGATCCAGAAATCATGAATGCTTATGAGAACAAAGTTTTCTATATTGGTATATTTGATTATTGCAGCATTTATATAAGCCAACAAAATTCTCCCTATAAAATGGCTTTTGGTCAGGAGCCAGACAATTCCATCTGGAAAGTTTTTGAATGTGCAATGCTTATAAATCTACCACAATGCACATAAATGGATATAGAAAGAAAGTTGAGATAAATGTTGTGTAAGGACCTCCTTCTTCTTGTTTGTCTCTAAATAGAATGAATGATGTTTCTAAAGGTAACAAATGGATTTAGGAAACTTACATCGCATGATTAGTCAATTGTGATTTGACATTATTTTCCCAATATGAGGGGAGAAAATAGGCGGTTGGGTAAAGAGATTAAGCTATAATGAATTATCATTGGCTCATTTTGATCCTCGTATAAAACAATGTGAACTGGAAGTTCAAAAGATAATTCATTACGAATTTAGCTAATTAAATGCCGAAGCATTTACTTGACCCAAAAGAAAGTGAAAAAGTCATATGTCCCGAGTTTTTGCTAATGCTCCTATTGATGTCCCTGAAGGACAACCTATTATAAATGAAGTGATAACATGCACAAGCGTGGTAGTTCCATCGGTTCCAAAGAAAATTCTCGAAAGAGAAAAGGAGCTAAGAATATAGATGATCAAGTTGAATAATCAAGATAAATTAGTAGCTCCGGAAGAGCCATCTGAAGAGATATTATCTCCGAGAAGAGAATGTTGTAAGTCCCGAAGAGACCAAGATACCGAAATATGTGAAAATTATGAGATCTCAATAAATTGTTATGAATAGAACCGATGGGCCGAAATGAAGTCAACGTTGACGACATCTTTGCTTATAATATAGCATATGATGTAATGAATGATATGAGGATCATGAGCCACAATCCATTAGTGAGTGTCAACGGTGAAAGTATTGGCCCCTATGGAAAGATGTCATTATTGCGGTAATTAAAATATTGGCAAAACGAAAAGTATTTGGACTGCGGTCCATACAACCGATAATGAAAGGCTAGTGATGCAAAACCGGTTGGATACAAATAAGTTTTTGTATGAGAAGAAATGAAAAGGGTGAAATCACAAGATATAAGGTACGTCATGTAGTTCAAGGTTTTAAACAAAGACACGACATTGATTTTGAAGAAACATATGTGGATGCAAATACTTTTGTTATTTGGTAAGCCTAGCAAGTAAATGAAGGGCTTGGTGCGCATCTAGTGGATGTTGTAAATTGTAGCTGTCTATTTGTATAATTCACTTGATAGTGATATTTATATGAAAAGTCCTGAAGGACTCATGGTGCTAGAAGCACGTATAGAAGGACTTAAGGTGCCGAAGCACATATCCCGAAAAACTTAATGTGCGAAGACAAATCCCGAAAGATTCAAGATGTTAGAAGCATTTGATTCAAGTTCTCAAGAACAATACTCAATTAAGTTAAATACGTCCTTTGGCCTGAAGCTATTAGGGCGCATGTGGTATAATTATTTCAAAGAATATCTGATGAAAGGAAGGGTACAAAAATAACCCAATATGCCCATGCATTTTTATGAAAAGATCCAGAAATGAATTTGTTATAATTGCCATTTATGTTGATGATATCAACATCACTATAACTCTTGAAGAGCTTCAAAAGACAATTAATTGTTGAAAAACTACTTGGTCCAGAAGTACCATATCTTAATACTATTGGAGTATTAATATATTATGCTTATTAGCAAGATACAATTCTTCTTCAACACAAAGACATTGGAAGCAATGTTGGCTCGAAAAGAGCAAGATTGATATTGTCATCGGGAGTAAAACCGATGTCATTAAGAGGAGTCGATACATGCTTGACTCTTTTTCCTTATCTAGGTTTTGTCCCACTGGGTTTCCTAGAAAGGTTTTTAATGAAAAGCATTGGAAAGTGTATCAATGAATGATGTCTTTCTTTTCTTTTGGCTAGGTTTTTATCCTTTGGTTTTTTCCAAGTTAAAGTTTTTAACGATAGGACATTCATAAATGGACATCCGAGGGAGTGTTATGAATATACTAATTATGTGGATGTCCATCGACTCTTGATCCTCAATATTATTTGTATATGATGTTCTTGTTCATGTATACGTATTTATCGTTCACGTATAACGTATTCACTATTCATGCATACGCACTATTCATGTGGGGCCCACAGTCGTTCACGCGTTTTCAACTTTCGGTGCAAACTGGCAAACGCGTTGAATCATTGGAAAAATAGGAAAATTACAATTTAAGACCCGCGTGGAATAATTACACTTAAAGACCCATTTTCCTTCTATAAATAGACGTTCATCAGTAAACATTCAACACACTTGAATGAGTAACTCTCTCTACTTTCTCTCTCTAGAATTACTCTAACGCTCTTATTCTTCTTCATTTACCTTAAGTTATCTTTAGTTTTATAAAAAAGGAATATTCAGAAGTTAAAAAATCCAAAAAAAGAAAAGAAAAAGAATAGACTTTTGGTTCTTTTCTTGTGCGAATGGCATTTCATTTGTAATAGAATATGAGAAAACGGAGTTGAGATATTACCTGAACTTTTTAACTTACTACACTAAAATATTTTTTATTAATCACCATTAATATAACATAATAAATTGTAGGATTTATGATAATTGGTGATTTGGAAGAAGAAAAATAAAACCCACCTCCTCAATCCTCACTCGCAAAAGAAAAAAGCATGGCAAAATATGCCAATTCCAATTAATTAAGGATAAAGAGACAAAGAAGAATTAATGAAAGAAGGGTTAAATTCTTAATTTGCCACGGAAGTTTTTCTTATGAAAGATCCAAAGACCCGGAAGTTTTGTGGTATCGATTTTTGCTCAGGAAGTTTACAAAAATGGAGCAAATATGCCCATCAGTTAATCTTGACCGTTGGATTGGTATCATTTTTACCCTAGGAAGTTTATAAAAATTTGCTCCTAAACAAAACTTTCAAGCGCAAATTTTCCTAAAAAAACTTTACGACATATTTGCTCCATTTGTAGAAACTTCAAAGAAAATGATACCACAAAAACTTCCTACGATTTAGATCTTCCTTCAAGAAACTTCCGTAGTAAATTAAGTATTTAACACATGAAAGAAACATAGAAAGAGAGTGAGAGAAGATGAAAGGAGACGTATTAAATAAATAATTTTTTAAAAAAAAAAAAAAAACACACACACACACAAGAGATAGTGGGGTCAGTACTTTGAAAAGCTACAACTTCGCGAGCAAGTTTTGCTGTTTCAGACTACAGACAGTTATTAAAAAATCCAAAAATACTGCCTTCTCCATAAAATTATCGCTATAAACATAAATAAATAAATAAATGTAAACTTTTAAAATCGGATCTATACCATTCATAATTACAATCTATAGAAAATAAAGGAATTTTAATTTATAAAATGTAATAACAATAATTTTATAAAATATTAAATTAAAACCATCAATTTCAAACATAATTTGAAAGTTAGGATGAGACGTAGAGAAGATAACGACAAATTATGGTCTTCCAGTTTGGTCCATGAAAGAAACGCGGGAGGTTGTGGGGGAGGCTTCGTCGTTCCTTCGTTTGATTTCTCAATCACTACTCACTAGCCAACGCGTAGCAAACTCAGAAAAAGGGACGGTTCATGGTCACACGGTTTAGCTGGTGGGTCCCACATTCATTACGTGTCATTACATACTCTACAATCTACATCTTTGGGCTTTTTTTTTTCTTTTTTTTGTCAATTAATTCCTATAGAAAGAATAAAAAGGAATATATATTATACTTAACCCTAAAATGTTTAATTTTCACTACCTATTTATTGCCCTCTTTAGAGAGAGCTGTGAGTTATGCATTGTGGCTTACTTACTTTGTGAGTGTTTGAGTAAAGCCAACACCACAAATTCAGAAATCATCAACTGAAATGACTTAAACCTCTATTGTTATATTGCTTCTAAACAAACAACGACCCCGCAAACAAGCAGCTCTCTATCTCTCAGTACTCTCTCTCTTTTCAAACTTCTTCGTCTCCCTCCGCTTGCGTTTCTTAAGCTTATCAGATTATAACTGAGAGCCAACGATGGCGGAGGAAGCTCCTCTGCAGCAAGATAGGCCGCCAACGGTAGGATACAGATTCCATCCGACTGATGAAGAGCTCGTCGGTCACTACCTCCGCCACAAATTGTTGGCTGATGATCCTTCCATCCACGACACCATCTCTGAGATTGACATCTGCAAGTTCGAACCCTGGGATTTACCACGTATCTTAATCCCATCAGCCCCACATCTTCTTCTACTTCTTTTAAATTTGTCATTCTTCAATAATCTTATTATACTGCGCCGTTTTGATTTTGCCTTTTTTCGTTCTGTTTCAGCGTTTTCACGGATCGAATCGGACGACCCGGAATGGTATTTCTTCAGTCCTATCAAATACAAGTACTCAAACAGTACTAAGTCTCATAGGGCAACATCGTGTGGCCACTGGAAAGCCACCGGTAAAGACAGGAAAATCCTGGATGCAGTTACTGAAAATGTTATTGGGACAAAGAAGACCTTAGTTTTCTATCAAGGAAAAGATGTCCCTGGCATTAGAAATAAATGGGTTATTCATGAATACCATGACGCCTGCTTTCCTCAACATGAGGTAAGCTTCTATACATATGCTTGGTTTCCTTGTAGCTAGGAATAATATGGAAACTTTTATCGTTTGTGTTTAATTTATGGATATTGACCTTAAAGAATTGGAGCGTGTGTGTATATATATATGCAGTACATAGTTCTATCCAATTTGTGATTATAAAGCCAAAGCAAAGCAAATTATTACAACATGAATTTTCTGGTTTAAAACTGTCTTATATATATATATATATAACAACACCGTGATTGGTTGTTTTTCTAGTTCTAACTTTGCAGTCGATGAAGTTACATTATCTACGCTAGCTACTCTTTTTGTGACTCGATTTTGATGCATCACGTATCGTTTGGTCAATTAATGTTTGTATCACTAATGTTCATGCGGGGAACTTTGTGTATATAATTTATTTGATTTAATTTTGCTTATCATTTCCTTCTGACATCTATATATATGCTCTAATTCATGTTGTAGAGAACACATGTTCTATGTAAGTTATTGAAGAAACCCGAGAAGAAGACAAAAGAAAAAACGGATGAGCTGGTTCGTGATGAATGCGAGCCAAATGACTCTATCGCTTCTGAGTATGAAGATCAAGCAAATCCAGAAGCAAGTAGACAAACTCTTGAGCTACTGAGATATATATATATATATATATATATATATATATATATAGTGTGTGTGTGTGTGTGAGAGAGAGAGAGTAGTAAAATTTGATTGATATATATGTGTGTGTGATTTAGGTGCCGTATTTGTCAGATGTGGATCCACTATTGATTCAAACACATGGGGAGCCGAATGGCTCATCAAGAATTCAGACATCTTCTGAAGTGGACTCGACCGTTGAGACGCCACACGGAGACTCAGAAGAATTTGACGTCAATTCGTTCTTGCTGTTTTCTAATTAACGACCATTACTTGCCTCCAAGTATGGATGGTTGGAAATGGTAACAGCATTATATATATATATTTATATATATATATATATATATATATATATATATATATATATATATATGAAAACTATTTAGGTTTAAGGAAAAAGAAGGATTATGGTGTGTATTTGTATTTAAGTGTATTTTAAGTGATTTTTGCGTTATTACGAGTTAAATACGCCAGAGGAATTGACTCGTAAGACGTAAAAACACTCATTTTAAATGCTCTCAGATATAAGTTTTATCTCGTGAGGTCCAAAATCACCTTTTCAAGTGATATATCTATGTTTAGCTAGATAGGAGATGGTTTATATCTATGTTTGGCTTTTGGACCTGAGTCTGATGTATCATGTATGATGTGATCTCCTCTTTTTATTTTATTTCAAGTTTACATTAATGCAGTATAGTTTTAATTTCTATTACTAAAAGGGATTTTTCCTTCTTCTTTTTTCCGCTTTATCGATTATAACTTGTTCAATAATCATTATATAAACTACAGATTGAAAGAAAAAATTTCTGAAGAATACGGAATATTGTTAGATATGAAAATATAAAATAAAATATATACCTTCAATCAAATAAAAAATTGATAATTTTAAACAATAATAATAACTAAGGTAATTAATATCACAACTTAAATTAATAATATTAAATTAATAATATATATATATATAAATCTCACGCCTTGTGTATTCAAAATTCAAAATGACATGTTTCTCCTTATGTACCAAGCAAATCATTGATATCATGGTGGTGGATTATTGATAAAAAAAATAAATAAAAAAAACAAAAAAAACAGCTTGATAAATGACAAAATTAAGTATATATTGCAGAGTTGTCTGCAGCAAAATGTTTCTATAAAAACATGATAGTGCTCAAGTAAAATCCTCTTTGATCCTCTTCATGATTAATAATCATAAAATTTACAACGAGACCAAAGAATAATGAACTAAAAAATGCAACAAATTAAGTCTATCTAAATCCTTAATAGTAACAATAACAATTTGGAAGGAAAGAAATTATTTGAGTATGGATCACAACATCAATATTATTTGATTGAACTGTTGTTATGGAGAGAAAAAATTTCCTTAAACACCAAATCTTCAATATGTAGTTGTCCATCCATCGAGCATATATGTGTATATAGCATCCTCTAACGTTGGGAGTAAAAATATCTTCGAATGTATCTATCTCTTCTTTTAGATATTATTTTAATAAAAATTTAAACAAAATTTTTTTAAACTAACATATGGTGTTAATTAAATAAGGCGCGTAGTTTATGAAATAAAGCTAAAACTGTTAAACTTATGGAGCAAGTAGTTTTGGGAGGTTCAGATAGAAATAATAGATAGATAGAAGTGGGGTCAATACTCTTAAAACTTGGTGAGCAAGTAGCTTAGCTTTATGCTGTTTCATTATTCATTTCAGAACAGAATATGTGTGTGTAAAGGATCTTTGCACTTTATTTACCCTCCATTACTATATTTTCATTTTTCAGCCGCTTCGTTAATATTTGCTAGCTTTTCATCCTATTTGTCTTCTTCCATCCCCTTCTTTGCTTCTGTCAAGCTTTGGGGCACAGTACAACAATGTCATTGGTTCCTACAATATTCTGCAGCTCCCCTTAATTAACTCCATCCTTTATGTTTGAGATATATTCATCTTAAAAATTATTTCATGCACTGATTTTTAGGTTATCAAAATCCTTACTTAATTAAGATTGTATTTATATATGTGCACATTGTATCTGATTTATCATGTTTTGTTTTGTGAAATTTCTTATAAGTTGAGGTTTGGCTCGTCGGGTACATATATGTTGTTATCTTATATATGCGTAATGTTACGTTCTATCTATAATTTAAAAACACCTAATTAAAAATATAATATAGTTTACTTAAAAAATGGTGTGTATTTGACTAATATAAATTAAACCATCCTCTTTATATTCACCTATAATATAATATTAAAATCCTATAATATATAACTACAAAATTATCGTAGGTCCAATTATTATATTGTAACTTTTCTTCTATAGGTTTTGAAAGTTTCTTTGAACCATGATTAGTGTCTATCCATGATAACTACTCTCTCACTCTTTATAATTATCACAAATATCTATTTGCAACTTTACAGATAAATAAATTTATTTAAATTAATTGAAAATTTTAAAACTACTCTCAATGATATTCATTGATTAGAGAATATTATTTAATGATAGAAAATTACATCATGTCCTAAATAAGAAAATTAATTATTTTTGAAAATAGTTAATGGGACTTGTGAGTAATTAATTGTTTTTGTGAGGGCTTGTATATAATTCTCCCTTGTTTAATTAGTTAAGAGATTGTTTACTTAGTTAAGGAACAATAAAACAAAAGACATTTAGGGAAAAAAATGATTTAAAGAAAAGAGGCATGAGGGAAGAGGTAAAATTTATTTTTAAAACTTTTCTTGATCTCTATATTTTCTTAAAATCAGTTCATTTATCACATCCTAATAACATCCATTTTCCTCAAACAAAATATGAAGGGAGGGAAGGGTTTGGCTGCAAAATATGGGGGGAGGTATCTACTTCCTCGTATTTTGATGATTTTATCCCTAGTTTTAAGCTGGCTTGTGAATTTAAACTTCATGCTTTGTTCAAGCGAGAACAGAGAAGAACATGGGTAAAAGCAAGGGAGAACATAATTAATTATTATACTTTTGTCACCATCGAGCATAGGGTTTCAATTTCAAGAATTCCAAAACATATAAAATTTTTAACTTGAAGACCAAGTTTTGTTTTTTTCCTTTTCATTTGAGATGCCATTCTAGAATCTTCAGGGACATGTTCCTATCTTGAAATTAGCCAGAATATACAAAATTTTTAAACTTAGGGGGCAAGCTTTCAAATATTATACACACATATATATACACATTTAATTTTTTTTTTATAACTATCTAACTGTATGAAGTTCAAGTATTATCAGGTTTAATTAGATGTAGCTTTTATAAAAGTGTTTTTTACCTTCATAGGGAATCCAATTTTAATCGCCGTATTCTATTAAAACCTATTTCAATAACACCTACCTTATTTTAGTTTTAATTTTATATTACCTCATGCTTCACTCTATAAGGAGGAGAACACAAATTTAAATCATTAGAAACATATTTATTGAAATATATGAGAATCCTTTACTCTCTAAATTTTGAGAAAGAAACACAAATAAGAATAAGATTGTATTACCTCGACAAAGACATGAGTTTTAAGGGTTGAAAGAGGAACAAAGGTGATTGCGACTTGTAACAGAATGGAAGGAACCAATAAAAATAAAAAAGAGGAGCGAATGGGAAGGGAAGAATGAAGTGGGGAAAGACTGTTTGATAAATGTTTCTCATAATTTTTTATTGAAAATATTTAATGGTAATTAGTTTGATAAATGACAAAACTTAGATCCTAGAGGTTTGCGGCAAATATTTTCTACAAAAGCATGATAAGTAATATTTTTGTTGCTTCACAATCAATTTTATTTACATGCATGCCATATACTTCATAACAATACAAAAACTTCATCATACATTTCTCAGCATAAATGAAGATGAAAATACCTGTGCTATACATATTTAATTATAGATCAAAATTTAAAAGCCCCGAAAAGGTTAAAAAGTCCTATTTCAACCAAAATATAAGGTAAACATGAGGTGTATATTTTATTTTCAAATTTAACCCTTCATTGTTACAACAAATTGCTTTCATGCTTTTAATTTTGTTGTTTCAATTTCTTTGGCCCTAAAAGTACACATTTTGGGATCCATTCCATCAGTGAATGATAAACCCCAAGAAAAAGAGAAACAGACTAAAAAATCAAAAAATAATGGAAGCTGGAAAGGAAGAAGGATCAGGACTTAATAAGAGTCACGCGTAGAAGGATAAAGCTTGGGGAGCAAGTTCTTCTTTTTCCACTAAATCTTGGGGAGACAGGACACGAATGAGATCCAATCAAGTTAAACCCCACAGAATTGTCCATCAAAGCAATCGGGATTGAAAAAAAGAATGAGAGCATCAAAAAGCGAGTCAATCATTACCTTCAAAAGCTTCAACTTGGGTAGCAAGTTTTATTGTCAGTCACATGTGAGTTATTATTAGCTCCGTTGTGTGCATCACTTTCTATTACGTAGGACTCTCTAGTCTCTATATAAGGAGTAACGAATTCAAGTGATGAAGTCAAGCCCTCCTCTTTCACTACTACGATCACTCCCTCTTTTTCACTCTCAAGCATCTTCTTCTCCCTCAACTTCTCTGCTTGCCCTTTTATTATCACTGACACAACCATGGTGGAACCGACGACGATGCAGAGACGTGTGCCTGTAGGATTCAGATTCTCTCCGTCCGAGAAAGAGCTCGTCGCTTACTACCTCTACCACAAATTGATGGCTATTGATCCTTCCATTTATAACACCATCCCTGAGATTGAAGTTTGCAAGTACGAACCTTGGGAATTACCAGGTATCTATCCTAATTTTTATTTTCCTTTTAAATTTCTTTGCATATGTCATTATCTTATGCTATGGCGTTTGGTTTTGCTTTCTTGTTCTTCTATCCAGCTCTGGCTGCTTCAGCGTTTCCGGAGACGGAACAAGATGACTCAGAATGCTATTTCTTCAGTCGTTGCGATTACAAGTACTCTAACAGTTCTCGGTTTAATAGGACAACACAGCTTGGCTTCTGGAAAATCACCGGTAAAGACAGACTAATTAAGGACCATGACACCAACAAAGTCATTGGGATTAAAAAAAATCTAGTATATCACGAAGGGCGTGTTCCTCATGGGGTCCGACGCAATTGGGTCATTTATGAATACCATGATGACTTGTTTCCGCCTGAACAAGTAAATGTTTATTCTGTTTTTCTTAATTTGCTGATAAAAACTAACGTTTTTATATGGGGATATTTTGGGGATCAAAACTGTTTTTCAACTATGATTAGAGAATTTTTTGTCAATGATGTTAATAATTATGTTACTCTTTCTATGGCTCAATTTTGATGCACGTCGTTGTTTGGTAATTAATGTTTATCTCTTCTGAGTAACTCATTTTGATTAACTAGTGCTTCTATTAGCCTGTTTAATGTCAATTCTGATTTTACCTTCTAATTCTGGCAAATGAATCATTCACTAAATTTCTTCCAAATGATGCAGAGGACCTATGTAGTATGCAAACTAATTAAGAAAGATGAAAAGAAAACAAAAGAAAAACCTAATGACTTTGAGCACGAGTCAATTGGCCACGAAATGGAGTCCCATAATCATACGGATTTTGAGTATGAAAACCCAGCAAATTTCTCTATCCTTTCAAAGGTAAGTAGAAGGATTCTTGAAGTAGTTCATAGATTATGCTTGAAGGTGCAAAATAGAATAAGAACTAATATTTGTTTAATATTTGTTTTAGGAACATTATTTATCAAATATGAACTCAACAGTTCAAACATCTTTTCACCCGGAAGTTATGGATTCCGTAAGTCATGCATCTTTCGAACCAAACGAAGCTATAAATTCAAATAGTTGGACTTCTTTCCAACCAAATGAAGAATATCTGTCAAATGAAGATATATTTTACCAGTCAAATGAAGTTTTACCACCAGAACTGAAGTCAATCATGGACACACCACTTGATTTTGATTATGAAGAATTTTACTAGAGCTAATTACTCCTGCAGTTGGCTCCAACCATAAATGAGCAAGGGTTAGGGGAAATGATGGCCGCATCTGTATTAAAGGAAAATGTATTGTAGTGTATCTTTTTTCATTTATGTCTTTTTTTTAAATTCTTGTGACTTAGCATGAAGAATTGCCGTGTATGTTTCTTTTGGTGTTATAAATTCTAGTGACGAGTGGTTTAACTTGTTCTAAATACTATTTTTACATTAATGCAAATTTGTATGGCCGAAAAAGATTGTTTCAAATCTTTCTCATACTTTATTTTGAAAATCTTTGATGTTAATTAGTTTGATAAATGATAAAACTTAGATCCTAGAGGTTTGCGGATAAGCAATATTTTTGTTGCTTAATCAATTTTATTTACGTGTATGCCATATACCTGATAACAATACAAAACTTTATCATACATTTCTCACCATAAATAAAGATGAAAGTACCTGTGCTATACGAGTACATATTTAATTGTAGATCAAAATTTAAAAAGTCCTGTTGGCAAAAAAAAAAGAAAAGGTTAAAAAGTCCTATTTCAACCAAAATATAAGGTAAACATGAGGTGTATATTTTATTTTCAAATTTAACCCTTCATTGTTACACCAAATTGCTTACATGCTTTTAATTTTATTTTCAAATTGCCTACATTTTGGGATCCATTCCATCAGTGGATGATAAACCCCAAGAAAAAGAGAAACAGACTAAAAAATCAAAAAAAAAAATAATGGAAGGAAAGGAAGAAGGATTAGGACTTAATGGTGTGATTGGTTTGAGGGGAGAGGAGGGAGAGGGAAATTTTGACCAAATTTCACATAAATTTTCAAAATTATATACTCCTTCTGGTTCTTATTATAAGGCACCCACTAGCAAGTGTATTTAATCTTTTTTATAAAGCACTTATTTGTTCTCAAGGAGCATTAATTATTTTTTCCATTTATACCCCTAATTAATAAGGGTAGTGAGTGAGAGTAATAATTAATATAATATTTGAGTCTAGTGCAATTAGTAGGAGTAATATTGTAAGTTACTTAAATTATAAGACAAATTTATTGACTTTAACTACTTTTATTGGTTTTCCAAAATTGTTAATTGGTGTCTTATAATAAGGATCAGAGGGAATAACTTTTTGTATTATTTTTCGCACTTTAACTAATAATTTGGAAGTATGTCACATCATGATCATATCTGACTTTTTACATATAAAAGTCAAGACCTGTAGGAGGATAAAATTTGGGAAGCAAGTTCTTCTTTTTCCGCTAAAACTTGGGGAGACAGGACACGAATGACATTCAATCAAGTTAAAACTCAAAGAATTTTCCATCAAAGCAATCGGGATTGAATAAAAAAAGAGTAAATACCTTTTGGGTCCCCGATAAAAAACATAGACCCCATTTTCGTCCCTAGAGATTAAAATGAGACTTTTTTATAGACTAAAAAGTGAAAGTGGAGCTAAATCACCAAGAGGGGGGTGAATTGGGGATTTTGAAAATCTTTTCAGAATAGCTCTGTTTTTGAACACTAAAACAGAGATGAGCTAAGATGAGAGTAGAAGAGCAAGACACAAGGATTTATATTGGTTCGGTCCAATCTCTTGACCTACGTCCGGTCCCCGGACTCTCCGGGTTTTTCACTATTTCAAAAGATTACACACTCGTACTCAAGAGTAATTCTCTCACTAGAACTTACTCCCCCTTACAAGTTGTAATCAATGAACCCAATCACCAAGTCCCCGGACTTGTGATTCCTTACAATAAATGCTTTACAAGAATGAAACTCTCTCTCTAAGAGTGTATTATGATAAACACCGAAGTTTTGTATCAAAAGTCACTTTCCTGAGTAAGAACTAGAAAGTAGTTGAGAGCTTTGAATGATTTTCGTTTTTCAGCGAGATGTGTTCGTTGGGAAACTTGAATCTTTGCTCTATTTATGCTCAGAGATCATTTAATGACCGTTGCCAACTTCATATATCCGTTGAGGGATTATTCTAGCTGTTGGAGGCAATTCTGGGCTTTCTCTCACTAGTCTTCATTTAATCCAAATTGTGTAGAGGTCGAGTTGATTTCAAACAAATCAATCCGTTGGTGTAGCGTGTTTGGAAGTGGAGAACATTCTTTAATGCTTTGCAAGCGTGTACAGATGGATTACCGAAGTATGCAACTTTTCCGGTCAAGCATTTAATGTTCCGACATGCTTTTTGCTTTTCCACTAAATCTTCATTTAATCTTGTTTAAGCAAGCTGAAACTTACTCACACAAAGTGGTTAAACATAGCGGGGAATATGCAAGAATGATAATAGAAAGTATTAGGATCAATCAAGAAGGATTCACCCATTCGCCGCATTTGAATTTTAAACTCGTAATGAAAACTCGAGTTTTTATTTCAAAACTCGAGTTTTGGACTTTGATGAGTAAAATTGATTTAAGTCCAAAACATCAAAACCGGAGGTTTATTTGCAAAACTGGAGGTTTTCAAAACGTTGAAGTGTATCAAACTTTTTCGGCCAAAACTCGAGTTTTGATATCAAAACTCGAGTTTTCATTTAAACATGAAAACTTGGGTAAATTTGCGCCAAGACAAAACGGAGGTTTTAGAAGAAACTGGGCAGTTTTCAAGACTCGGAAAATTCAAAGACTTTTGTTTCAAATCAAAACTCGAGTTTTGAAATCAAAACTCGAGTTTTCACTTTATGTGAAAACATTGTTCAAAACCAAAACTCGGAGTTTTCTTGAGAAACTGGAGGTTTTGAAAATGTGCCAAAGACCGAAAGCTTTTTCGCAACTCAAAACTCGAGTTTTGCCTCAAAACTCGAGTTTTCACTTGTTGGTGAAAACTTGGAATATTTCAAGTTAATTTGAAAATCAAGGTTTTAGCCAAAACTGGAGGTTTTCAAAATCTCAAAATGTAGGAGACTTTTCGTGAGTCCAAAACTCGAGTTTTAAATGAAAATCGGAGTTTTGACTTTCTCAAAAATATTGAGAAGTCTCTGTAGTTAAAACTTGAGTTTTGAAAGAAAAATCGGCGGTTTTGCTTTGATAAGAGAATTGGTTTCTTCTTCGTAGGTCAAAACTCGAGTTTTGAATCCAAAACTCGAGTTTTGCTTTGACAAGTAAGTTTTTTTAATTTACAAAGCAAAACTTTATCCTTTGCTTACAACTTGTTGGTAATCATCAAAACCTTTAGAGAACTAACATTCTCCCCTTTTTGATGATGACAACAAATGTAAACAAGCGTAATTTGATTTTGAGGTTAAGTTTGCGAATATCGGTAGATTGCATTTTGAAATTCAGAATTGTAAAGCCGAGAATGAATTTACACAAAAATGACAAAGATGAGCAAATGAAGCACGAAATCACAAGTTGTATCTCATACCCAAAGTTCAATCATAAATTGCATCGAAATACAACTAACAAACATAAGGACGGAAGCATGGTTAACATTAAAATTTGCAAAATACCAAGATCAAACATCATAGCTATAACTTAATCTCTCAATTGCTTTTAACTTTGGTCTTGGCCTGTCGCTTTCTCTCCCCCTTTGTCATCTTCAAAAGAGAGTGGAGCTGAGAGAGAGGATTCATGGAGAGTGAGTATGGGAGTAGGAGGAGGTGAGGCGGGGTGAAGAACCTCGTAGATGGGGTGGTTGGTGATGGTTCGGGATGAAAGGGTTCGATTCTTTGGGGTAGTGGGAGATGGAGAAGGAAGAATCTCGGTGGGTCAGGGTAGATGCGAGGAATGGTAAAGAAAAGATTGGAGTGGAGGGAACAGTGAAGAGGTGGGAATCGAGGACCGGGTGAAAGTGAAGGAAGGGGATGAGGAACCGAAGCGGGGCTGAAGTGCTTGGACCAAACAGAGGTACCAATATGGAGATGCTTTAAAATCTTATCCACTTTTTTCACCGAGATCCAAGTTGGAGACAAGCCGAGTAGAGAATTTGGCATCAAGATCCTCGGCCTTGCTCTTGATTTCAAAAACCTGTTCAAAGCAACCCCTTCAATCCGAGTCTTCATTTCTTCCCGAGCATCCACCATTTCGTGGTTCCCACTTCGACTTCAGCCACCGCCTTACCAATTTCGAACTCTAATCGATTGACAAGGAAGCAAGTGCCTTGTCCACAATATTTTGGATTCGGAATCAAAATCTGCAGTAGCAATGATGGCCGAGAAGTTCGGAGGAGCAGATTGAGCTTCCCGAGCTTGGGAGTGTGCTCTAGCTTGTGATGCTCTAGGTTGAGACCTTGAAGGTGCACGAGATTGCCCAGATCCCTCGCTTCAAAGGTGATGTGCATTAAATTCAGTTGAGCTTTCCCAAAGAATGGAGGGTACTTGAGAGTCTTTGGGAGCACCTACATACCAAATCTTGTGATAGAACATAATGACCGAGATTAATGAAGGAAAAGGTATGTGAGAAAGCCTCCGACGAGCAAACTTGAACTTGGTCATTTCTTGGAAGATCCAGTTGACCGAGATTGAAAGGCACTTTATTGACAAAGGCGGCGAAGAGAGGTAATCTTTTTGAGCAAAGTGGGTATAATTTCCACCTTTCGGATGAAATTTCGTGAATAGATATACCACAAGACTCGATTTGTATTGGACATTGACCGTGGTTGAAAGTGAGCAAGTGAAGTTGATCTTGAGGAAATGGCTCATTGGGTCTCGAGGGTCCCAAATATTTCCGATTGCTATAGGAAATGTCGGGGAATAGGAGGTGGATTGTCAATCTTTAAGATATTGTTGAGAATGGTAGGAGACAAAGTGAATTTGACACCCCTAACAAGTAGTAGTGATTCGTTCCTCAACTATGTCACCACTAGAATCCAATACATTGTCATATTCCATATTAAAGTAAAATAATCTGACAAGATTGGTAGCAAAAGGAGCAGATATAGAAATGAAAGTCTCATACGGTTTTAGCCAAGGAGATAAGTCCAAATGACATTCCTTGAGAAAGTCCGCAAGAAGAAATGCCCACTACGGGACAAAATTCTCTTTTCATATATTGTTCCTTGAATTTGTTGTTTTGTTCAACAAAGACCATCGAGATGATTCTAAAACCTGGAGGTGGGGAAGGATGAAGATAAATATCCGATATGGCATTGGCCATGATTGGAGAGGCTGCTTGCTTCTTGGTGATTAGAAGACGATGAAGGAGCTTTGGATGAAGATTGACCGGGTTGTGATACGAAGCTCTCTTTGTTCTTGCTGACGTCGCAGCCTTTTTCTTTACGGGCTGAGAATCTTCATAAATCTTCTTTCCTTTGCCCTTTGGTTCAGGTTCCTTTCTCTTCGTTGCTTGCGATGATACAGGGTCTTGAAATGACACGCCTTTGGACTTGGAGGAACCAATGGGAGCTTTCTTTTTCCCTTTTGATAGAGGCGAATCGTAGGAAGGAATTTCCGTGCTAATTCCTCCGATTGAGCGATCTACCCCTTGATGAAGTCGCTTGGGTACCGCCTTCGCCCTCGTTGTGTCGCCGAGGTGGAGGTGGAGACCATGATTTTGAACCTTCGTTGCTCGAATCAGTGTCGGAATCCCCAAGAGAGTGTGATTTCGAGGCCATGAGAGATTTTTGAGTAAGGGTTTAGGTTGAAAGATGAGAGAATCAGCAATATGAGAGAAACCCTAGATAAAACTTGAGTTTTAGGTCGAGTTTTGAAGAACTTAAAACAGTGACCTATATATATATATAACCTTGACAAAACTCGAGTTTTCAATTCAAAACTCGAGTTTTGATAGTCACTTAGCGCTTAATCCGGATGACGGGTGTTATGTGACCCTTTGAGTTTCCATGGGCCAAAACTCGAGTTTTCACTTCAAAACTCGAGTTTTAAAAAAAAATTTAATCCTGACTTACCAAAATGAAAACTCGAGTTTTGATATCAAAACTCGAGTTTTCACTCTTCGACAAAGGAAACTCGATTTTGAATTATCCCGCATACAACATGTCTAGACACTCCGATGCTCAAGTTAGTTCTTTATCATCAAACAAAAAAAATATAGCTAACATTTAGATAGAGAGAAATACTCACAACTCATTGGGATTGACCATTCCCAATTCTCTTCTAATGAAATTGAATTGTTCTTTAGCTAGAGGCTTTGTGAAGATGTCGGCAAGTTGAAGATGTGTTGGGATGAACATAACTTTGACATCTCTCTTCTGAACATGATCCCTTATGAAATGATGCCTCACATCAATATGTTTCGTCCTTGTATGTTGAACTGGATTTTTCGCCAAACTAATCGTGCTAGTATTATCACATAGTATTGGGATCTCCTTCAGAGTGATTCCCAAGTCTGATAGTTGTTGCTTGAGCCATAAAACTTGAGCACAAAGAACTAGAAGCAAAGCAACATATTCAGCTTCGGTGGATGATACAAAGCCACACTTGTTTCTTCTTGTGAACCAGAAACAAGTGACCCACCGAAAAATTCGCATTGGCCACTTGTGCTCTTCCTATCTGTCTTATAGCCGCATGGTCTGAATCTGAATATGCCACCAAATGTTCAGGTTGACCTTTGGGAAACCATAAGCCAAGAGTCTTTGTGTCGGCAAGGTATCTGAAGATCCTCTTCACATTCTCAGCATGAGATTCCTTGGGAGCTGATTGAAACCTTGCACACATACCCACACTAAATTGGATGTCCGGGCGACTTGTCGTGAGATAGAGCAATGATCCTATCATTCCTCTATATTTCGTTATGTTGAAGTCCTTGCCCTCTTCATCAAGATCCAGTGAGGCAGTGGAACTCATTGGTGTGTCAGCTCCATTGCAATGATCCATCCCAAACTTCTTCAGCAGATCATTGAGGTACTTGGTCTGAGATATGAAGATTCCATCTTTTCTTTGCTTGATTTGCAGACCAAGGAAATAGTTGAGTTCTCCCATCATGGACATCTCAAACTCTCCCCGCATACTCTTAGCAAAATCTTCACACAAATCATCATTAGAAGCACCAAATATAATGTCATCAACATATATCTCGGACAATTAAAATTTCACTAAGCTTATTACTCTTTATGAAGAGAGTTGTATCTCGCTTTTCCTCTAATAAATCCTTGATCAAGAAGGAACTTGCTTAATCGCTCATACCAAGCTCTAGGAGCTTGCTTAAGGCCATATAATGCCTTTTTGAGACGATAAACATGATCTGGATGATGATCATCTTGAAAACCAGGAGGTTGTTCTACATAAACTTCCTCTTGAATAAAACCATTTAGAAAAGCACTTTTTACATCCATTTGATAGAGCTTAAATCTTTTGACACAAGCAAAGGCTAGAAGAACTCTTATGGCTTCCAACCTTGCCACGGAGCATAAGTTTCTTCATAATCAATTCCTTCTTCTTGATTATAGCCTTTAGCAACCAATCTTGCCTTGTTACTGGACAATGATTGCTGATTCATCTCGTTTGTTTTTGAATACCCATTTGGTGCCAATGACAGGATGGTCCTGGGCCTAGGTACCAAATCCCAAACTTGATTTCTATCAAATTGATGTAACTCCTCTTGCATAGCTATTACCCAATCATTGTCTGAAAGGGCTTCATCTATTTTAGAGGGTTCAATATGAGATATGAATGCAGAGAAAATTACTTCATTTAAAGTGTTGTTTCGGTTCTTACCCTTGACTTGCATCACCTATTACTTGGTCCAAAGGATGATCCTTTATGAACTTCCAAGCTCTAGGCTGAGACTGATCAGGATTTTCGAGATTGTTTTGGGGATCAGCCTCAAAAATATTTTCAGGATTTTCAATAGATGCAGGAGTGGTTTTCGAAAAGAATTGATTTTTAAAAACATTTCCTTCTTCATCATCCAAGGATTTATCGTTTTGGATTCACGTAAAACAACATGCATTGATTCTTCAACAATTCGAGTACGAGTATTAAAAACTCTATAAGCTTTACTCCTATTTGAATAGCCTAAAAATATACCTTCATCCGCCTTGGGATCGAATTTTCCCAAGTTATCCTTACCATTGTTGTGGATGAAACACTTGCATCCAAACACATGCGGATGATGAGCTAGATTTGGCTTTCTTCCCTTGTGCAATTCATAGGAGGTTTTGCCCAACTTCTTCCGGGAGATATGCCCGATTTGAGATGTAGCAAGCGGTGCTCATTGCATCAGCCCGTAACACTTGAGAAGTGTTGTTTTCGTTCAACATAGCTCTTGCCATCTCGGTAAGAACTCGGTTCTTTCTCTCCACAACTCCATTTTGTGAGGAGTCCTGGGGCCGAGAAGTTATGATCAATTCCCATGTTATCGCAGAACTCAAAGCAAATGCATGGTTCTCGAATTCTCCTCCATGATCGATTCGAATTCCCGAAATAGAAAGACCTTTCGTTTTGAACCTTCTTGGCAAAAACGACAAACTGATCAAATGTTTCATCTTTTGAAGATAGAAATATAGTCCAAGCAAATCTAGAAAAGTCATCAACTATGACCAAAGTATATAGATTGCCACCAAGGCTTTTTACTCTAGCTGGTCCAACTAGATCCATATGAAGCTAGTTGAAGAGGTCTATTAGTTGAAATTTCATTTTTAGATTTGAAGGAAGATTTGGTTTGTTTTCCTTTTTGACTGTGCATCACAAACCATGTCGTTTTTAAAATGAAGTTTTGGAATACCAATAACCAAATCCTTTTTGAGCAATCTGTCAAGTTGGATCATATTGACATGAGCTAATCGCTTGTGCCATAGCCAACTATCATCTAGATTACTAACAAAACATTTTTCGAACCAGAACCATTTCTAGAGAGATTAAGTGTATAACAATTTCCATCTCTAGGAGCTCGAATAAGGCTTTTGATTTAATATTTTCTAATGAGAGAACATCCTTGCTTACTATCAAGCATTCCTCGTAATCAAAGATAACTAAGTTACCTTTATCGTGCTTTGGCTTACACGAGGAGATTGTGGCAAAGTCCTTCAACAAGATAGACATCTTTGATTTGTGGTCCTTCATTGTTGCCAATTTCACCAATTCCAAAGAATCTTTCCAGATTGGTTGCCACCAAAGGTCACCTTGCCACCATCTTTGGGCTTAATTGAAACAAACTTAGATTGGTCTCCGTCATATGTCTTGAGCATCCACTATCAATGTACCACTTGTTGGGATTTGATGCTCTTAGACAAACCCGCAAGACAAAACGGATCAAGTCTTAGGTACCCATCTTTTCTTGGGTCCTTTGGAGTTAGTATGTGTCTTAGGAACCTTGTAGGATCCCTTAGGCACCCATTGATAGTTTCCATGGGCTTACTCTTTCTTTCCTTCTTATGAAAACAGGAAGAGGTGGTATGACCCTTTCGATTACAATAATTGCAATGTGCAAAAGGATTTGAAGAATGAACAGATTTTTTGAAATATTTCATATAATTCCTTTCTCCAAATTTCTTTTTCCCTTTCCTTTTATCAAAACTTGGTTTGTAACCAATTCCTGATCTGTCATTTGTAAATCTTTGTTCTTTCAAGATGACATTGAGCATTTCACTTCCTCTAGTGAATTTCTCAAGTGCCTTGGTAAGATGTAAATTCTTTTTCTTTAGATCAGGACAATCTTTACAAATAACATTTTCAAAGGGAAAGCTTTTCAACTTGCGTTCAAGAGTTACATTCTTCTTTTTCAAGGCAAGATATTTTTTCGCAAGTTTTTCAAATTTCGTTTGAACAACAATGTATTCAAAGCAAACAATTCATCGTAGGATGGTTTTGAACTCGTATACCTCATCATTGTTGTCATGTTGCTCTTCTTCTTCAAAGAACTAAGAGATGTTTGCTTTGTCTTCCTCATCGCCTTCATCTTCATCGATGAGCTATCTCCCAAATAGCTGAGATATAAGCTTTCTTTTTGAATCGGTTGAACTTCTTCTTTTCTTTGTCCTTGTTGTTCAGCTGGGGGCACTCAGATTTGATATGACCAGGCTTTTCACACTCGTAGCAGATAATTGGCTTCTTTGTCTCAGTGCTGGAGCTACCTTTGTGAAACTTCTTGTATCCTTGATCCTTACGATAGAATCGCTTGAATCTTCGAACAATCATGCCCAGCTTCTTTTTCTTCGTCTTCCTCTTCATCATCTGTCTCTTTAGCTTCTTTGATAGACTTAAGAGCTATGCCTTTGCTCTTACTATGGATTTCATCAAGTCCCTTTCTGAACTTGATCTTGCCTTCATATTCTGATAGGCTACCAAATAAAGCTGCTACAGATTGCATTGATGCGCCATGAGCTTCTTCAATGGCAAGTAACCTTGGCTTCCCATTCCTTGCCGAGAATGTTCAAAATTTTTTCGACTTGAACGGTTCATCATAGATTTTTCCCAATGCAGCAAGTTGATTGATCGATGAGTGAATCTAAGCCGGAACTCATCAATAGATTCCCCTGACTTCATACGAAGGAGGTCGTACTCATCATAAGGGTGTTAACTCTATTCTCCTTGACTCCAAAGTGGTTCCTTCGTGAGCCAACTCCAATGCGTCCCACATTGCTTTAGCGAAGTCTTGGAGCATATTCGAAAGTATTCACTCGACTTAAGGCACTTTGGAGCATGAGAATGGCTTTGCTGTTAAGAACAATCTGCTTCTGGTCATTCTCATCGTATTCTTCTTCTCGCTTTGGAGTTTTTACTCCATCTTTAGTAGTTGAAGGAACATAGTCTCCTTTTTCAAATACTCTCCAGAGACCATATTCAGAAGCCATTACGAAGACTTTGAATTTGTTTTTCCAGAATGAGTAATGCTCTCCGGTGAATCCCGGTGGTCGGTTGATCGAAGCTCCATCGTGTAGAATACCTTCCATAGTGATCCTTCTCGAGATGTTAATCTCTTCGAGAGACAACCAGGCTCGATACCAAATGAAAGTGGAGCTAAATCACCAAGAGGGGGGTGAATTGGAGATTTTGAAAATCTTTTTAATAGCTCGTTTTTGAACACTAAAAGAGATGAGCTAAGATGAGAGTAGAAGAGCAAGACACAAGGATTTATACTGGTTCGGTCCAATCTCTTGACCTACGTCCAGTCCCCAGACTCTCTGGGTTTTTCACTATTTCAAAAGATTACACACTCTGTACTCAAGAGTAATTCTCTCACTAGAACTTACTCCCCCTTACAAGTTGTAATCAATGAACCCAATCACCAAGTCCCGACTTGTGATTCCTTACAATAAATGCTTTACAAGAATGAAACTCTCTCTAAGAGTGTATTATGATAAACACCGAAGTTTTGTATCAAAAGTCACTTTCACATGTAAGAACTAGAAAGTAGTTGAGAGCTTTGAATGATTTTCGTTTTTCAGCGAGATGTGTTCGTTGGGAAACTTGAATGCTGCTCTATTTATGCTCGAGATCATTTAATGACCGTTGCCAACTTCATATATCCGTTGAGGGATTATTCTAGTGTTGGAGGCAATTCGGGCTTTCTCTCACTAGTCTTCATTTAATCCATTGTGTAGGAGGTCGAGTTGATTTCAAACAAATCAATCCGTTGGTGTAGCGTGTTTGGAAGTGGAGAACATTCTTTAATGCTTTGCAAGCGTGTACGAGATGGATTACCGAAGTATGCAACTTTTCTCGGTTGAAGCATTTAATGTTCGACATGCTTTTTGCTTTTCCACTAAATCTTCATTTAATCTTGTTTAAGCAAGCTGAAACTTACTCACACAAAGTGGTTAAACATAGCAGGAATATGCAAGAATGATAATAGAAAGTATTAGGATCAATCAAGAAGGATTCACAGATTCGCCGATTTGAATTTTAAACTCGTAATGAAAACTCGAGTTTTTATTTCAAAACTCGAGTTTTGGACTTTGATGAGTAAAATTGATTTAAGTCCAAAACATCAAAACGGAGGTTTATTTGCAAAACTCGGAGGTTTTCAAAACGTTGAAGTGTATCAAACTTTCGTCTGGCCAAAACTCGAGTTTTGATATCAAAACTCGAGTTTTCATTTAAACATGAAAACTTGGGTAAATTTGCGCCAAGACAAAACTGGAGGTTTTAGAAGAAACGGCAGTTTTCAAGACTCGAGAAAATTCAAAGACTTTTGTCAAATCAAAACTCGAGTTTTGAAATCAAAACTCGAGTTTTCACTTTATCGTGAAAACATTGTTCAAAACCAAAACTGGAGTTTTCTTGAGAAACGGAGGTTTTGAAAATGTGCCAAAGACTCGAAAGCTTTCTCCAACTCAAAACTCGAGTTTTGCCTCAAAACTCGAGTTTTCACTTGTTGGTGAAAACTTGGAATATTTCAAGTTAATTTGAAAAGCGAAGGTTTTAGCCAAAACCGGAGGTTTTCAAAATCTCAAAATGTAGGAGACTTTCGTGAGTCCAAAACTCGAGTTTTAAATGAAAACTGGAGTTTTGACTTTCTCAAAAATATTGAGAAGTCTCGTGTAGTTAAAACTTGAGTTTTGAAAGAAAAACTGGCGGTTTTGCTTTGATAAGAGAATTGGTTTCTTCTTCGTAAGGTCAAAACTCGAGTTTTGAATCCAAAACTCGAGTTTTGCTTTGATAAGTTTTTTTAATTTACAAAGCAAAACTTTATCCTTTGCTTACAACTTGTTGGTAATCATCAAAACCTTTAGAGAACTAACAAAAAGGACTTTTTAGAAATTTTCAAGGGACCAAAATGTTCACAAATCGACCCTTATTCGTCCTTTTCAGGGGCTAAAAATGACATTTTTTGTGTGAGGGACCAAAATGAGATCTGTATTTTTTTCCAGAGACCCAATGTAACATCCCAATTTGAAACGCAAATTTTTTTTTTTTCAATCAGAGTCGAGCAATAGAGCGAAAGAGTAATCAGTTCATAGCCAAAACATCAACCATTGTGTAATATTGTATAGATTACAATAGTCCTAAGGTTTAGAAATGAAATAGCGGAATGATGAGAATAACGAGAATAACGAGTAAAACGATAAGATAGAAATAGTCTTACCGCACGTCTATTCCGGCACTTGCCTCGATCCCCGAACCGTGGTCCTCCCGACCCGAGCTACAAATCGAGATTCAATTCACCATATTGAATCTCGAGTAACGGTTAACCTCATACCCAAACAATACAATATACGACAACGAGATATTTCTAGAGCTAATACCACAAGATATCATAAGCATACAAACGATGCATGATCATTATGCCGACAAACATAAGCACAAAGCAATATGTAAAGCCCCATAAGGTAAACAATAACAACCCGCACTATTCACCGGTGCCACGATAATTACTCGTGTCCTCGCCGCTAGAAAACAAAACGGTGTTACCAAAACTATAACCCGTATAACTGTCGTATAACGGTCTACGAACATATCATTGACATATAAGTGTTTAAGATGTACAAGATTAGTGTTACATAAAGACGCGTCCGTACCTTCGTTGGCAACGTTAGGTACTACCGCGGAAGACGTACTTTCACTAAGAACGTGAACTTCAAATGCGGTTCGTCGGGCAACAGAACGGCAGAAGAAATCGAGAGATTCGATATCCTATAAGAATAATATCACCTTTATTAGCGATTTGACACTATAACGGCTTTTTAGGTAAAAATTACCATTTTGCACTTCTACCCCTAATCGGCGGAATTTCACCAAAGATTTCGTTACTCTAGCAAATTTTCTTCCCGAAATTTTGCCGTAACTTCGACGCAACTATGATTTTCGAAAATAATGACTAAAATAGCCCTCACATATGATACCCAAATCATACTTGAAATTTAAAGGCTATTCTAACAAATTCTACCCTTACTTTTAAAAAGAATCGCTAAAGTTCCAACTTTTCTACGACTGACCCTACTATGTTTTTACCTCTTTAGGCACATTTTTCAATGCAATGAGGCCTAAAAACAAGCATAGGAATCTTATCACCTACTTCCTAAATCTAACTAACAATTCTACTAACTACCGAACTAAAGACTTAAAAGCTAATGGCCAAAAGACTTACCCGTTGAAGAATTCGCAGAGCTTTTCCCCAGCTTATCTCTACTTTCTCTCTCAAGAAATTCGGTCAAGACAAGAAAGAAATGGTGTGAGGATTTCTCAAGAGCATGCCTCCTATTTATGACTTTAGTTAAAGCGCTTTGTTTGGAATTCCAAATCAGTAAAGAACCCATTAATGCAACTTGAACAAAAAGTCACAAACTCCACCTCACCCCCTTTGGTCGACATCTTTGGGCTGTTTGGCAGCCAAGGATTGGCCAAGAAGTGATGACTCACCTCACTTTATGGGCCGCCCAGCCGTATTTCTCGACGGTACCCGATTCGCGTAATTTCGGAGAAATCTCAAAATTCTAGATTTAGAACTTTGAAGACCTTCTCTTTCTCATCAATAATATCTATTATAACTTGAATTTTGACTTTAGACAGGGGTTCCAACCGTCCCGTGAAGTTTCTCGAAAACGTGTCCGTACGCGTCCGTGTCGGAAATCGGTTAGGAATCATCAAGCTCTAGATAATAATTCACTCGATTCCAAATGTATTTTTATAATTATAAACTCATCCCTAGATGTTGAGTTATAATTTATTTCCTTATTTTCCCAAAATGTGACTAGCAAAGATTTTCCCTATTTCGTCTTATTAGGACAATGTGCTACGGGTCTCGGAATTGACTTAGGAAGAGGTCACCCGGAAGGTAAAAACTCACCGATCAATATTTTACCTTGACTTTGGAATTCCTATTCCTGGTTCCCTAGATAGGATCTGTTTCCTAAATATAAGATTACTATTCATGCTTTTTAATTATATTATATAATAATAAAAAAATTTGCAAAATATCAAGATATCAAATTTTGCTTCTTATCCTCAAATTCTTTGGCCAATTTTCGGCAGCCTTTTTTTTAAAAAAAAAATTTTCAAGAATTAATTAATTACTTAATTCAATTTTTATTAAAAATTCTACAAAATTCCCTAATTGGTCCATTCTTGTATTTAGGTTTAAAAATACCTAAACTCAACTATTTTTCTCAAAACTTTCCAATTTAATTAGTAAATACATTTTATTAATATTCAACTAATTTCCACTAATTTTAGAGCTTCACATAATTATTATTTGAAATTTCCTTTGCTTATGCTTAAGTAATTAGCTATTAATTACTTAATTACTCCTTTAATCATAGTTGGTATTTTTCTTAATTAGAATGCTTCATTACCTTCATATTCTTGTATTAACATTAGCATTTCCATGCCTCTTGCATTGTTTCATAATTACAAGGGTATTTTGGTCATTTTATTACTTTATGAGCATCCTTTCTCATTTTCCCAAGTTTGTAATTTATTTAATTACCGTAATTAGAGATAATATACTCTCTTAATTCAACTGGTCATTTTTCGATTTTTAGGATTTTTCATGAATTTTCTAAGTTAATTACCCTTTGCGGGGCATTTTGGTCATTTTGGCACTTTGACCCTTAAACTCCCTAATTTCTTGCAGAAATTCTACCTAGAAAATAGACTATAATTACCCAAGAATGGAGATTGCAATTTCACTTATCGAAATATCCAACTTTTATTTATAATATTCCGGATAAACATCCTATTATTACACCCAAAAGGGTATTTACTCAAAAAAGAATGGGAGCATCAAAAAGTGAGTCAATGAGATAGTGGGGTCATTACCTTCAAAAGCTTCAACTTGGGTAGCAAGTTTTATTGTCAGTCACATGTGAGTTATTTTATTAGCTCCGTTGTGTGCATCACTTTTTATATCATATCATCTTCACTCAATTATGTCAATTTTTTCGACCCAAAGAAAAAAATGTCAATTTCATCCTTAGAACCCAAAATAAATAATTTTTAAAAAAAAAACCCCTTCCATCTCCTGTTTTAAATATAAAATATATTTACTTAATTTAATTATATTAAGAAAATTAATTAGTTAAGTTAGTTAATATGACATTTTTTTTTCCTAAAACATCCTCATAATCTTTCTTTATTCCCCCACCTCTCTTATACTCCTCTGGTCCTTAATATTGAACATATTTAGTGAGTTGATTTTGTCTCTAAATATAAAACATATTTTTTATATTTATCAATGTTTTTTTGATTTATCTCTATTGATGTTCTTTCAATAATAATCAAAGAGGTAAAGAAAGGAGGAAATTAGGGAAGATGATTAAAGAGTTTTAGAAAATACATGTCATATTAACTAATTTAACTAGCTTCTTTAATTTAATCAAATTAGGTAAATTTGTGTTATATTAATCACTAAAGTAAGTACTTTATTATTTTTGAAGGAACATCAATAGGGGTAAATTAAGAAAAAAATAGATAAATACAAAAAATAATTCTTACATTTAAAATCAAAATCAAGTTCCAAATTAGTTTCTATATTAAGCATAGGGGGATTATCAATTTCACTCCCCTCCGGTAATTTGGTAATAATTCTTAATTCGCGTTAATCTAACTTGATAATAAGTGAAGTCATAACTGGTAGGAGTAATTTGGTAATTACAGTCACACATATGAAGTTTGATGGTTTGGCAAATGCTTTCTTTGATAATTTCAAGAAAATAAAGCATTATTTGCATTGTTGTCAAACTCACGAGTTGACTCTTTGAGTTTATCGTTTTTACGTAACTAGCTTACAAAAAAGAGTCAAGTCAATGGTAAATTCGTGTCAATTGTAAACTCAGTTAAACTCACGAATTTATACACTGAATTTACCGTTTTTACGTCTCTAGCTTAAAAAACTGGGTTAACTTACTCTTAAACTCGTATTAACTCTTTTGATTTGATCATGCTCAACGGATTTATATATAAATTTTATAGAACTTTCATTGTTAAATATGATAAAAGATGAATGTTGATGAATTTAATTTCAATTATTTAGATTTAAAATATATTTGAATTAAATTGTTATCATTTTTATATTTTAATTATTTAATTATACATTAGTAATACATATTTAATAATAAAAGTAAACTCTTATGAGTTTAGGGTTCAAATTTACTATACGAGTTTACGTTACTCACTGCTACTAGATTGCTTAAACTCGCAACAACCTTAATTATTTGCTCTCAATATTTTCAATTCAATAAACAAAGAATACAATTTTGGAAGAAAAAAACGATAACTAAAAAAAATTCTTGGATAATGAAGAGATATTCTTTGCCATCATTTTTATGAAAGATCTATTTTATGATTATTGGTTAAAAAGTAAGATCGTGCTTCGTGATGGTCATATTAATCTTTTTTTTTTTTTAAGAAAGTCTTATTTTATATTTTCCCACAACTTTGATGGGCTGATTATCTTCCGACCCAAGAACTTGACGGGCTGATTGGCCTAATGGGCTTTCTCCGTTAACAAAGTGATGGGCTTTTTGGTCCAATAACGTGTGAGATCGGGGCTTAGCGGCTAATATTGTGAGGCCTGAAGTTTGGAACCCAGAAAAATCAGAAAACCCTAATTCATGCGCGCCGTTTAATGAAATGAACTCACCAGAAGTTTTAAGATCCCTCACATGTTCAGCCGCTTCTTTATCCTCATTCCTCTTCCTTTGTTTTTCCCCCTTTTATATAGATGTTACTCGATCAATAGGCAAGTGCATATTCTCTGCTCTATTATTCTTCCTTCCTTCTTTCATGGCGTTTGAATTTGAATTTTTCTCCCTTTTTCTTTGTCAAATTACGCTTTCCTAGGGTTTGTGGTGAGAAATTTGGATGATCCGTGTAAGGTTTTCTTCAGATCTCGTGATTTCAGACATCCTTATCGGCTGTGAGGAATACGGTCTTTGAATCTTCTTGGTCCCAATGACATTGTTGGTGTCCTGATACTCCATGTTCCTGGAATTTCGTTGAGCTTCGGGGCACAACAATGTCATTGGTACCTAGAATATTCTTCAGTTACCTTTTCTGGCAGTCCGGTAGGCCCTTCTTCTTTGACAAGAATGAAACTACGACGTTTCCGTGCTTAAGAAATCAGTCACAAGAATTGGAGTGCTTGTTCATACTATGAATGTTTACTTATGCTCCTGATATCGCCCAAGTTTTTCAATCTGCTTTGTTAGGCAGGAAGAGTTTATCATTAATATGAGTGATGAGAGATAGATGCTCATTGCAACTGTAATCTGCATTGTTTTAGTAAGGCTATTAGGTTTCTATTCATAGTCATTATTCTGGAACATGAATTTTAGAACTTCGATCTTGATAAGATGCACAAGGCCAGGTACAAAATGACGCAACCTCACCCAGCTTTCTTATGAAATGAAAATTCTTTAGTTTCTCTGGTTGTCTAATTTTGCAATGCCATCTGATTTCCTGTGGCGATTCAAATGCTAAGATATGACTTTTTTTGTTGACTAATCTATCTATGCTGGTGAATCTTTTTATATGTAGTAAACACTTTCATAATTTTCCTGAGAGTTGGTGTTGAAAGTTGAAACAAATAAGCATCCTATCTGCATAAAGCTGGGTTGACTTTACTTGCATGGGTCAAGTAATTGTTGTTTGGGATTAAAACCTAATCAGGTTTAGAACTTCATATTCATATTCAAGAAAGATCCTTAATTACGCTGTTGTGATCAGACTTTGAAAGATTTTCATTTGTATCTGCTTTCCTTAATAGTGCTCTCAAGCAGAATCAAATACTCCATTTTGCAGATATTTGGGAATCTTTTCTTAAATAATTCAACAAATATATTCGGCAACAGGAAGTTAAATCTATCAAACACCCAAAAGATCATCATCATATCTAAAAAGCAATGGTCCTACTCCTTGAATCCCTGGAGCTTGATCAAAACTGGAACCAAGAGGTGAAATCAGTTGAAGGGAAAAAATCCATGGAATTATCTTCTATAAATTCGAATTCACTCGTTGTTCTGCGTTGAAATTTGTGACAGAAGGGCAATATTCTGAATGTCACCTCAAAATGGGGGTGGATAGTTGTGAGATATATTGACTGCAGATGAAGCTAGTGTTAAAATGAGAAATTGCAAATAAGATGGAGCGAGATTCATAGTAAAGCATGGGCATCTCAACTAGAGATGCGGAGAAGCTTGCAAAATGGCACTGAAAAAAGCAGGTTGGGGTGAGAGAGGCTCGAACTCTCGACCTCAGGATCACTCAACTAAGCTATGAGACCTACGCGCTAGCCAACTGCGCCACCACCCCATGTTGATATTGGACTTTATTTTAAATAATATCTAAAAGAAACAGAGTCTAGTTTTGATTTCCAAATTTATTTATTCGGGAAATTAATTTTAAAATTCATATAATTTAACTTGATTTTTAATCAGATATCTATAATTTTTTCTCTTTATCAATGGCCTGAAATTATTGGGACCCAACTAAAAGTCAAGTGAAACTCTAAGGATTAGAAATTAGATGAAACTAAGAAATTACATATTATTTTTTATTTATTTTAGCTATTATTATTGAGATTTTTCCATTACAATTAAATAAAAATGATAATTTATTAAAAAAACAAAGTATTAAGAAAGAAAGAAGCTGAAAACAATCGTCTCAACATTCCATGAGTTTTTTTTTTTTTTTTTTTATAAAAAGGAAAGGCTACAAAGCCAGCAGTACAAACAAAATAAACAAGTTAAGGCACAGGGGAAATAAATCCCAAAACATCCTGATCTACCCAAGCCCTTAAATACATAGGGCAATCACCCAAAATAGCATTCCTAGACAAACCCAACTTAGCCATGGTGTCTGCTATTCTATTAACACTCCTCGGAATATGACAGAGATTAACAGACCACTCTCTAGCAAGCAAATCCTTAATCTTCAAGAACAGCAAACTAGCCGAATCAGAGTTACCAGAAAGAAGGCTAGAGACAAGAAACAAAGCATCAGATTCAAGCATCAATTTCCTATAGCCCAAATCCCAAGCTAACTTAAGCCCCTCGAAGACGGCCCACTCTTTCGCAGTGAAGGCATCACAAATGCCAATCCCCTTTGAAAAACCAGCTACCCACTGCCCATTGCAGTCACGTAAACCCCCCCCCCCCACAAGCAGCATTAGAAGTTCTAAGAGACCTTGCACTGTCGACATTAAGTTTAACCCAATCCACCGGGGGCGAAACCCAACTGATGGGATCGACCAACCAATGAGAAAAAGTACTATGGACCGAACCAGAAACCTTGGAACCAGAAAAATTCCTCCAAACATGAAGGACAATAGAAGCAGGATTCCAAGGTTTTTGGAAGTTGGGTTCAAAACAAAAGGAGTTCCTCCAACCCCAGAGTTTCCAAGTAGCAACTCCAAAAACAATACTCCAATTGACACCAGTAACGTCTCCAATATCATTTTTTAGGTTCGAAGCAATCCAATCCCTAAGATGAGCAGCAAAGAAGGAAGCTACATACCTAGGGGAAATAAGCTTCAACCACATCTGACGAGCATAGGGGCAATCACGAAGTATGTGCAAGCAATCTTCAGAAGCCAAATTACAGAAACCACATAGCGACGAAGAAGAAGACCAGGAGCTCCTCCATTCATTGGTTGGGAGCTTGTTCAAAAAGACCCTCCATAGGAAAACTCTAATGCACTCAACACCATTCCACTTCCAAATAGCTTTAAAGGTGGGAGAACGAAGATGAGCAACATTCCATGAGTTGTTTTGCTATCTTTCTGCTTTTTCCCACTTTTTTTATTGGCACATGTACACTAAAAATAGCTACCACTCCCAATGAGAATTCAACGTAATGGATCAAATCCTTTTGCTAGCCCCAGCCACCGTTAGTAAAAGGTTTCCTTTCTTTATTTTTTGGCTTTTTTTTTTATATAAAAAAAAAAAAAAAAAAAAAAAAAAAAAAAAAAAAAAAAGGCAAGCAAGGGAAAATGCATTTATTAGAGGCTAAACAGTACAAAATTATCCATCAATAATCAATGAATACGAGTAAAGAATATATAGAACATTGTGCAATCTATCACTTTACAAACTTGCCAAGTTTCGTCTTTCTAGTTCTTGTCATTTTGCTAGGTGTCCTGATTTTTTGACCTGTGTGCTGAAAGATTGTATGAGAAGCGATTCCCCTAACTCTCCATTTTAATGATCAATCTCCTTTACCAACAAAAAAAAAGAAAAAAAGAACAGCGACCAGCTCGTCTACTATGTTCCATACGTAGCACGAGAACAAAACCTACTTACAAAAACTTTGATGAGCCAGGTCTTTCGTTTGTAGGCTCAGCGTATTACATCATTTAGACACTTCAATATTGGACTTCAACCTACAGCTGAATGTCCCTGAAGGAGCTGAATTATACTGCCAATACATTCGCGTGATAAATGCAAAAACAACATCATGCTGGATCTCAAAGGCAATGAGGAGGGCTGCATTTCATTAATACCCCAACAATCTGAGCTGAGCTAACTGAGTGACAAATACTTTTACAGCGTGGGCACAGAGGCAGACCCCAACACATCGATTCATAGTCAACTCTGTCATCACTGGTCGCCAACAGATATGTTTATCAGAAAGTTTAACAGCATGGTTTTCATAATTGCAGCATTGCACAATTTATAATAGAAATATTAGATGCACCTATGGAGATGTTGCTTTAACTATTCAGGAAAACATTGAGATCCAGTATAAGTTGAGTGGCTTCATAATAGATGAAAAACCTTGAGGACAATTGGCATACTTTACTTACCAATTCATCATCCACTAACTTAAACAGTACACGATAACTATCTTATGCTAAATCTGATCTTCAACAAGTCTTCTCAATGTATATGGTTCTCTTTGGAATTAAATTGAAGGGGAAAGATCAAGACAAACCATAGGCACTAAACTGTTAATGACAGATTGCTAAGTGATGATGGTTCAGCACACAAGCTCCAAGATGGACAAAATATTCAACCAATTTTTCCTCATGATACAAAATTGGCAGAATGCTTGCTCCTTTTTTGTGCATAATTATATTATGAAATTACTTCTAAAGGGACAGTTTTATATTTTGGGTGCGCAATTTAAATAGGTTAACATTGCATATTTCTCAAAGGATTGGGTAACATGGTGACTGACCTTTCATTGCTACTATATTAGATGATAAGACAAATAAATCAATGATGAGGATCACAGAGGATGGAAATTCCCAAACCTACAGAAACACGCTAGAAAGTTAAAGTAATATGATTAACAGGGAATATTAGAAAGGAAACAGAAGTGCACAACAATTAAAACGAAAGAACCAATATAGGCTTCTTATAAGTGGAGATTACCATCATTGAAATAAGAAAAACCTTAAAGCAACTTGAGACCAAGATTGAGAGCAACAAGTCTTTATACCTGCATATATGAGTACAAATACTTTGACAATGCTGTGTTGATACAAGTTAATGCTTTGAAAAATACTAAGTTGTCTTCAAAATCATATTTTATACTAAACCCTATATCACTGTATCTTACTATAATGTTCTAATATATTCATCAGAATAATATTCGTTTATTTGCCAACCCCAAGGAGCTAATTTTTTCAGTTTAACCATAACATGAAGCCAGGTCCAAAATAAATTATCCTTATTCTTAAATTTCAAAAGGAGAAAATACATCCCCTGTAACAGGACATGTATGAACACAAAAGCTTCACAATGGAAAACCTTGTCACTGAAGTTTTAATCATGATAACAATGCGGCAGACTAAGAGTTACTTTCTGCTAATAAATAGAAGTATATACCTTGAGAAACTGATTGCTGTACCGATAGATATCCTGGTTGCAAAAAGGAAAGTCAAAAGAAACATTAAGTTCCCAAAGAAGACATCTATCAGCATCTGCCAACAAAATCCATGAATTAATAATCCTGATCACAACCAGCATAGAATTCCAAACCAAGCAATTTCTAAAGTAAAGGTTAATCAGATCATATATAAACCTTCCAGCATATTGACACTTGTGAAGAGACACTCGATGAAACAAATTCATCCTTGCTTCTTTCTAAAACCAAACTCTTATCTAGAATAACTCTTTGTAAGGTTACCTTCTACAGTGTCTGAAATTAACATTTCAATCCTAATATCATTAAGGATCAAAATAAGGACAATTCCTACACATAACAAGGATACAAGCATCCAAAAGAAGAAAACTGGCTGCCAATTTCCAGAATAACCCCTGCAAAGGAACCAATAAATATCAACAATAAGTATAAGTCCAAATTATTGGATGAGATAGTTAAATTACAATCTTAAGAGCCTGTAAAAGTAGCAATTTAACTCTCATTGAGGAAAACGCTTCATGGTCGTTATTTTCAAATAGATTCACAAGAAAAATATTTAGCTTACAACAATAATCATCAAAATGAACTTCAGGCAACAACAGTAGTCATTGCAGTATAACTGCTGCCAGCAATGTTACTACTCACTAACCAATAATAAACAGAAAATTGCTAAAAACATCGCTATGTTTCATAATCACATTGGCAAAAGCAACTAGAGTGTTTACTAAAAGCACACAACATCAAACATTAAAGTGAATATACCGTAACAAATTACTGCAGGGTAATGAAGAAACTCATGCATACCTCAAATTTATAGTCTTTTTGATTAAGGACGTTGAAGAGAAGGTGTCTGTAGGCCTTGCACTTGTGAAGCATTAAATCTATTAGCAGAATCTACAAAATAAAGAGGGAGAGCAAGAGAGTTCGGAATCAAAAACAGAACATTCTAAATTTTTTTTTAAAAAAAAAAAAAAAAAAAACAGGAAATTTCTAAAACCGTCGAGTACCATGATTTCGCATTCTATGTACTCGTCTGCCACAGCTCTGCAATTCACCTATAGAGTTTGAGAAACTCAATTCAGCAATTGGGGAATTTCGAAAGTGATTGTAGGACGGAAAATAACAATAGAGACAGCTTACGCATTTCATCAGGCGAATGTTGCCTGGAGAATACTGCACGTACAGCGTTTTGATCCGGAATCCACACTGCACGCACCTGTACTCCATTGTAGCATCACTTTGCTCACTGACTTGCTGGCTCTTTGGCTCGCTCTTTGAGTGACGATTTCTCCAATTTCCTCGCTGCTTATTCCTCATTCCAAGTTTCCAACTGTGTGAGGTGGAGTTCGTGAAACACGTGGGGGTAACACGTGGCCCACCCGTTTAACCCGTAGAAAACGGGTTCGGGTTAAACGGGTAAGGCTAAACGGGTACAGGGAACACGTTTATTGATACATACAGACTGGAAGCAAATTTATTCATACAAAAACCACAGTTCAGATTCAAAAACCTCCAGACTTAGACTTATTGATACAAAAACCTTAAATACCTTTTCCGCCAGAAACTGAAACTTTGAGAGACGGCGGTCGTGGCCGAGCCAGGTCGAGGGCGTGACCGCGAAAGGAAGAGGTCGCGGCTACAGGTCGACGGCAAGCGAGAGGCTGAGACTTTGAGAGAGACGGCGAAAGTGAGCGAGATCGAGATGGAGAAAGACGACGAGAGGCTGAGGCGCTAGGTTGGATCTGAGAGAGATGAGAGACGGAGGTAGTGAGCAAGATCGAGATCGAGAGAGACGGCGAGAGGCTGAGGCGCCGGCAGCTGCGCTTCCCGTAATGGGTCCAATCTGGGTGGGTTTAATTTGGAAAAAAAAAAAAATACAGGGCACGGGCAGTTGGGCGAATTGCGGATCACTTGCTCAGGATCGGGATAGGCTTCTCTCCTTTTCTACTATTCTCCACTGCGCTCGGTTGCCTTCAAACGCCCTGTTTTCTGTGCAAAATGACCTTGTGTCTTGACTCTTAGGGTCTGTTTGGTTCGACGGAGAGGGGAGGGGAGGGGGGATTTTAATAGAGGGGAAGGGGAGGAAGGGGATATTAGGGATTTTAATATTACTTTAGATTGATCAGAAGGAAGGGGGGAGGAGAGGGATTTTAATGTCATCTTGTTTTTGTTTAGGAGGAGGGAGGGATTTTTTTAACATTGACAACTTTACCCTTATATTGGAAGAAGAGTTTTAGTGTTACCTTATTTAGTTTAAGAGGAGAGAGGAGGAAAATTATCTTCACACGTTCAACTTTACTTACATTATAAGTGATTTTTTTTCAAATTTTATTAAATTTATAGTAACATTTAATTATAAATAACATTTTTACGCCCTAAAATGAAAATTAACATTTAAAACATATATAGATGTATCTTTAAAATAAAATCAAAAGACTCTTTATGACAAAATTATTTTAAAAAAAAATTAGCGGTGAAAAACAAGATTTTACTCAAAAGAGATTCAAAGAAATTGTTAAATAAAACTTTTTTAGTTAAAAAAAAAAAACTGAGATAATATTTTAAAAAATTAGAACATTTTCATGATAATATTCTGGTGTTTTTGTTCGAGAGATGAACGAAAGCAGGACACCAAGAGGAAATGCTGGGTAGACTTAAAGATATTGAGGCAATATTTAATTTTTTAAAAATATTATATCAATTTTTTTTCTAACTAAAAAAAGTCTTATTTAACAATTTCTCAAAATCTTTTTAGAATAAAATCTTGTTTTTTGCAGCTAATTTTTTTAAAAGAAAATATTGTAAGAGTATTTTGAATTTTTTTTTAAAAGTAAAATCTTATTTTACCTCAACTTTGTCTTTTGTGAAAAAGCCTCACTTCTTCCCCTTAGGAGTAGATTACCTCATAATATTTTCTCTCTTTTTTTTCTTAGAATCTTATTTCCACCCTTAGATGTAAAAAATGGACGGTTCTCGCATTTAATATTTTTAAGATAATGGTAATAATGTTTTATAAATTAATTAATTTTTTTAAATTTTGTTTGTATTACAAATATAAATTGTGTAGATTATGATTTAAAAGTTAAGTTTATTTATTCATGTTTAAATAATAATTTTATAAAATATTAAATCTAGACTATCTTTTTTAAAAAAAAAATCGAGAGTAGAAATCGATACTAAGAAAAAATGAAAAAAATGATTATGAGAGAATCCAAACACCTCACACATACATCGTCTCTCACTATCTCACATCTAAGTTAAAATCTTGTTTTTCACCGCTAATTTTTTTTTTAAAATAATTTTGTTATAAAGAGTATTTTGAATGTTTTTTTAAAGTAAAAGCTTATTTTCCCTGAACTTTGTCTTTTGTGGAAAAGTCTTCACTCCTCACCTTTAGCCTCACACATGCATCGTCTCTCACTGGGTTTGGATGTCCTCAGAAGCTTTTCTCTCAGCGTCCCTCAGCGTCTTGCATCTCATCCGTCTGATTGATCTAAGAGCTCAGAACAAAACACGTGGAGCATTAAAAACATCCCTCACCCCTGCAAACTCTTCAGCGGTCTGGGCTCTCGCACTTGTCGTCTCCGGCGTCTTTCACAGCCCTCTCTGACTTCATCCTACTTTGATAAATCTGATGATGATATAATTAGACACTATTCATCCCCTGATTATGATAAATCTGTATCTCCTATCCTTGCTCTAGCATACATGTTGAGGCAAAATATATATGGGTGATCAATTCAATGATTTTTTTTTGGGGCCAGAAACGGGTATTTTTTGGAAACTGTTAATATGGGCACTGCTACAGTTGGAACCATTCCCACCTGGACCTCAATTTCGGGCATTATGGTTAACGAGGACGCCACAAAGATTTTTACTGATAATTTGCAGACGAGTGGCGCTTACTGTACTTCTTCGCCCATGAATAGAAGCAAACTTTCCATTGCTTTTGAGAAAAGCTTTAAATCCACTTCTTAAGTCAATATCATGTGCATTCTAATATTAGCATTAGCTATTCGTCCCTGTTTCTGGATTAAATCTTTAATTTTCTGTCGATCAATTGCTCTGTAGGACGAAGTGAGATGAAGTCAGAGAGGGTTGTGAAGGACGCTAGAGACCGCCAGTGCGAGAGACCGCTGAGGAGTTGGCAGGGATGAGGGATTTTTTTAAAGCTCCACGTGTTTTGTTCTGAGCTCTTCGATCAATCGGACGGATGAGATGCAAGACGTTGAGGGACGCTGAGAGAAAAGCTTCTGAGGACATCCAAACCCGTCTCTCACTATCTCTCGCCTAAATTAAAGCTCCAAGACACAAGATTATTTTGCACAGAAAACGGGGCGTTTGAAGGCAACGGACCGCAGCGGAGAATAGTAGAAAAGGAGAAAAGCCTATCCCCACTTGCTCACCCCTAATTCCAACTGTGTGAGGTGGAGTTTGTGATCGACAAAGAAACACTGAGGCATGAATCAGTTATTGGGCTGAAAGTAAAGATCTGTCATCCGCATTCTTGTTCAGGCTTTTTAAGAACAGGCTTGATAGACCCAATAGCTTTTTTACCAACAAGAGGCCCAATAACCAAACGGAACGAAAAATTTATTTTTGAAAGATTTTGATATAAAACAGCCTTGCTGGAATTCCTACTTGTACTATTGTCTCTAAGACTATTTAGTAGCTCTTGTGCCTAATAAGAGTTAACTTAGGGTTTGATTTGGTCTAAAATATATAATCTCATTCTGTTTGGTCTCTTATATTTCTCATGATTCCCAAACTATTTTTTTTTGGGACAAAGGCAAACTAAATTGTTTACCTACAGTATATTTGGTTTGATGGGAGAGGAGGGAAGACTTTTACCAAATTGTCATTAATGAAAAGATTTTTTTTTTCCTTTTGTATAGTTATGGAATATTGAAAAAAAATTCTATGGGCAATTTGGTCAAAATAAGGTAAAAAATTTCTCTTTCCTCCTCCCCCTCCCCTCAAACCAAACACACCTTTAAGCATAAATATCCTCCTATTGGAGGCAATATAATCATATTTCAGGCATTGTCAGGCACTAAATGTGGACACTTCTCCCAACAGAGATTTGAACCTTAATTTACTACGTTGTGAGGGAATAGTTCATTCCGCGAGAACTAACCCCTGTTGGTAGGCAAACTAAATTATCTAACTTATAAATTGATATATTATATCCAATATAACATGGGAATTTGTTAGGATGTTACATTTATTCAAATTAATTACTTTATTTTATTCCCTTAACCTACTCAGATCAATTAGTTAGCTCTATCTTTTTCACACTCTAGGGCAACATTGGGCCAAATTGTTTTTCCGAATGCTCATAACTCCTTGCGAATACCCTTAGGGCAAAAATGACCTTTAAACAGAGGGTTCCAAGAGTGGGTATATTAATAGAGAAGTGGAACCCAAGGCACATGGACATGTTATTATATTATATTGAGTAATATACTCTTTTGTTTTATTTTAATTATACAAATTTCTCCTTTATTTTTAAAAACATACACTTAAATCTATATTGTTAACTTTATTAAGAATATTCTAAAAGGATTCTAAAAATATATTTTTAATTAAAATTTATATAAAAATAAAAATTATTTACTAATTTATCCTCACTACTAAATCCCAAATTTCAATTGGCAGCTTGTAAATATCACAAACTTTTAAGAATTTGAGTAAGATTCTTAAAAAATTTTAGAAAAAATATGAAATTATAAATTTAAATGACTTTTTCAATCTCTCAAACTTATATGGTTTATTATATTTGATAGAAAAAATATGTTTGATATGTATTTTTAGTCATTTAATAAACTAAAAATAGATAAGTTTCAATATATATAGTGAAAATTTAAAATTATCAATTTTATATTCTCAAAATTAATAAATTTTTAACATATTAGAAAATTTAAAATCTATTAGAATTAAAATTTGACGGTGTGTGTGTTTCTAATGTTAAAGAGGGGCATTTTGGTAAAACAAAAATTCAAAAGTCAAAATTTAATAGTTAACTAACGGTTTGAGTAGATGGAAATAGAATATCAAAATATAAGGGAGATTTGTGTAACATCCATTTAAATTTAAAGGGAAGTTCATATGGGTTTTCAAAATAAAGGGGCTCCTGTGTAATTAAAGCAAAACAGAGGGGTGGTTGAAGTATTTTACTTTGTGCTTGTTTAGGTTAGAGGTAGAATATGCTTTTCCACCATAATTTACGGTGTATAAGGTAAGAATGTAAAAGAAATTTTGTTTCGATTTGCGTAAACGTGCTTCTTATACGCTAACTCAAATAGACACTCTAATATATATGATATGAAAGCACACATGTATATATAGTATGGTTGTCTCATCTGTCATTCATATATGGCCAAGAAAAATTAACAAACAAACAAACATATATATATATATATGGGGATAACATATCTGCCTCTGCGGTAGATATATTTATCTGCCTCTACCCAAAACAGTGTCGTTTTGCCTCTCAAACACACTCTCCGTGCCAACTTAAAGAGAATAGAGGGTCCACATTTAATAATTATATCATTTACAAAAACAAACATATTTTCATCTACTTTTTTGTCTTTTTCTCCCTTTTTCAATCTATTTGATCACTCTACACGGACAGCAAATTGAAGGAGGAGGCAAGAGGCGTAGCTTTTGTGGGAGGCTCTTTATTCAACCTAAAAAAAAAAAGAACTACTCAAACCAGACCTGCAGTTTCTTTGTTCTTTTTTGGCGTGTTCATCTTATATTCAAGAACCAGGAGCTCGACATCGTTTTTGTGCGTGGCACATCAAAAAACATGTTCTGGAGCATAGCCAAGCACTATGCACACAATTTAAAGATAGTTTTGATGTTGACTTTCGTGCATGGTATAAAAGTAGAAACATCGATGAGTTTGAAGACAAATGGGAAGCATTAATGAAAAAAATATGATATTCAAGCAGGTACTTGGTTGGCTAACATGTATGCTTCACGTCATTATTGGGCAAAAGCATATTTGAAAGATACTTTTTTTGCCGGAATGACTACAAGTGGCCGAAGTGAGAGCATCAATGCATTTTTTTATGGATACGTCAACTCTAACACAATGTTAAATGACTTTGTTACCCAATATGATAAAGCGATAAAGTCTAGAAGGGATGCGGAAGAAGTTGAAGATTTCAAAACTAGAAACACAAAAGCAAGTTTAGAGAGTGATCATCCAATTGAAGAAATAGCCGGAGAGCGCTACACTAGAAAATTATTTGAAATCTTCAAAAATGAGTGGAAGGCGCCATGCATGATTACTTTCATGAAAAGATTTCAATGGGTGAAAATATTATCAAGTAGGGTTGGGTCTCGCAAAGTTGATAAAGAGTGGTGGGCAATTGTTGAGTACCATTTGACGAAAGCTTTACAACTCTTTGTTCTGTGCAAAGTTTGAAACTATGGGGATATTGTGCAAACATATTCTTTACATCATGAAGAAGAAACAAATAATGACCATTCCTGAAAAATATATCTTATCTAGATGGACCATGAATGCAAGTTATAAGGAGCAAAATCTTGTAGGCTTTCAAGTCAAGACAACTACTAATGAAGTTAGTGCATTGTCTCCATGGTCGGTTTACTTTAAGTTGAATATGGCTTTTTGAAGCAAGAGATTCTATTTACGCGCTTAGAAGGCTTGACGCTTTATTTGTTGAATTTATTCAACAACAAATGGAAAGAAAGAGAGAAAGAACTGAAGAAGCACAAAATTCCCAACCAATTCATTCACAAATTATCCTCGATGTGCGTGATCTCACTCATCCAATTAAAACTAAAGGGCGTCCAAAGGGTGCTTCACGAATAAAATCAAGCTTGGAATTGTCTACAAAAACACAAAAGACTTGCAAGTATTGTGGAGGAAAAGGTCATAATAAGACTGGTTGTCAAAAACAAAAGGTATTTATTTATAAAAAATATTTTTTTTCTTCTCTTTGAACTTTATGAAAATTTTATTGTGTTTCTATTGTAGATGGATGTTGCGAGAGATGCAAAGAAAATGGAAGTTGCTGCTGGAAGACTTGGAGCAGTTGATTGATGGCTATGATGAAGACATTTTGGTGACTTAATTAGGATACGTTTTTGTCTGTAAAAAGATCAAAACTTTGAATACCAAAAAAAAAAAAGATCAAAACTTTGTGAGGCTTATTGCTAGAATTGCACGTGTGTGAACATTTTGAAGATTCATGTGGGTCGATGAAAAGAACATTCCATTATTTCCAGTGAAGTTCTGTTATTCCGGTGAGACTCTGTTGTTCTAGTGAAACGTAGAATTTTCTGGTGCGTTCCCGGCGAACTTTTCCAGATTCCGGCGAGATCATGAACCCCAACTTAAACAGCACCTCTGATTCTTTTCTTTGTTTTTTTTTTTGCTCAAACATCTCTGGTTCTTTTTTTGAGGATAGACGAACCACAAATAGTGATCTTCCAATAATTTAATTTCAGTTAATGAATGTAATTTACAAACCGTATTGGAAGCGGCAATTCCGTGATACATGAAGGATCCATTAATTAACTTTTTGGATCAAAGTATCCAACATCTACAAGATCGGGGATCCCGAGGCCCTTCAAACTATCTATCCCACAACAGGTTCACAGGTCCACGAATTTCTGGGAGTAGTGGATCAGACCTACTTTCCATGTTCTGCAGTAATTCCTTGCATATTGTTGACACATTTTCGGGCTTTTCAAGCACTTCCAGTTCTTCCTCAAGATATTGGGTATCTTGCTCAAGACGCTTAACTTCCGCAAGAATCCGATGCTTCCCTCTTTTATCGAGTCCCGCAACCGCGCCGGAGTGGCTACCGAAGCAACGGCTTCTCCATCGGCGGAGGACGACGCCGTTTCAGACGCCATCACTGGGACTGCAACAAGTGACCCCAGGTAGGCTCATCCAGCAACATCTCAACATCTCTCTGGTTCTTGAATATAAGATGAACACGCCAAAAAAGAACAAAGAAACTGCAGGTCTGGTTTGAGTAGTTCTTTTTTTTTAGGTTGAATAAAGAGCCTCCCACAAAAGCTACGCCTCTTGCCTCCTCCTTCAATTTGATGTCCGTGTAGAGTGGACAAATGGATTGAAAAAGGGAGAAAAAGACAAAAAAGTAGATGAAAATATGTTTGTTTTTTAAATGATATAATTATTAAATGTGGACCCTCTATTCTCTTTAAGTTGGCACGAAGAGTGTGTTTGAGAGGCAAAACGACACTGTTTTGGGTAGAGGCAGATAAATATATCTGCCGCAGAGGCAGATATGTTATCCCCTATATATATAATGTAAAATTATGAACCACCTACCCTTAGTATCATAATTAATCAATCCAAGACCCCACCCCTGCTTCAAAATAACATGCTAGCTACTTAACATACGCTTCGTACGTACTACTCCACATTCTCTTGTTCCTTTCAAAATTTAAAGCCCCCCATATATATATATATATATAAAAAGAAAATGTAGGGCTTTGGGTTTGGAGTACATGCATGAGATGTTGAAAAAGGCTGCGCTTTGTTGACTTAGAACCAAAGGAAGAATCAAAACACAAAAGGCTCACGACTCTTTATATATATGCTTGTGTGAAAAAAGACTGATATATGTTTGCGTAATGATTAAGTGAGTGGTTGATGACTAAGGCTTGTTTTGTTTTCTTGTGCATCTTGTTTCTCTTGCTGGTCCTTCTCCTGCGCGTTTGTTTTCAAGAGTGCATGGTCCATTTTGGAGAGTATTTAATGTGAACAAGCTACTCATGATTCTGATTCTGATCTCTGATCCCTTTTATATATATATTGAGATTATCGATCCACCATTTTTTTTCGTAAATTAAAATAGCAAAAAAGAATTACTGCAAAAAAAGTAGGGTTCAGTGGTCACTTTTTGGGGATCATTTCCACGGACCCGTCCTGGGAGGGAACAATTCCGATGCTCCCTCTTGCTTTTCTCATCAGTATCCTAGTGGTAAACAAAGAAAACCATAAAACAACAAAACGTCAGTAAAGTTTTCTCTTCTGTCAGAGAAATTAGGTTTTAATTTTTTCCCCTTTTCTCTTTAAGTTAAAAAAAAAAAGAACATATAAATATAGGCCTGCTAGCTATAAAGGCTGTATAGGTATATAGGTAGGGTATTCTTTTATCACGCACGTAGTTATTTCATGTGATGATCATAAAGTTTTAAACTTGTCCATTGGCTACTAGCTAGCTGCATATATAATTATTTATCTGTTCTGAGATTCTAGCTTAGTACCATAACCAGCTAAGCTTAATGCCCAAACCCTTTTATATATATCAAAACCCTTTTAATTAAGGCGATTAATTGGGACACACACACACACTCTCTCTCTCTCTCTCAATTATTCGATGGTTTCAACTAGTGAAGAAGTTTAAGCCAGGCATTTTGCAAATCAAGCAGCAGTAGTAGGAAAAATGTAACAGCGACTCGAAAGAGTTGAACCCTAAAGTCCATAAAACCTAAGCGAGAGGTGATGAAAATGAAGGAGAAGAGAGAGTAAGAAGAAAAAGGAGTGGTCCAGAGAGAGAGTGTGTGAAATGGATGGATCAGGGCATGCGGCCAGGGAGAAGAGAAATGAGTGAATGGGGAAGGTCACGCCATTATACTTTATGTATGGAAGCATGGAGATAGGCCAGGATAAGCTACGTTTTTGCTAAATAGACCTGAGCCTGCAATTAGGGTAAAAAGAATGAGCCTGAATGTATTTTTTTTTTTTTTTAAGGCTTAGGCCTGAGTCTTCATAAGACTTGATCGAGCCTGAAGCATTTTGAAAGGCTTACTTACAATGTAGGTTTTTTTAAAAATCTCATATTGCAAGCCTTGAAGGCCATAAGTAGGTTTTGTGCACTTTGAGCCCCTCAAAACCCATATAAATGTAGGTTTTTAAAAGGTTTCAAAGTATATTACAAATTGTACCGTTTAAAGAAGTTTTTAGCCTACATATAATTAAAATATAATCTTATTATTATTAAAAAATGATTTACCAACATTCAAAGCTAATAATATAATCATTCAAAATAAAACATTATTGTTATTAAAGAGAATAGTAAGGATGTAACCATGAATAGTTAAGAGGATGTTCCAAAGAAAATTTCTCAAAGAATAGTAGGGGTAGTATTGTAAATAACTAATTATAACTTGAAATTAAAATATAAGAATGAAAAAAATAAATATTGTGTTATTTATATGATATAAATATAATTATATTTATTTAATGTATAAACAGGTCAAACCTGAAAACTTATAGGTCATGTCTTAACAAAATAGACCTAACCTATTTATATATTTAGGCCTTTTTAACAAATAGGTCAGACCAGACTACATCCCGCCTAATAGGGATTTGACCTATTTTCACCCCTATTATGGTACACTATCTTTGCTTTATTCTTCTTCTTCTTCTTCTTCTTCTTCTTCCATTATCCTTCCTCCTCTTAATTAGCCCTAACCCCTCCTACCTATTAGGGTGGACCAACCCCTCCTTCTTTTTATATATATATATATATCCGTCTTTGTTCTTTGTTCTGTGTATGTGCAGATTTTTTCCCTTTTTTTAAAAAAGAATTGTACTTCCTTTGTTCTTAAATATAAAAGCAAGTTGACTTTTTTCTTAGAGTTTAAAGAAGCAAAATAAATTCCATTAATGTATCTAAGTTCATCATTTTCTTTCAAATTAATTTACTTGACTTATAAACTGATATGTAATTTAATGATATACAACATACATTATGATTAACTTATTTAGCTTTCCTTAATTTCTCCAAAAATTTGACTTATAAATTAATATATAATTTAATGATATACAACATATATTATGATTAACTTATTTAGCTTTCCTTAATTTCTCCAAAAAAATGTGAACTAACTCTTATATTAAAAATATAACGTAGTATATGATAAGGTTTAAATTAAAGGGTTAAGGTGCAGATTTGCCAACGAATTATTACATGAGGAGCATCTGACACAAAAAACAATTGATGGTACCAAATTGGCCAACGAACTATTAAAAAGTGAAAAAAAAAACACAATTTGGTGCAGATTCGCCAACGAACTATTACTCGTCAATCCTTTGTCTTGGTGTCTTCGTCTTCCATTGACTATCACAGGGTCGGCAACGTCAGCGTCTCCAAAGCTTCCATTGTTGTTGGGTGTTCCACTCACCCTCTTGAACTCATCCAACAGTCCACAACTATCGACCGACACGCGCCTTGCACTCTGGTTGCATCCCTCTGATGCCACAAGCAGCAACCACCGCTACCATAGCGCCTGCTCGCATGGGTCCCATCTCTGTTGGTATTTGCCTTATCTAACAAGAAGGCTTAACCACTCCTTTCTCCAGTGTCTCCGCCACCGTCCTACGTCAGTGCCTCATATTTTAACGTAATTGTTATAGTTGTTTTTTTTAATAGTTATTTGTTTTTTTTTTCACTTTTTAATAGTTCGTTGGCCAATTTGCCACCTTCATTGTTTTTTGTGCCAGATGCTCCTCGGGTAATAGTTTGTTGGCAAATTTACACCTTAACCTTAAATTAAATAGTAAAAAATTTGCTTGCTAAACATACTCACACTTCATCATTATATTAATAATTATGTATCATAATTCTCATTTTGACTTCATTAACATTAATATAATACTACACCCTTCAACAAAAACAAATCTTTATCCCTCTAAGTGGGTCGACTACATAGATCGCATGATACCATTGTTCACTTGAGTCCTCATTGACCTCTTTTTCATGACTTCATACTGATTAACCCTTCTTACCGGCACATTCAATGACTTTATTTGAATATGTTCAAACCAACTCAAACAATTTTCTACCTTTTTCATTAATATAATATTACACCCTTCATTTATTGAATATTCCTTTTGACTGATTTGCGAAGCTTTATTCATATTACAATAATTTTGTTATCGTCACTTCCCCTCATGTCCTTATTATAAGGACACCCGGCATGTTTTATAATATACTCTTCTTCTTGTTCTTATCTAATTTAATTAGATTAAGAAAGTTAGTTAATATGACATGTATTTTCTAAAACACCATAGTCATCTTCCTTAATTCTCTTATTCCTTCTCTTCCTTGCTTATAGTTGAGGGAGCATCAATAAGGTAAATTAGAAAAAGATTTAAAACTATGAAAACTTTATCTTATATTTATGGCTAAGATTAACTCCTTAAATATGTCATTTATTAAAGATTGGAGGAGTAGCATTTGTCTACATTAATTTATGTTCACCTAGCTAGCATCCCTGAGTAAAAAGACTTCCAAACCAATCAACTTAACTTCTCAATAAAGACTTCTATTGAGCAATCATATGCGAGGAATTGTTGGACATCTCTCCCAATTGACGATTCAAACTTTAGTTCATCAAGTCATGAGGAACTAACTCTTTTTACTATACATAACTCTGTTGATTAAATCAATTGCGATTTCTTTGATGAAATGGATATCAAATAGTAGCAGCATATCTCATCCATATGGCCGGCTGATTATTACTATATATAATTCTGTAACACACTGTGCAAAGCAGTAAACTCGTAATACACTTTTATATCCGTGGAAGATCAAAGTGGGGAAATCATATTTTACCATTTCAATAGTTAATTTGTTTTACTTGGTAGTTCCCTACCTTGAATGGTCACAATAGTTGTAATTAATTATTATTTGCCTGTATATCATTCAACGAAAAGAGATAGCTAGCTAGCCTTGTCGGACTTCATATCATACATATAATTTTTATTCTCTCTGCAAAAGATTAATTTGTTCAAAGTCCAACTAAGCATTGAACTTGTGTGCTGTTTATGAAATCTTCTCTCTATAATACAAGAATTCTAACAAACCATAATATTAATCTATGAAACAATATAATGTGACTCATTTTGTCGGACTTCATGTCATACAAATAATCTATTATACTAGTTAATTGAAAAGGGAATTTCTGTTTATTAGATGTAAATAGTTAAGTGGAAATTATATAAATAAACGAAATCTTACAAGACACTTATATATGAACATCAAATCGTATAGGATCAATTATAGAATTCTTTATGGTTACATATGGATCAATTTTGGGTCAGTAAAAAATATTCTCATGCATGTTCTTATAGTGAATAAGAATTGAGTATTACTATATATAATATATAGGTACTTTAACAAGTAAGTTATTATTTTTAAAAGAAATTTGGGATTGACATAAACAAATAATCATAAATAGATTTTTTTAATAATAATAAAAAGGTAAAAATGGGCTCCATATATATAAAAGGGATCTGATCTGATTTATTTTACTAATAGAATTGTTGCGTTATATTCTATTCTGATAAGTTTTTATTAGACTTTGATTCTATAACATCTTTATAAATACGGGGAATGGGGAAGTCAATTTCTGTGACTTATTTCACACACGTATAAATATTTCCATAATTAATTGTAAAATTGCATTGGACAAAAAGTAAAATCAAATCTTAGATATATCAAATGATACGAGTTTAAAATATTGAAAGAAAAATATAATTTAAACCTAATGAAGCGATAAAAATCGTGTTATAACTAGATTACATGGTTTTCCATGATTAGTGTATCATACTCTTCTTCCAAGGCTTAATATTGGGAATCAAAGTGCAAAAACGTACGTTATTAGTGAATTTCGTCGATATATATAACTATTTGAATTGAGACGAACTCAAGAATAAGAATGTTATCAGTATAAAAATTTAACCTTTAAACTCTCTTGATGTACTAACCAAATTGATGAATAGGCATGCGTGTGTGACAGTTTTCATTTCTGCTATCCTCACTCCATTTTTTTCTTATTGTCTAGCGATCTTGAAACTAAACATCAAAACATTATTCTTCGAAATGCCAAATGAAAATGCAATTTCTGCTCAATATGTTGACAAAAAAATTCAAAAAGTTTAATTAACTCCACTTCTTTCTTTTCTTTTTGTGAAATCCTATTCTACAAAAACAGATGATAACTTACACAGAAAATATGAAATAAAAACGTTCGCATAGCTATCGACAAGAAAGAAATAAATATTTAATTAAATTAATTAAGTTTAGAAGTCAAATATTTATTTGGTTATAGACGAGAGACATAGAAAGGATAAAAACCTTTGTTTTTAATTGTGCGCGCGCCAATGAACACCATTGCCATCAATACTTTTTTATCACAACATGAATATTAAGAATAACAATTTTCACCAACAATATAACATTCAATAATCAAATAATTCAAAGTAGTTTTCTAACCGAGTTAAATCATGCATTCGCTAATACTGATGTATTTTTGCAATTTATGACTATTATAACAGTAATATTCATATTATATATTTTATACTTTTTGCCAAAATAGTATATATGTTATAATTAGCAACTAAAAATGGTCTCATGCAATGCATGAAAATATTCATCTTTTTTAAAAGAAAAAGAATTCATAATTTGATATATATATATATATATATATATATATATATATATATATATGTATATAGTGTGCATGTATTGATAGCATATTGCTCAATATTAAATAAAAAGAATTAATTATTTTAATTCTACATTGTATAATAACTAGCTACCTAGTCATCATATATGATTTGTAATATAAAAATAGTAAAATTCAAAATCACTTCATGGTACTCCAACAGTCACACAAAGAATTAATTAATTTTGTTTTGTTTAGCAATTTGAGTTTGAAACTTGAGAAATTTTAACACACATGTAATTTACATGCAAGTGGCTTCTGAAAGCAATTCTGAACTTTCTAAGATTGATTTTGCCTCTAATTGGGATTGGAGATTAGATCATTCAATTTCAATACGAGTCCAAATCAATACCACTATGTTAAAGTTCATTGCTAAGTATATAATTTTAATCATAATTTTTGTCCTAATATGCATGTATGTGTTATTCCTGATATGGACACAGAAAATAGACGTAATTAAGTATTGGAACCTTTGGCATCTCATTTAACTTTTGAAAGCTTCCTCCAGATTATTAAAAGTATTGAGTGCTGTAATTTTTTTTTTTTAATGTTTGTTTAATTAAAGCATGCATGCATAAACCAATTTTATAAAATTTTATTTGCACGGTTGAGGTCCTCACCTGTTGCATTTATAAGATCCTTGAACGCTATTTTCTCCAGTTTATCTAGTGGTATTGGATCATCAATACTTTGACCTGCATAAATAGGAATCGCCCATGTTATCATATCAAATTCAAGGATCAGGATCTTATTTAAAGAAAGCATTTTAAAATATGTCATGATTCATTATGCAGCGTTAAACTGATTTAACAGTTTTTTTTTATCTGATCTAAATTATTAATAGTATGAAATTAACAATTCATGAGCAACTATCAGAAGATATCATATCTACTTACAAACAGTTTAGGCCAAAATTTAAAGAATGGCTAATTATTATTTCCAATGTTCATGCATGCCTTATGTTAAACAATTAATAATTGGCAAGAGTATACACACACACTGATGAGTGGAGTTTTTTTTTTCCTCTCTTCTCTGCATATATAAAACACATAAAACTAGCAAATCTTAATTACCCCTTTCAATATTAATTAAATATGGGAGTTAATAAGGGTTTGTAGTTTTGGTCTCAAATTTAAGATCATGATATCCTTTGTCTTGCATATAGTTATAGTCTTGCACTATGAGCTAACACTCTACTGTTAATGATTAAAAAAAAAAAGAGGTATCTAAAAAAAATTGTACACATTATTTTTTACAAATGTGTCCCCAGTTTCCTTAATATGTATATGTGAATTAGTCAATAAAAGGAGAGGTATATGTCCCTAATGTATGAGATTCTGGTGGATCGGTACCAAATATTTCAAAGACACAATCTTGGGAGACCATTCACACAACAATCAAATAAACATAATACCTAATGTATATGTTATTAATCAACTAATTAATTACTAATAATGGATATGTATATATCTTACGACATGTTTTAGTGTACATATATAGTAAGTCATGCATATATATGTAATTATATAAAGAATAACGTGAGGTTAGATTATACATCATGTTTGTGAACTGAAACATATAATGATCAGTTAACTATCAACCGACCTTCAATCATAAGACTTAAAACAAAACATCTTTTAAGTTGTATTTCCGTCTTTGACTATATATCTTCTATTCTCATTGACTTTTCCCCTTTTCTATATCTAAGGGGTCGGCTATATATCCCTCCTCATACAAGGAAAGTATTTTTCCTTCATAGGGAAATATACAATAAAATCCTACAAAAGTTGAGGATTATCAACAATACATTTTTGTTTTATTCATACATTGTTAGGTCAAAAAGCATTTTATTGTCCCTCTCATCCTATATTTTCCAGCAGCAGCTCTTTCACTAGTCAGGATGCATGCATTTTTCCGAAATATTCTGGATGACGAGCTAGCTTTTGGAAAAATTGACATCATACCAAATCCAAGAATCTTAATTATGAGAAGAAATTTCAATAAAAAGCAATCACATTTAAGTGTGTTGTGGGGAATTAAGAAAGTTCCTACGCAAATGCACCTGTCTTGTCTCTCATTTACTGTAATACTTTCGGCCTTCTACATTGCTTTTGCTTCCCCCTTCTTATCATTTCATTACTATTCATTGGCCTTTCTCTATCACATCTGATTCTAATTTTCAGACCTTAATTAAAGTGATAAATTTATGGTCATAATTAATTAGCTTGATTATAATTTCAAGCCTGCATCTTTTACCTTATTAACAACATTGATAATATTATAATTAAACAAATCAAGTGAGCAGAAGTGCATGTTTGTGTGTGTGAGTGTATTTAAAATTTGAAAGCACATGCATCCATGCAATCTATCAAAGAGAGCAAAAGACTATCTATAAGCAAAGAGTATAGTGGCTAGTTCAAATTGATGGAATTCATTGAACAGACAAAGTACATGTTAATTAAGTTATCAAAGTGATAGACTTGGAAAATAAATTAAAAGAGTATTCACTTTTCCAATTAATATCCCCATCATTTCATGTCCAGTTATATAGCTTGACATTACTAGTCCATGTAATTTCAACTCTCAACAGTAAGAACACTGTGACTAGGACTAATTATGCATGACACGTGTCTCTATTTATAGAATAATTAAGCAAATTTTAAAGCAAAGCGAGGTTCTATATGTTATTATAAAACCCAAAAACATTACTTGCACAAGTTAAACTTTACAATCAAAGACAAAAAATGGCATCAGAAAAACGAGGCAAGGCAGTAGAATATCTCATCAGAAATAAGTTCCTTACACTTTTATATCCAGTATTGTAATAAAGGGAAGAGCCCACTTTTTTAGCTCTCAGACAGCAAGTTTTTGTACAGTGGTCATCCAACAAGGAGTCAGCTAGCTGGTAAAATAAGAGAACAAAAGAATGTAAAGCAGAAAAACCAGAAGCCAAGTCAGCTATACACACACACACATATATATACTCATAGGTAAATGATACATATGGCAGCTAAATTTAGCAAAAGAAAAGTAATCAATCAAACTGGATAGAGCAGCAGTAGAAATAATTAAGAACAGGTAAGAATTAAAAATGAATAAATAAATAAAAAAAGGTCACCTTTTTTTTTACAGCTAGCTGTACAACCTGCAAAGCTAAAATGCCTCACTAAGCAGAAGCAGCAGAGTTTGTGAACAGCATAACCCCAACGAGGCTAACAGAAACCTTAGAGAACAAAAGCAGCAAGCTTTTCTGTGTCTACCCTTTAAATGCAATGAACGGAAAGAGAGAGATATATATCGTACACTATTCAGCAATTACAAGACATACACCAACTAAAACAAAAACTCCACAAACATATTTTAAAAAAAATAAGGAAGATGCTAGAGCATATGCATACGATGATCATTCCATGTATTATACTATTATAATACGAGTATTTATACACAATTGAAAGGTCTGAAACGTAGTTGATCCCCTATGGGTTTCATTAGCCTTTCGTGGTTGCAAAACGATGGTCCATTTCATCAGGACCCCAAACATAAACCCCAGCTAATTATAATACATATATATATATATATATATATCATTAATGCATTGAGCAGTTCAAAATGTACTAAAATCCAAAAGCTAATTAATTAAACACTAATTATCTATGGAAGCAAAAAAAGAGAGAGAGAGAGAGCTTGATCCAAATATAACTAACATAATGCTGCAGCAGCAAAAGGGGGTGTTTGAATTTGATGGATCATCACAGATATGATATACGCTACTAGTGTCGGTATTGGAAGGAGGGGCTCAAATCAAAAAGCACAGAAGTTTTCCCCTTTTGATCTGCAAATCTTGATGATGATGAAGAAAGTGATGGGTCTTCTTCTTGTTCTTCTTCATGATGATGATGATGCGATTCTCTCAAATACTGAAGATTTGGTGAAGAAACTGATGAATCACCCATTGGGACATGATGTCCTATTGCGTTGGATGAAGAAGGACAACATTCCATGTTCACACCAAATAGCCTAAGCTTCTTTGCTGTAGTATCAGCAATTATTCTACCACTACTAGTAGAACAAATGCTCTTACCATGAACTACTGGAACCGAATCAATTATCATCGGACTTACATTGCCGCCTCCTCCCTCTCGCTGCTCCATTAAATTCCGATCTCCCGGAGTCGCCAACGCTGACGGTGTCCTCAGGTAATAAAGCGATGATCCAGATCCCAAATTCAGCTCATTATAGCTTCCTTGACTTCCACTATAGAGCTGGTGGTGGTGGTGTACTTGTCGCTGGTACTGAAGTAATTGTTGTTGTTGCTGCTGAAAGGGATAATTGTTGTAGTTGACTTGCTGGAATTGTTCGCGGTGTTGCGGTGGTGGTGGTGGGGGTGGAGGAATCACCGGCGCCGCCACCGTGGGGACCGAGTATAATCTACCATCCCATCTGATTGAATACTGATTTGGGAGGAGTAACGGCGTAATTGCGGCGGCGGCATGGCGATGATGATGATGGAGATGATCGGCGGCAGCGGCGTAATCGGGGCGGCGCCTCCAGTCTATGTACAACCTATGTCTATACAATTCACCAAGGCCGCGTTGGAAGGAAACAATGTCGCCGGCGTCGAGCTTCTTCTCTTTAACAAAACGGCTCCAGCCTTTGGTCATCACATAGCTCTGGCTGCTATTCCAGTAAGAGTACCGGAACCGCCATAGCTTGCCGTTCCGGTCCTCGAAATTCAAGAGCAAGCCTTTCTCGTTGGAGGATGAATCGAGCGGGAAATACCTCTCGGCGTGTTGTTTTGGTATGACGAGGCGGTTCAGTTTGCCCACATCGCTGGGTGTCACAACCTTATCAAACATGTGCTCTTTCTCAATAGCTTTGTTGTTGTTGTTAGCTTCATCTTCTTCCTTGTTGTTTCCGAGTGATAAGTCCATGAAGTCCAGCTTCTTGTTGGGATTGTTGTTAACAATGGCCGAATTGGAATTCGATGGTGTATCATGATGGTGTAATAACCCTAACCCAGATGATGAATTGTGAGATTCACGTGGGGTGGTGGCCTCCGGAGATTGTTGTTGTTGATGATGCATCCCCAACCATAGATTTGGATGTGAAGAATTAGAAGAAGAAGAAAAGGGATAGTATTGCTTACAGCTGGTTTCTTTATTACTGGTTTCACCTAATAAATCTTCCTCCTCCTCCCGTGATTCTTCTTCTCTGCTATAATCTGAAGACGCTTTCGCAGCTTCTTGTGTCAATTCCATGAAATTTCAGGTGACCCGCCTTGATTTCTAACCTCTGGATCTCAGGAAAAAAATAATAAGAAAAACAAAACAAATTAAAAATCTTTGAAAATTTATATAGGTGTGTGTTGTGTGAGAGAGATCGATTAAAAATGTCAAAAAGAGGCTTACCAGTCAGATATAGTTGCCAGTTGAAAGAGAATTATGCAAAGCCGATGTTTGAGAATAGAAACAAAAACAGAAAAAAAATGTGTTCTTCGCAAATCAGTAGTACAAGATAATTAAGAGTCGGTGCCTTCTTATTTGACCAGGAGAGGCTTCAAACCCTAAAAGAAAGACCAGCCATGGAAGCTGGGAGGGGTCAAGTTGTTGTTTTGTTGACCTACACAGCTCAAAATATAAGAGAAGAAGAAACGAAATGAGAGAGACAAGTGGGGAGAGAGGGAACAACTAGTTACTACCTCACAGGAAGCTTCTTTACAAGTAGGAAAGAAGGAGGGGAAAAAGTTTTCTCGCAAGCTCTGTGTTTATATTCTGGTCGAGAGAGAGAGAGAGAGAGAGAGAGGATTATTACAAGTAGAACACTACTACGTGGGGGGCCCATTGAATAATGTGGGCACTGGGGTCATGTGAGCACCTTGTCGTTTTCATCATATTTGGTATAATCTGTACATTATATGCTTCTGCTTTGCGAGCAAAACGCCAGTTGTTCCATTTCCCTCTTTTTTCTTTTTTCTTTTTTCTTTTTCTTTTTCTCTATCCCGATTTTTACCAATTTAATTAATTCCCCCGACCCTCTCATTCTTTCTTTTTACTTCATATATAAATATCTACTCTTTTTCTTTCTCCATACATTATTTATAGTTTCCCCGGTTTTTGAATCCTTTTCTGTACATATCTAAATTAATTAAAGCACGTGTTTTTTTTTCTTCAAATTATTGTCATATTATTATGTACACCTCAATCATACATGGATTGAATTAGCTAATTAATTAATACCAACAAGATCATACTGTATAAAATTATATTCAACAGTATTTATACTGTGTATTGGTTGAATTTATTTGTTAATGACGATTCTAAACAGTGAAAAATGCTGCCCACAAGGATAAATTAGATATAATTAAATTTGTTTAATATGATAATGACTTATTACATATACACTGCACAACCATTGTGCTAAAAATGAGTCATCAAAATACATATACCCACAGCCTCAGTATGCCTAGCTTATCTAATTGCTGAAACAAAGTAAAATTTAGCTTATTTGTTTTCAGATTATTTATTTTATTTTACGTGATTTTTTATATTCAAATGATCATTTTTAAAAGTTAATAATTATATTAATCACTTGATGTGAAACTTTACAAAATAAAATTAAAATATGTTTGCAGAGATCAAATTTCTAATGTCATAATTAAAATGGTCTCATGCATTGACCCAATTGGTCAAGGGTTTCTCCTTTAATTTCACGGTTTAGTTATAATTTAAATTTGTGTTCTCCTCCTTTTAGAATGAAGCCGTTTACTATTACTCCAACCATTAGCTTGTTGGTGACTCAAATTTAAAGTGAGACATTTTGTTCATGGCTTGCAATTTTAATCTGTTTTTCGCACCCATACATCGTCCTTAAAAACACTCATAAGTCATATCTCTCATGTATAATAACTCATTGCCCTATAAAAAAGAAAATTTCTAAGTGGTAAATTAATTGAAAAAGAAGTAACTATAATAGTCTAGCTTCTTATGTAAAGTAATTTATAAAAACAAATAGTCTATCTTCTTTTGTGGAGTAACCTATCAAAGAAATTTTCAGTCCTAAACATAAAAACTGGTCAATTAGTTTTTTTTTTTCTAAATGTTATGCCTAAAATTCACTTTTGCCTCTCAAATTTTTAATTTTTAATTGCCTTCATTTATTACATATATTAAGGATTTTTATCAAGGGAATAATTTTCAATGCAAATTATTACAGGAAGTATTTCAAGAACAACACACTTTTTTTTTATAAATAATTAAATTAAATGATTTTCTTAATATTTATAAATTAATTATCTAATTAAGTCCGATGTTTAGGACCAGATGTATACTATTTTTTTAAAAAAAGGAAATGAGTTATATATAAACCAAAAGAGAGAATGTAGCTGTTTGGGTTGGCGGAGAAACTGCTTTAATAAAATGATTTAAGGTGTATGAGGTAAATATATGTGAGGAGTTTTATCTCGACTTGTGTAATCGTATTCTTACTTAAAATCTATATATTATTCATTAGAGAAAATTAAATATAGAAAATGGGAAAAGGGTAGCTAGTGAAGATGGAGGGAGTAGTGTTAGGTTCGTAGGGTTAAATTGATATTTGACTTTTGGTGTCATTGATGGCCTGCCTCACCTCTTCCTCATGGTCCCTCCCTTTGATGCCAAACCCCAAAAATTAAAAAAATTAAAAAAAAAAAACAATTACACCATCAACAAAAATTACATAAAGTTAAAAAAAAAACATATCTTAAAATTTTCTTTTATCCGCTGACACAATCAAAACAGAGACCACCCTTCCCCCGCAATCGCCTTCCCTCGACATTCTCCAACTTACCCTTTCTATTATTTTCCATTTTTAAAAAAAATAAAAATAAAACGAAGGAAAATGAAAGAATGTGACAAATTCATATATATGTATACATATAGAGAACAACCCAAATCAGAGAGCCCCAGAAATCAGAGCTTATCTGATTCTATCAACTCGATCGCCCACCACACAACACAACAAAATTTGATCTTCTTCCTTCTTATTATATATATGGGACCATTCTTAGCAACTCACTTTCTCCAATAACCATCACATTCTACACTCTACAACAAAATTAAAATAAACTATATTAAATAAATTTTTATTAAGGGCATAACCGGCCAACAGGCATTGATCCTAGCTAATAGAAGAAACTTTGACTGCTTAAATATGGAGTCCTGGCCAACGAGCATAGTTCGTAAGGGTCAATATTAACTGGCTTATCCCTCCCGGGTTTGATCCTGCGTCCCACAAGTTCCCTTGCGAATTCCAAAAATAATAATATCATAGGCAACATTGACTGTTAGGGTTTCTAACGGAGGGGCAATATTGCTCTATTTTGATACTTTAAGGGTAATATTGCTCCTTCGAAAACTTAAAAAGAAAAATTGGTACTTAACCTTTTTAAGATTGATTGATTCTCCCATATATGTGGATTTTAATATTTTTTATATAAAAAAAATGAATTAGAAAAAAGTTGTACATCCATGTATAGCAGTTGTTTGGCAGGGCTATAAATATAATTCCATGCATTTGTACAATATCCATGTGAAGTGCATTAATTAATGAGAGGGAAAGATATAGGTGTAGAAAGCTAATTAAAAGGCTCATTCTACCGTACGTGTTTTCAAAAGGAAACAAAATATATGTAATTTATTCTAGGGATGTCCAAAAAACCCGGTGGTGGGTGGTCGACCCGTCGAGACCATTCATGAGCCACTGACCAGGCCCAGTGATGCAGTCGGGCGGACCAGGACTTCGGTCAGGGGTTCGAGATCTATGGATTGGTCGTCGGCTGGCGAAAGTGTTTTTTTTTTTAAAAAAAATCTATTGCATCAATCTCTCATTGGGCACCCTACCCAAATTTGTGACTTCACTCCCTTTCACTTCAGTATTGATTTGTGGTTTGGCTTATAAAATTTACTTGGCTTTATAAAAGCATGCCTCTATTTTATATTGTATTCTTGTTCAATGACATGTTGTTGGAGATTATTATGGGTTTAGGATTGGATTTAAGATGTTTATTTATTGTCCCGTAGGTGTTTCATTGATTTAATTATTGTTCTGGAAGTGGGAAAAGAAAAAAAAATTGGTCCTGGTCTGGTGGTGGACAGGTGACCTCGAGGCTGGATTGTCCAGTCCAGAGGTCCCTCTCCGGAACCAGTCCCCAGGTTGACCCCTAACCAGTGCAGTCCATGGACATGCCTAATTTATTCTATCTTTTTATTAATTTTTTTGGAAAAATAATTAAAATGTCTTTCTATTTGTAATGATCACTTAAACTTTAACTAAAATACTTTTAATTATTAAGAACTAGCTTGAAAGTGTCCGGAGTCTTAATTATGAGATATACTACCTCCGGTCCTAATTATAAGATATAGTTGACATTTTTTGAGGAGATTAAGGAAGCTAAATAAGTCACTTAATCATATCATATGTTATGTATCATTAGATTATATATTAGTTTATTAGTCAAACTAATTAGTTTGAAGAAAAAAAATAAAAATAAAAATACTCTAGAGTAATTTAATTAACTTTCTTAATCTCTCCAAAAAATTATTTATGTCTTATAATTAGGGCCAGGATGGATGGAGTATGTATTTTGTGGAATATCAATATAGATAAACAAACAATTATCCCTAGGTATATTTAATTAGACTTTCTAGTCACCGTTAAAAACACATTTATTTTTTGTTTTTTATTTGAATAACTCAATCTTCTTAATTTATGTTTTTTAATTTTCAAAGTTTTTATTTTTTCATTTTTAAATATTATTGACACTCAAATCATAGAAAAATTTATATAAAAATTGGAAAACTGATTAATCACGTTATTTTATTAATATTACATATATAATAGACGATATTGGTGTCATAGAAGTTAGAACTATAAGTGTTTATAGATAAATATCATATAAAGACAAAAAAAGTAGTCTAAAAAAGCATGAAAAACAAGTTGAAATGGGAACCTAAATAATTAATAATAAGCAGTTCCCTGCACGTGATTGACCTCTAACCAGTCATATCAATCATTACTCTATTTTGTGTTCGATATTTTGCCAGGTATTACGTAGAAATGTTGACATTACACATTACTATATAATTTAATTAATTGCCTCGTTAGCGTATTAATGCACGAGCTTTATTCCCCTTAATCTTCTTTCTATTACAATAAGATTAATTATCTCCTCACCTAATAATCTAGTTTCACAGAAGTCAGAGATAATTATTAGTATCGATCATGAATGGTTAATTTTTAGGTGACCCTCTTGTCTTTTCTTTAACCCGAATTTCAAATCCTCATATTATTGTGTCCCTTTTCTATTACTAATTAAAAAAATACTACCTTCGGTCTTTATTATAAGACCTGATTAACTTTTTGTGTGTGGAGAAATTAAGGAAGTTAAATAAATTACTTAATCATATCATGTGTTGTATATGTTTAGATTATATATTAGTTAATTAGTCAAATTAATTAGTTTGGAGGAAAAAAAAATACTCTAAAGTAATTTAATTAGTTTTCTTAATTTATCCAAAAAAAATCAATTTAGTCTTATAATTAGGATCAGAGGAAGTACTACCTAAGCAAATGGGTGCTTGTAACTAGTATTTGTTTTTCTCATTTAAGCAACATGTACTCCCTTTGTCATGTTATTGATTGTCAAGAAAACAAATTACAAACTTTTTTTACCTTTTTCAGAAATTTATGTTTTACAAACCTAAAGTTTTCTCCGACAAAGCAAGCTGGTGATTAAAATTTTATATGGTTACGTCCATAGTGAAATTCAAATTATAATCAATAGAAAAGAATAAGAATTCAATATTTGAATGGAAAATTATATTATATAGTGCATATATATGCTCAAGTAAATTAGTGATTATTAATGGCACAATTTTAACTATGAATTTATTTTTAATATGTAGTCATGTAAATTTTAAACTGCTGGGTATATATTTACTGCTGTCATGGACATCTCATTTGATGTTTAATTGTGGTCCATTTGAATAATTTTTTAAAAATATTATTTATATATTATTCACAACACCTAATGGCAATAATATCTTATTTTTCAGAATGACAACACTAATAAATGGCAGTACCTTTTAATTAATGAACTTAAAGATATAGATCCTCTGACTAATGGATTAAGAAATTAATTAAAGTTACTATATTCAAGACTAAATTTCAATTTTTTGTCTCCAAATGTCATCATGCCCTTTACCCCTTAGTCAAATTCTAAACAAAAATATGTCCCACAGGGGAGTTTCCATTATCTTTTGAAAAGCATGTGATTATCAATGGGTCATCTGGTCTATTTTTATCTTTGCAAAAATTAATTATGTAAATACATAGGAAAAAGCATTTAATGTCCAATCGGATTGAAACACACACACACACACCTCTTCAATGAACAAAATTATTTGTAACCAATATCAAGACTTGGAATACATATAATAATGTACTTCTAGATTACCCACCAATATAATAAAGTCTTCGTATATTGGCAACGAGATGAATTTACGCCTTTATATATAGGACAGAAGTCACATATTTATCAACTAGATCAATCTTTAATGGCACGATGGTGTTATTATTGAGCAAACACTTTTGTTTAAACACATGGATATTAATTAAATAATATATTCAAGATACTCAACATTTTATTCTCATAAATAACAACAACAATGACTAAACTAAGATGAATGTAAACATCATTTTTTAAAAAGACAAAATTCATGCTACCCGCGAATTTATTTACAAGAATTAAAACTATATAAATAATCTGATACCCATAAAACATTTATCGGCAACACGTATATAGAAGAAGGGTTTAGATATTTTGGGTTTTGCATAGTAATGCTTTCTTGAAAAACACAGAAAGCAAACATGTGCCTGTCCTTTGATGAAGAATATATATATAAACAAAACACAAAAATTGAAGATCGAGGAGAAGTCATTAATTGAAACTGCTAAGTAGTCATATATATACATGATAGATAGCTATGCTGCTTGTGAGCTGTAAGTATCAAAGTGGTCCAATAAGTGTATGTGTGTGTATCTATGAATGAATGAATAAATGAGTGTGGGCATTTGGTTGGATTGGACAGAGCTAGGCTCGATCCAATAAGAAATAAGAAATATATAAAATTGTTTGTGGGGGTGTATACTGTATAGACATGAAAAAAGATTAGCTATGTCTTACTTAAAAGTTTGAGTGGGAGAGATATATATATACAGAGAGAGAGATGGTAGATGATCATATATACAGAAAAGGTGATCCAACTAGCTAGTTTGCCTTTTCCTTCCCAAAAGTTGTTCGATCTAGTCAAATTTCAACGCCGCTCTCACTTCTCTTCTCTCTTAGTGCTCTCCCTTTTCAATTCTTCATTTGCCCATATTAATTACTACTACTTCATGTCATTAATATAAGATTTTTGTTGATTAATTTTGGTAGATTCAGAAAGTTAGTTATGTTAGTTATTTATAATAAATATATGTTAGTTTTTCTAAAATATCATATTTCACCATAACTACCCTTAGATTATATAAACTCCTTAATGTGTGCAATTAATATGTATACTTTGAGAAGAAAAAATTATAAACTTGAGAAATAAAATGAATTAGGATCTTAATTATATATAATTTAGGGTTAAATTCAACCTCTAGCTAACAAGCACTTATATTAAGAATTGGAGATATTAATTAATATAAATTTGTAAATAAATGCCATATATATATATATAGACACACATCTTTCATGCTAGCTAGTTTCCTTAACTAGAGGGTTATCGTTGGGTTGGAGAAGAGAAAGAGAACAATTCAAGAGGAGTATAATTAAGGTGTCCAAAAATAACAAGATGAAATGGACTTGATGAATATAAAGACGTAGTTGGGAAGTGATTAATTATGGTAAGAGCTAGAATCAGTTCGAACTTGTGTAATAAAGGGGAATGAATAATAATAATAATAATAATGAAAATTGTTGTTGTTTCGTAAGTGATGATGTGTGGGTTTCTGGAAATGAAGTGAAAGCAGTTGGGAAGTAACACATTACGAGGATTTCCGAGGAAAGGTCAAGAGGGGAGATATGATAGAAAGGCTCATGTCGGAGGACAGCAGAAAGAGCACGCAAGCCTGTTCTAGAATCTAGATGCTACCCCTAGTCCTAGATTCCCCCACTCCAAAGGGTGCTCTTAGGGCTGTACTGCCAGAGAAAGAAGCTTGCCCAACCTCACCCTACCTTCTCTTTTCACATACTAATCCAAAACTATATATTTATTCCAAGGAAATTAATAAATATATATGTGAGAGAGAGAGAGAGATGAGAGAGGAGCATATCATTAAAGAAATTAGAAAAAATCACTGTATGATGGTTTCAAAGAAAATATAATTACTAAAAAGTTTTGAATGAAGGCCTATTATCATTTTCTTTTTCTGCATCAGAATTTATCTCAACAAAGAAAATGTAGAAAAATGGGAATGAAACTCTATGATATGTGGGATTTAATTAGGAGGTCCCACGTAGTGAATAAAATCACTAAAAGTCCCATATCACAAGCGAGCAATATGCAATAACAAGTTTCGATGCAAAAGAAATGACAATAGACCCATACTTCTCACTTATTGTGAGATTTTTTGGTGATTATATTCGTTCTTTAGACCTGATCACCCTACTTTTTTTAAATACTAATCCTACTTTTTTAGATACTAGCTAATCCAAGAATATTTATTCAAAGGCAACGAATGAATAGACTTAACTTCTCTCCTTTTCTTTTGCCATGCATGGCTCGATCATATCTTTTACCCCATCTTCATGACTATTAGATTAATTAAGATCTAATGATCCACATTTAATATTTTCTTCTCATCCTTCTCTCCATTTCCTTTACATCATTCTCTACATTGTAATAACATTTTTATAAAATATTAAATGTGGACCATCTTAATCTAATGGTTATGAAAGGAGTAAAAGGTAATAACAAACGAGAAAAGAAAAGGACGGAAGTCAGGTCAGCCTCAATGAACGAATACATGATAGAGGGGGAGCTGAGGGAGGGGGAAGAGGAGAAAGGGGCATTTGAGAAAAGAAAATATAGAAAAATGGGGACCCCTCTAATCTGTGGGATTTAATTAGGGGCCATATTTAAATATTTAGGCAGCAAAAGGGAGGAATGTAAAATAGGGTATGGATGACAATTATGATTGGTACGTGGCAAGTCTTGTCTTCTCAAAATAAGGTTACCCACTATGCCTCTAGCTATATATATAGCCTTTGCCCCTTTGGACCACCCCTCTTCCTCTATACTCCCCTGCATGCAAAACTCTATACCCGTTTTTTTCCCCCTCTTTATACCATTTTTTCTAATATATATTTATGTCTAGAGAATCTAATCCCATTACGTTATTGACATAAAAAGAGTGTCAAATATAATATAGCCGAATTTCGAAGGAGCTCGTAGTGATATTTATGAATTTGTCCGATAAGCTTGGTCCAATCCAGCAAGAGAAAAGGAAGTGGGGACATTTGTAGGGTCAGGTTACATCAAGTTAGTCTTAATTTTTTTGCTCATAATCAAGTTAGTCTTAATTAGGACTTAGGAGTATGCTAATTAATCTAAACCCTCGGTCTAATCCATTCATATTCCCCAAATAAAATAAGAGATATATAGAGAGGGGAAGATATATATATTAATTAACTAACTTTTATGTCTTCATTTGTTTATATAAAAAAAAATAACCACATTATTTCCAAGGGGTGACTTCTAAATAGAGATAATTGAGAATTGACTTAGTTATTAAAAACTAGCTTACCGAAATGAATCAAACCTAGTTGAGAGTAATCTTTGCTATCAACAGAGAATACTCTTAATTTAAAAATAATCAACATTTCAAATGTCTAAATGTGTTACTCCCTTCCGTTCTAATAAATTAATTTAATTCTACATATAATACATCAAACTAATTTATTTTTCACATTTATTATATTTCCCCCCTTATCCTTAATGTATGACCTATTTATTTAATTTGAGGAGATTAAAAAAATTACTTAATTATATCATATATGACATAACCTCTCTAAAATATTTTTGTATAACATTATTAATTTATAAGTTAGGCAATTATTTTCAAGGATGGGTGATAAACATGATAGATAAAATGAAAAAATATTTTATAATTAGGATCAAAATTCACCGACAAACTAAGTCTTACATTTAGAATTAATACTAGTATCTCTATTGATTACACAATTAGTATAAGGGGGAGATTCAAATGTAAATAATTAAAAAGTGGAGTATTTTAGATAAATCAACACATATTTTTTTAGATAAATTAATTTTTATAAATTAGGTATCTAACTCCTACATTTAGAATTTAGAATGAAAGAGATTGTGTATTTAATTGAGCCCCACCTATTACTACCTACGGTCCTAAATATAAAATAAATTTGACTTTTGAAGAGATTAAGGAAGTTAAATAAATTACTTAATCATATCTTATGTTGTGTATCCTTAAATTATATATTAGTTTATAATTAAGTTAGGTAAAATAGTGTAAAAAAATGATAAATATAAATGCTTTAAAGTAATTTAATTAGCTTCTTTAATCTCTCTAAAAAATTCAACTTTATCTAATATTTAGAATCGAATGAAAGTACTTTAATTTTCTTTCCGAAAAGAACAGGCTCGTTTCATTTTATCTTTCTGTTCATTTACTTTACCCTCTATTCTTCAATCTTCTCTCTCCCTCTCAAGGTTGATGGACCTGGTAGTTCCACGTCTATACTTTTGTTTTTCAGGCTCTTTACCAAACCCTCCCGAGCATCATTTCAGGTTTATCCCCATAATTTTTATTTGTCTTCATCACAAGCTATATGCTCCGTTTCTTCCGCTTTGATATTGCCAATGAAAATAATTTCTTTTCATCTCAAATCCATCTGTCTACATCTTATAGTTGGATTAACAGTTCTTAATTACTGTATGTATACATATAGTCAAGTAATATGTCGGCATAAGATATATTTATATAGTTTTCACTATGATTAATTATTCAATAAAGTCTTATACAATTAACAATTCACGGCGCCCATTAGTATTGACTCATTGTATTAGCATTTTCACGCCATTAATTAATTTAATATATATACACCAAGAGTTCAAACCTTTTAAGTTTTCTGTCCTGTATATATATGTACCCATCTCGAGGCTTTAATAACAACTTTCTTGAACCCTCAAATCTCATCAAATATAATAATCTAAAACATGATATCCTCAACAACTAAATTTTCAGGCGCTAAATTAATTCACGTTGATAATATCGAGTTGAATATGTATTCCTATTTCATATATATATATATATATATATATATATATATATATATATATATATATATATATATATATAATGTAGTTAATTAGAACTTAATTACAGGATTAGTTTCATCAAATTCTAGGCCCTTTTTCTGCAGGTTTTATTTGAGCCCAGAACTATAGATGTTTCTAATGTTTTTAATGGAGTTTAATGTGGGGATGGACCAGATTTTTACTGGATTATTACCACAGATCTATAAAAATATATATACAAGTTTCATAGATTCAATAATATAATTTAATATCATGTTTCTATTGCCTTAAACTCCATTTTAAGATGTTTTAAGTGCTATTAAAATTATCAAAGGGTCTCATACTGGATAAATTTAAAATCTTAGAAAAGATGCGTGTGTGTTTGTGTGTGTCAACTCTGAGTCTTCGTACTTGAAGATTTTGGTTTAAGAATTAGTATCAAATATAACATATAGCTTCTATAATAAATCATATTAGGAAATTTTTATTTGTATTATGTCCTCAACCATAAGAATTAAATCTTAATCTACGTTGCATGTCCATATAAAAAAATTATCTTGCCTATATATGTATATATATATATATATATATATTATCCATTTAACTTATATTACCTTTCCGTTTTTTATTTTTTGGTCTCATTTATTTTCTCTTTTAAATCTGATAATTAAGAATTCAACTATGAGCTATCATTTCGTTAGGTGAGGTTTTAGGTACATTTTCGCGCAAGTATATAGAAATCTTACATTTCAGTTATGACTTTCTAGATGTATTTCAATGTTACATTTTAATTTGCAATGTTATATATAGATTGTAGGTCACCAAATGAAAATTGGGTCTCTTGGCTTGTTTGTTATGCTATAAACTAGCTACTTATATTTTGGTTTTTCCAAATTAATTAGAATTGTAATTGATTAATTTTAAGGGGGAAAAATATCAAAATTAAATTTATATACAGCAGTGGAGTATTGGAAAATCATCATTAACCTCAATGTTGATTTCCATAATGATTATGGTTCTTGAGATTCAAATTTTTTCCAGCCATCACATGCCCTGATTAATTAAAGTAGATAGTCTATTATTATTGTAGAATAGGAGTATAATTAGCAAAAATTATAGCTTAACTTTGATGAAAACACGTTCATCTAACACCCTATCTATCCTTATATATTGATCATAAACTTTATTAGGACCTAGTTAGGGTTTTCTTTTCCTTTTCTCTTTAATTTCCTTTTTCCAACATAGTACCATGTTAAACACTTGGTCTATAGCACTTTTACTTGCATCTTAATCCAGCTAAAAAAAAATTGCTGCAAACCCTAATATTAAATTATACTATGTGACGTGGCTTTTGAGAAGAATCTCCTAACAATATTATAAAAATTCACAAAATCTTTAGTTAATATTAGCAAAATATTCAACGCCCTCACATGGTGTGGTCCATTGATGCTTTAATTTCTTTTGAGCTAGCTTTGCTCTTATATATATATATATATATATATATATATATATATATATATATAAACTATATACATCTTCCGGGTTAAATAATAATGTATGGCGTTTATAAACTACTTTTCTAATTGGTCCACCCGTGTGAGGCCTAAATTAATTAATGGAATATTTTTCTCTATTTGCCAAATTTCAACAGTCAAGTGGTACTAATTAACGGATTAAGCAATCCTTAATCATGCCAATAATGCGCATCAGATCATATTCAATTCAATCTCTTTTATTATCGTGAAAAGAGACCCACATAACATATCATCATGGCATAAAGGACAAGCTTTACATTCCTTAGGTAAGTTTGAATCAGCTACTATATATACATACATACATACATTCTTCTGTGAGCTTAATTAATTTTTGGGACTAATTAATCTAACTTAGAGCATAGAACCTTCTCTCTCTCTCTCTCTACCTATATATTGCCGGTGCATGCACGTAAACTTTTGGCATCAATTGCAAAATTTATATGCTCTTACCAGCATATATATACATATTTGGTAGATGTGATTCAGGAGGAATAATTCCTTATTTTCAACTCTATAATTAATTAGAGTGAGCTTACAAGTAAATGTGATAAAGCAACTGAAACAATAAAAAAAAAAGAATTAAATATAAAGAATCGGACTTGTATTTATGTATGAATACAACTAAAGAGATAAATATGGAGAGAGCGCAGAGAAACAGATCATCAGAGCTAGCGTGGGACCATTATGTAAGAGAATGGGGACACAATACACAAACACACACACACATTACAGATCATCCGTTCTGGTTTCTGTAAATGGAAGAAACTTTATTCAGTGGAAAGCAAGTTTCACCCAAAGTGAATTCCATTTATAAATGAAGGGTGTGAGCAGGGAGAAAAGTACAAAACAGTAGATGGAGGCCGAAGCTATAATATATATATAAGAGTGAAGAGAGTTTAGGGTAATAGGGTAGGTAGGTGTAGAAGCATATGTAATTACAGTTAGCAGATTATTATGAGAATTAAGGCACAGAGGAAGGGCTCGTGCTGATCTTGCATGTTGATGAACAACTTTTTTGGTAGCTTTATTAGAAAAGAGAAAGGAAAAGAAAGAAAAAAACTTAAAATAAAACTAACCCCACACTAGTCACTAGTGTATAGCCATAGAGAAGCCCTACAAAATAAAAACATGGCCTCAGCTTGTGGATGATCAGTACGTATGAGCATATACCATTACTTGTGCTACAATATATTATTACTACCCCTCTGCTGTGAAAACCGTTGAGGGAAGGCTTTTTCTTTTTTCATCTCACTGTTGGGTCGCTTTCCAAGCTTCAATATTGCATTATTATTATTAAGTAATATTTTTATATATAGGTGAGTCAGGCTGGCCAATAAATAATCCTCTTTCATTTATTCATGTATTGGGGAGTACTGTTGTGTTTATATATGTGATCATCATCAATAGTACCATTATGATGTGCCCCACTAAGCTACTCTCTTCACTCTTAACCTAGCTAGCTCTATAGCCACCGTATATACCTTTTTCCCTCATTCCTTGCTTATAAAATCACTATCCCCCTTTTTTACCAACTGGTTTTTATAAGTCATCATATATATTGGTCCCTCGCTAACTCATTCTGATCAAGTTGAGTCGATCGGATTGCAAGACTCGAATTTGAAATATATTAGCCCCTCTTGTCATTTAAGATAGGATGTATTTCAAGAGTTGGTCTTGATCTTAAATATAAGACATATTTTTATATTTGTCAATTTCTTCTTAATTTGTCTTTATCGATCAATGCCCCCTCAACAATAATTAAAGAAATAAGAAAGATTGCTATAGTGTTTTAGAAAATACATATCATATTAACTAACTTAATTAATTTTTTTAATCTAATTAAATTAGGTAATATGTCATGAATTAAGAATACGAGGGAGTATGTAGTATTTATTTAAAGAGAACAAGAGCTGAACCACATTGAACCAATTTTGGTGTGTTGGTCACATTGATAGTCTCATTAAGCTTATTAGAGTGCCTACATCCTCCCTTGTTTGGAGCATTTAAGTTTTGTTTTTATTACTACCTCAAGTCCTAAACATACATAAGAGTCAGTAAGAAAATTTACTTTAATTCTAAATATAAGACATCAATTAATCGACTTTGTCTTCTAAATTTATAACTTTCCCCAAATGATCTCTATTAGGTATATGTAGTAGGAGGTTTTTATCGACAGGTAGCTCTAATGCAAATGATGATTAAAGACAGTATTTTAAGAAAATTATTGATCTCTATAAATTAGTTATTTCGCTCTTATATTAAGGATCGAGGAAGTATATGTTATGTTCCTATATTCTTCCCCAAAACCACCCGGGGTTTTTAAAATTCATCACAAAATTCAATCGTAATATCTTATTTGAAAAGAACAGATGTTGAACCACTTAAACCTATTGTGTTTCTTGTTTACATTAACAGTCCCATTATAGGTTTATCAGAATGCCAACATCAAAATATAGCTAAAAAAAGTCAGATGTTAAAAAAGGCCTCAGAGCCTTTTCTGGTATTATTTCATAAAACGTTAGTTATTAACGTATACTAATATAGTTGTCAATGGATACCGATTTAGTTGTTAACAGGTACTGATTTAATTGTTAATGTTCTACTGATATAGTTGTTAACGTTTATGAAATAATACTAGAAAATGCTCTGAAACCTCTTTTGACATGTGACTTTTTTTAGGCTTTTTTCTAACAATTTTTTGCTAATTTGGGCCCTAAGGAGGATTTTCCCTATAATAAATAAAGTTCATTGATTGAAAGTTTTTTGACAACTCATTATATGAACAATGCAAATACTGAAAAACTTTATGGAAATTGATTACTCTGCCAAGCAATGTAACTATGCTGTTCATTAAGTGTCTAAAGAACCAAAACATTTCCTTTTGTTTAATAAATAACCAAAACGATTTGAGATATACAAAGAGCCAAAACTATTTAAGTTGATGTTAATATTTAAAACCTGTTCTCAAAGAGCTAAAGCCAATTTCAATTTTTTTTAATGAACTGTATTAGACCAAGGATTTATCAAAATCATGTTCACGTTAAAACCTGTTTTCAAAGGATTAAAAACTAATTAATTAATTATAATTAGCATGACATGACACGCAACACACACACTCACACAGCCATCCACATATGGACTATGAAGATTAAAACGTAAGCTATATATTGGATATTTTCACGTTTAAATATTTAAAGGTAAGATAGCTTTTTTATTTGATACAAAAAGGTAAGATAGCTTTGAAGCAAGTTGATGCGTGATATATATAAAAACGTGTGAAGATAATTTTTGTTCCAATGGAATCAACATATTATACTATGCATGTAACATCGAATCACGCACGTTTTCATTATAGTTTAGTTAGGGATATCAATATTCTGCTGAGCACTGAGGGGGAAAAGCGACATTCAAAAACCACTCTTTGACTATTAGCTCCGGTGCTAAATATATGAGTTAAACAATGGATTTATTTTGATCCTAATTATGTAAGACCGCACCCCAATTTACTTGGCCTTTAAATTTATATTTTTTTCAAAAATATCCCTATTAATTGTACGTAGTAAGGGGCCGGCCGGGGCTTCCATCAAGAGGTGTGGTTACATTGCACATAATTAAAAAGATATTACAAGGAAACCAACACAAATTTATTACAAATGATGACTAGCTTAACTAATTTTTTAAATATCTGTAAATTAATTATTTAGCTCTTATATTATTAAGAATCATAGGAAGTGTTATTTTTTTCTTTTTGATTTAATCAAGGTTTTCTTTTTTAAGGCTTAGAATGTAAAGAGTTTTCGCCTCTCCCGATAAGTGTACCTCCTAGAAATTGAACTTGTATTCTCTGGAAGCAGATACTCTCATAATCTATTTTTCTCATTATCCTTCATGAGCCTATGTAAACCGTTAATTGAAAAGATGAGAGAAAAGTTACAGTAATATTATGACTTTTTAGATGAATTAGACGAATATAATATAGAGATATGAGGGATGATAAGAGAAACCTGACTCATATTCTCCTTCTTCCGAAGTATATGGGATCACTTATCACCTCAATCAACAATACTAATACTAGAGAGTGTTTTCTCTTTTGTTTCATAATGAAATGACTATAGTTCAATTTGAATGAAAAATGCATTGAAATGAAATTACGGAGGGAAAAGAGAGTGGTGATGATAAGAAATAAATGGGCATGGATAGGTGGCGTGGTGTGATTGGAGGGGAGAGATTGGAATATAAACTTGTTTGGTTGTGGGTGTGAGTGTGAGAGATAATAAAGCCATAGAAGAGCGATGTGGTGTGTGAGGAGGGGATCGAGGAATACAAGTTAGGTGAGACTGAAAGGGAAATGGATATGGTGGATCGCCGACCACCTGATTATTCATCTCACATTTCTTACATTCAATCAATCTCACACACTCTTGACTTTTACATAAATTTATATACACACACACACAATAAGATTCTCTCTATTAATCAAAATTAAAGCCAAAAAAACAATAATGCATGACTCACACACTGATATAGTTGTTAATGGGGCTGATTTAATTGTTAGAAAATTGTTGTTAATGAGCTGATTTAGTTGTTAATAACCTACCCGTTAACAACTATATCAATCCCGTTAACAACTCACGCAAGATTCTGAAAATCCCAAAAAATGCATTTTCTGGGATTGTCAGATTCTGAGGGCATTTTTTTTTTAAAAAAAAATTTCTCTAAAAAGGGTTTTAAAAATGATTTTCCCAAAAAACAATAATGCATGACTCACACACACACTTGGCCTTTCAACAGTTATATGTGTGTGAATCAATCACGTAATGCTCAGATGCAGAGACATGTAGTAGATGTCAACTCGAACTTTGCTTCTCTTTTGCCTGCGATCAAATCGAATCCAATCATAGGATTTATTGTTTGATTTGATTGAATATGCCTTTTTTTCCTTCCTTATTATTATTTCTGCTCCTCATGTGTTATGACCCAAAACCATATCTCTATCTCCACGTGTCACTTTTCCAGCTGTTTTTGTGCAAGCGTGAGTGACCTATCAAATAATGACGTGACCACGTGTTCACAGCCTTCGGATTATTACTATTTTTTTCAACTTAACCCTTATAAATAAATGTTTAATTTATGGTCCATAACGGTTGTTCCTCTGGTGGGGCCCATTATTAAAAAAGACTGAGAAGTGTGAACCATTATTAGTGGCCCACCCTTTGGCCCAGATCGTCCTTTTACTTCACCAATTAAATTGACTTTAGGCCCATAATTGTGGGCCATGGCTTTGCATGTTTCTCATTTCCCCGTAATTTCGTTTTTTTTAAAAAAAAAAAATTGTAATTGCTGTTTGACTTGTGTAGCTTCAATTTTATTGGTTTCAATCGTTCAATGATATAAAACATGTAATTAAATGTAAATATATACTCCCTCCAGCTTGACTTTTTTTAAAAAAATTAAGTAAACTAAATATATTACTCGATGATATTATATATGATGTATCATCAGATTTTATATTGGGAAAATATCAGTGAGATCTTTAGATAAAAAATATCAAAAAAGTTTCAACCCCAGTCCCTAGGGACTTTTTTTATATTAATTACGGAATTCCTATCACAAAAAAGTTTCGTTGTCAAAATAACTTTTCATGTTGTCAAAATGACTTTATTAGTTGTTAAAATGTCCTTATGAAAATCTCGTTGTCAAAATGGTTTTTAATGTTGTCAAATTTTTTTTTTTTTGTAGTAAAAAATTCTCCGAGTTTTTCCTCCAGTGTGTAGAAATTTAGAAACACGGAAATTTTTTGGCAACAGGAAAAACTATTTTGACAACAAGATTTTCATAAGGACATTTCAACAACTAATAAGTCATTTTGACAAAAAAAAAAACATTTTGACAACAAGACTTTTGCACGAAAGGAATTCCATAATTAATATAAAAAAGTACCTATGGACTTTTTTGATATTTTTTATCTACCTTGGGACCTCCCTGATATTTTCCCTTTTAAATTAGTTTATAAGTTAAATTAACTAATTTAGAGGAAAAAAGGTTAAATAGAAATACTTTAAAATAATGTATTTAGACATTTTAATCTCTAAAAAAAATCAACCAGAAGGCTGTATATATATAAAGAACATGTAATAAAACTGTCAAAAATGATATTTGTTCTCTTTTTACTGACTGACTGATATTTAAACCTTAATATCGTCCCCAAAAAAAAGATATTTAAGCCTGAGACCTAAAGTTATGGTTCCCGAACACTGTACCATGTTCATAGGAAATCTAATACTCCCTCCGGTCCTAATTATAAGAGCTAGTTAACTTTTTTTGGAGAGATTAAGGAAGTTTTAATTAAATTAACTTAGAGTATTTTTATTTTTTATTTTTATTTGTTTCTTCAAATTAAATAGTTTGCTAATAAACTAATATATAATCTAAAAAAATACAACAAATAAAATGATTAAGTAACTTATTTAGCTTCCTTAATCTCTCCTAAAAAAGTCAGCTCTTATAATTAGACCAGAGGTAGTAATCTATTGTTGATGTTGCATATCCTGTGTTTCGTATATCAATACCCTAAATACAAACATTTAAAATAGCAAAAAAAAAAAAAAAAAAGTTTAGAAGCTTCAAATCAATTTCAATTTGTTGGCCCAAAAAAAAATCAATTTCAATTTTATTTCATCATGTTGTAAATATTCTCGACGCCATCTTAATTAGTACTAATGGCATTCAATTAAATTAAATGACCTGCTGTCACGCGTCACCAAACGATTGTTAGAAAATAAAAAAGTAAATTTCAATAAAGAAGCAATTGAATATAGAAATTATAAGATGTAGACCATACATGATATGACTTTATTATGACTTTATACGGAATGAACATTTATATTACACTATTACAGTGTACAATACCACATAAATGACAAGTCATCTATTTCTGTCAAATACAATTAACATTTTCAAAAAGAATTAAATTATTTTGATTTTCGCAAATATATAGGTGAAATTAACAAAATTAAATTAGTAATGAGAAATTAAAATGAAATAAAATGCTTTTGATTTGAACATCTTGAATGCAATATGCCAGCAGGCCCGCAAAAGCAAAACATTGCATGCACATGTATTTGTAAGGAAATATACAAGAAGGATTAAGTAGCACATTCGTCTCAAAAGTATACATTTAAGAACATTGTTGTTCTGCAAGTTTTTTCAGATTCAATGTCACAACGGAAATTTTAAAACGTAACAATTTACCCTTTTTAATTAAAAAGTTAATGACCAACATTAATTTTTTAACAATCAACGTGAGTTTTTTTTTTTGATACACCAAGTAGGGGAGGGCGGGGTTGAATCCCGGGACATGGGGAGTAGAGCCAAGCTCCAATGCCTCGCATACTTACTTGCGCTGGCTCAACGTGAGTTTTTTTATTGGTATCGGATAAGATTTGGTATGTTTTAAAAAACTTTGAGTCACATTGAATTTGAAAAAAAAACTTCAAAGCGAATATTCTTGGCGTATCTTAGGAAACGGAGTTCTTCTTAATCTAAACAAGAATTTAAAATAAACCTCCTCCAACAAGACCGATTAAATATGGTCGTTTCAAATTAAATATTTTCTACAAGACTGATGAAAAAAATATATTGAAAACAAGATTAATTTTTAAACCAATTAAAATTTGATATGAAACATTAAGAACCATAGTGCAAGAGAAAGATATTGGACTCCTAATCTGTGGCCATATTAATGGCTGGACCAAAGAATAGAGGAGAACATTTCAGAAAACAGGATTCTAGATTAAGAAAAGTTTACGGTATTCTTAGTATTAATCAGACAAATTGTATCATCCAATACATAATAATAAGAGTTTCCTCATAACTTTCGAAAAGACCATTATTGAACTTGAAGTGCAGCAAGTTACGATTTATGGCAGGCAACATTCTTTTGTCTATCTCCTCAAGGTTTGCAGAATGTACTCTGCGTAAAGATCCCTGAACCATATCACATAAAGATCAAATATGTTAGAAGAGTTTTAAGTAATTTTAAAGAGGTAAATATATACTGACATTGAATACTGGATGGCATCAACAGCAGAGGTTGAAGGCAAGAAGTCATTAACAGCCACCTCCTTGTTCTCATTCTTCTTGTCTGAGAAATATATTAAGGAACAAGACATTTTGTAAACATTTTGTAAAGAGACATAAATATGTTAAAAGTGATTATATTATAAAACATTCCAAAGGATACAATCTTCAAAGAAACGTCGAATCTCAGAGAGACGATGAGGTGGAAGTTCTTTGATGTCATTGAAGTGCTTGTACTCGGGATCATCAGCACACACTGCAATAATCTTATCATCCTTCTCTCCCTGTATCAATAGGGTGGGACTATTTTGTTAACATGTAATTGCTTGGAAAGAACAAGATTTTATTTTTTAGGCGGAAAATTCAAGTAGTTAAAAAAATAGAGAATGATAACAAAATAATAGACAAAAGTATACCTGGTCAATCATGGGCATCAACCCAATGGCCTTGGCTCGTAGGAAACAACAGGGAAGAACAGGCTCCTAGTCTCATCAGATATTTAGTTAGCTGACAGTTAAAACCCGACAAAGAATCCAACAACAACAAGCCTTATTCCACTAGGTGGGGTTAGCTAAGAATCAAACATAATAAATCATGGCCAAAGCAGAATCTGAGTTGATTTGGGATCTTCATGTTTGGAACATGGGTAAGGATAACTCTAGACAATGGGATTTGTCCGACTGATTAATGAGGATCATAATCAAAATTTATGAATCCATTATATTGAAAAATTGAAATGCAGAAACTTCAGTAGCATCTATTAACTACTGATAATGAAGAAATAATTGTGTGAGTAGAATAGTGATCTGGAATTCCGGAGTCTTGTGTGATTATACTCATATTAAAATTACTTGTGCATTATGTTTTCAAGCAATGAATCATAGGATTAATTGTGAATTTTGCAACATAATACATCATAGATATAGCTAATGAAGCATTAGAGTGATTTGGAAGAATTCACCCAAAAAAAGGTGATCTGGAATTTTCATCTTTTGAAAGAAGGTAAAGATAAATCAGACTATTGAGAATTATAGGTTAATTAACAGGACTCAGAAGTAACGAGTCCATCAAAATAATTTGGAAGTAAAAATCTTCAGCAGCAGCTTTAAATTAAGCTAATCCAAACACCTAGATAGTCTAAAATAATAAGAAATTACCTGCATTATAATCAGGACATCAAGGGGATCGTTGTCTTCACAAAGTGTACGTGGGATAAAGCCATAGTTATGAGGATAAACAACAGATGAGTACAAGACCCGGTCAACCTGAGAATTATTCAGATCATATGAAGAATCTAAAAGACATATATACGAGAAAAAGCAGACAATAGGAATTGACCAGAATCAAGAGTCTGCAAGACTGGATAACGAAATTGTCATTGAATAAGCAGGGAATTCTCTCATACCTTAATCAATCCAGTTTTCTTGTCAAGTTCATATTTCACCTTGCTTCCCTTGGGAATCTCCACAACCTGCAAGTTGCAACTAACCATTAAAAAAAGCAGAAACACTATGTTTCCAATCGGGATCCCTTATATTTTCAAAAGTAAATGCATGCCTCACATTTGGAGCGAGCTAAAACGAGATAAAAATAGGATATGGGCCCCATTCACAATCAATTTATTCCTTGACACACTCCAAATGTATAAATGCAAGAATGTAGGGAATGAATTTGCTATGTCACTTGACAAAGTTCAGGTAAGAGATGAGATTAATGTGATAAACAAATACCTTTAATAGGAGAATAATGGATAATTGAGATTCAAAATGACCATTAAGAAAAGTTGAAGAGTCAGGAGAAATATAGAGTTAAACTTATGGAGAAAGGGAAAGCTCTGAGATTGGGTTAATGAGGTAAGAAAGGATTTTACGAATCAAATTACTTCAATTTTTGAGAATCTATTCAGTATTTAAATGCATAAGCGCAGATCCAAGTTAATCAGAACTCAGCAAAGAACAATCTTGCCATATGAAATCACAGATCCACATTCTGCTAAATCAGGCAAGAGGACTGCATGATTTTCTGCTTCGCTTTAGCAACTAGTTTGATTTCTTCTTTTATAAGTAATTTGTGATTTGCCAAAATGAATGGGAAAAGATCATCAAATCAGAACTTCATACAACTCAGTGAGTATCAATCCATTACAACTGGTTAGTGTTATGTTCGGGAACTACTTTCTAGAGAATCATAAGATGCCACAAAATTCCAGACACTTTGAATTAAAAAGAAAATTCACGTCTACTTTAACCCTCTTCTAGCAATAAGTAAGCACATTCTTTTCTACAGTAGATGGCGGAGACAACAAGAAGCAGAAAAAGAGAACTTACACAATTGAAAATATTGGGAGCTCCAGGTCCTGCATATCATAAAGTAATTAAGAATTTAAGATCATTTACAACTAAATCAAGTCATCTATGTCAATGAATATCAATAAGCAACATAATCAATGACAGTACCAATTTCAAGATCGTGCCAGGGGTGAGCAGCAACTGATCTCCTTGACAAAGATGAAAGAATCCTTTCATTTAAACGAGGAACTGGTCGGTTTTCTTGAGCTGGAGCTTCTTTATTCTCCTCTGAGTGGCTCATCTTAATACAGAGAGCGCAAAAAAAAAAAAAAACTGTTTTTAATGAATAAAGAAAAGTAAATCAGCTATCATCGGAGTAAAAATGAAAAGTACAAAGTAGGATGTTCTTTATAGCTTCGCAATCTTAAATGCATCAACATGAGTGAAAGAAAATTTATGGCGAGGGCAGAAGAAAACCCAGAAATTATAATTTTCGTTAAAGATGACTAATGGATGATACATCGAACAAATACCTTATCAGAGTCAAACAAAGAGGCTATTGAGAAGATTACAAGTAATGAACCAAAGGAAAAAACTCACCTTTACTAAGACTCTGAGAGTAATCTGAAGAAATAGTCAATGGCAGGATGGTGAATAGTGAATAGGGATTTTGACCAAAAAAATAGTGAATAAGGAAAGAAGGAGAGGCCGATGGTATTTATATGTGTAAGGAACATTAGGTCTCCACTGACCAGGAGGACGGAAGAGAAGGTGCGACTAGAGAGGCTGACTCACCTTGTTTTGAAAGATTCGAAGATCCGTTTATTAGGTGCGTAAAAATGTTACTTTTCGGACAAATTAAAAATACTCATTTAAAAAAAAAAATCAGTTCCTTTAACATCTCAAATCAATAGTTTTAGATTAAAATGTGTTTTCAATTCCTATATTCTTATATTCTTATAGTTAATAGCTATATTTTTATAAGTAACAATACTAATTTGAGATTTTAAAGTTAAAGTTATTTTTAATTTCCTTTCTAAATCTAATTTTTCTGAAAATATTCTTATCGTTTACACATATTAAAAGGAATTTTAATCAGGAATGGTTCCGTGCACAAAACTAAAAAATGATAATTTAAAAAAATTAATATATATTTATTATAAACAACTAATTTACCTAATTTTTTAATTGATATAAATTAGTTATATAAATATTATATTAAAACTGGATGGAGTATTATATAATTTTGAAAAGTTTCCTTTCGATTGCATCAAAAGTTAATTTGGAAGTGAAATTATTGCTTAAAACAGGAGATGTTTTAAAGTGAAAGAATGAATTCATTACTTTACAGTATGGGGTACTGGGTGCACAGAAGTCAAAAACAAAAACATGAACCGATGAACTGGACGGCAGATATACTATAGCTCAGAGAGAGAGAGAAGACAACAAATATTAACTAATTCAATTTGCCAGAAATTTGTTTTTTTTTTTTTAATAATAAACCTTTTTATTAAAAATATTAAATGAGTGACATCAGACCTCTGCAATCATCATATGGCATGATAGCAAAGAATTAAGGATGTTATTATCTATATTAGATACTAGGGATGTTCATGGACCAGATTGTACTGGGTTTGGCCTCAACCCAAGGTCTGGTCCTGATAGGACTCCAGGTTAGACAAGCCATCCCAAGATCTGGTCTGGTCCAACACCTGCTCGAGTTTGGGCTGGACTAGACCTGATGTTGGACCAGACTGATCCAATGGACTGTCTGGACCAGTCCAGGACCCTTTTTTTGCCTGGACCAATCAGTGTCTCAGTGGATTCACGTGCAGGAAAATGACTTTATGGGAGTGTGTGACCAATCACTAATCATCATTATTGCTCACAAAAAAATAACTTTAACTCTCTCTCTCTCTCTCTCTCTCCCCCCTCCTCTTCTCGTCTCTTACCTGACTTACCAAGTTACCATTTTCGTATTCCCAAGGTTATTAAAACCGGACCGGTCATTGAACCGGTCGAGTCTTGATCGAAGTCGTGGGTTGGACGAGGCCCAAAACCGGTCTTAAAATAAAGATTTTAGAGTTATTAATTAATAATATACAATTATAACAAAAATAATTTTTTTAATGGCTATTACCTATGGTCAAAAAGTTGTCAGATTACACTGAGCGTCCATTAAATAAAAGGTAATGGTAAGTGAATTGTCTTTTCACTTCCTTCACAAGAGTCCTGTGATTGTCCTTCTTTGATTCAAATTGAAATTTCAGCCACTCCTTCCCTCTTTCTATTTCCTTACGTTCTCTCCTTTCTCTCTCTTTATTTGCTCTCAGTCTCTCGCAAAGCACTCAGCTGTCATGGCTTCTCCGTTGCTCTCGCTCTATCTTCTCTCTGCCTGTCTGCTCTCTGATCTCATTGGTTATCCGGCGTCCATCAGCACATCGGCATATCTGCCATCGTCGATATCCGGTGGCCTCCCTCCTCATCGATTTCCAGAGGTTTCTGAGGGGAAAAAAAGTGGCGATCACTCAGATTCCGGTGACCTCTGTACTTCATTGCTCCTCTGTTTTTCGCCAATATGAGCCTTGGCTGCCGACTCTGTCCATATCTCTCTATGTTCATCTCTCTCTCTCTTTCCATGTCGGAGCTTCAATCGATGTTTTAAAAAAAAACCACATGACCCCGGTTTCTATGCTTTCCCGGACCGGTTTCACGGCCGTTTCGCCGGTTTTCGGTCCGAACCGGCCGGTCCGAGTTTAATTACCATGCTTATTCCTCTTTCAGCCTTTCTTTCCTTCCATTAGCTGAGGTCGAGAATCGAGAGACGAAGAGTGAGAGGCGAGAGTTGAGACCTTGAGCTTGAGGAGTTGAGGTCGATTCCAGAGAGGCAGATACAAGACTTCGAAACTCGAGTGTGTTGGAAGACAAAGGTGTCAATTTAATAAATTAAAAGAAAAATTTGGGCCAGACTGGACCATACCAATTGGTTTGAGCCCCTAGCCTGAGGTCCAGTTTACCCCCACCAAACCAGTCTGGTCTGGTATGTCCAAAACTATCTTAAGCCAACTTTTCCATCGAGATCGGGGTTTGGTCAGACTGCCTGGACTGTCAGGTTTTTTGGCCATCTCCACTAGATACTATTACTATTCTATCTAATGCAAACTAATTTAAAAGACTTGTTATATCCTAGAAAGTAATATCAACATGAGAGTGTCATTTTTCCACATTAAGGAACCATATCTTCTTCTTGCAAAAAATGGAAAGTTTTTCTATCATTGTATTGCTAAAGAGAGAACATTTAGTAATCCAGAGGAGAGCATATATCATAGTCCCATATGAGCAAAATTCATCACAGATCAATTTGTCTTCCATTCAAGAGCTTGAACTGATTGGCCTTGATAACAAATATGAGAGCAGAGAAACACAAATCTTCCTGAATGGTTTTTTCCCATTATAATGCTCCAACCACTTAATGGAATAGAACTTAGTTGAATGATATAGGGAAGAACCACTTGTCTTCTCACCCTTGTTGAATCTTCTGATGCAATTGCAACTTTGCAAAGTGATAAGGAAAAATTAATTTCTTTAATTATCTGCAAAGGCTCCACTTTCTTACCTTAGTGAAGCAAAAGATTTCTCTTCTTCCACAAACAATTAATAAGCTTGATAATCAAAATCATTATCTAAGTTATAAATGGGCCAAGTCCTCCAAACCAAATAAGTGCTCTAAACCAAACTGCTGTTTAAATGGGGCAAGTCACAAATAAGTGCTCCAATGTTTCTTATTCATGACAACCAAAAAAATAATCATCACTAGTGCAAAAATCGCTTTTTAAACCGGTTCTGAATTAGGTCTCGATATAGCTGATCTAAAAGGTATGTTACTTTTTATATCGATTGAGCAATTGGTCTTAAACATCACTTTTTTGACCAATTTCTCAAATATCAAGTCTAAAAAGTCAAACTTTTTAAACCTGGCTTGGCTTATATCACATCTAAAATGTCTTACTTTTTAGACCAAATGTAAAAAAGATTAGGTCTAAAAAGTCGGACATTTTAGATCAATTGCGAAAAATATTAGGTCTTAAAATTCGGACGTTTTAGACTGGTTGTTTCGAAAACATGTCTTAAAAATAGTTTCACACCTAATATTTTTAAAATCGGTTTTACAAGTCATGTCTAAGGTGATAATGTTAAATATGTGTCTCAACACATAAAAGTAATATAAGTTGGATCCTGGTGGTTGCCTATGAGTTTAAAAAAGAACATGACATAATTAAAACTGTATAGAGAATAGCTTATTGAACAAGTTCATAAAGCAAACAAATATGTACTAACATTTCTTGTGATCCATTTAGAGTATTTTGTCTCATGCATATGCTTACCACCAGCAACATGTCGGTATGTCCTCATTGCCCTATCATCAAAATCACAAAGTTTACTTATTTTCCACAAATTCCATAAGCTTCTAACAATAGATAATGTAAGAAAAGTGACAATTTGCTCTTATTTATTCAAATGACATTGCTAGTTCACTACTTTATTTAATAATAAGAAAACTTATGAGTTTATTGTCTTCTTCAATTCATTCTTTGGTTTGTAGTGAAGGGAGCATACTTATAAAGGGATATCCTCCCATATCCATTCATGATGATCATTTCTTATGTCATGTTCTTTATCTGCTTCATCTTCTTCGTTCAATTCCGATAGGCCCTTTGAAAAAGAAGGAGTCTCAAGAATATCTTAATTTGAATGACTTTCCTCATTAATATCAATAACCCTTTTTCCTTGGAAAGCTATTAACGTTAACCCACTTGCTTTTGAAAATTGGAAATTTAATTTTAACATAGTTGATCGAACCATATTTTTATATGACCATATTTTATTTTCTTATGATAAATTCGATCGGTGATTAAGAACACTTGTTTCGCCTGATCTGTCATAATAAAATGTTCATCTCTAAAACTTCTACTATTCATATATGATCTACTAAAGTAAATTCTAACTGATCAATCTAAAAACCATTATTAACATTAACCCACTTGCTTTTGAAAATTGGAAATTTAATTTTAACATAGTCCACCACCCAAATCTTTTCAATAAAGGCATGGTTTCCAATTTAGGCTTCTTATCATTAAAACTGAGGAAGTACATAGATTCAACCACTGACATAACACACCTCCAATATACATTTAAATACCCATTCCATTTTATGAAAATACCAAAAACAATAGTTAGGATTTAATTAAATTCCGGACGGTGCTCCTATTATCTAGGGACTTTTTGTAAAATGTATAATCATTTATCACATATGAATTTCAACTTATGACATCAACCTTAGGAGTTAGGACCATGTGCTAACTATTTAATTATATTATAAACACATTACTCTCCCGCAACCTTTTGTTTGAACCAATGTGCAAAAGTTATATTATGCTCCCTAATTAACCTTTGTTCATTTATTCGACTATTTTCTTCCCTTACAGTTTCTTTATGTGCATTTATGTTGTCTTGAATTTCATCAACATTACTCAAGATGTAGAAGTGGACTTGTTACAATTAATCATGACCCACACTCTTTACTATAGGGAGCAAATTTCCTCAGAATCTTTTCTCTCATTTTCTTCTCAGATACTGAGAAGAAAAGGAGAAAAAGGATTCTGAGAGAATCCAAACCCCTTTACTATAGCCCCACGTCTACCCCCATCTTCATTATGACATTTAGGAATCCCAATATGTCTTACTTTGGACAAATAATGTTGACAAAATTCCATGGCTTCTTCGAAAACATATTTTTGAATAATAGATGCTTCAAACCGGTCTATGTTCTTCACATACCCTTTTAGGAATTTCATAGTTATTTTAATTGGGTTCATTCATTGTAAATGGGCAGGGCCACACAACTTTATCTCTTTCACTAGATGAACAATTAGATGTACCATGATGTCAAAAAATGCAGGAAGAAAAAGCTTTTGAAACTGGCACAAGATAATATATTATTCATTTTCCAATTCATCTAATTTTTCAATCTCAACAACTTTACTACATATAGCATTAAAGAAGAAACAAAGTATAGTTAAAATGTGTCGAAAATCATATTCGACAACGCCTCGAATAGCTACTGGGAGTAGTTGTTGCATTAAGACATGATAATTATGAGACTTTTGGCCTACTAATTTCAAGTCTTTTATCAACAAAAGCTTCTTAAAATTTGAAGAATATCCTTAGGGAACTTTTATTCCATGTAAACACTCACAAAAACTTATTTTCTCATCTTTAGCAAAGTATAAAAAGCTGGAGGACAATAAGTTCTCTTACCATATAGTCTTGAATGTAAGACTTCTAGTATTTCTATTTCTTGCAAATCTAATCTTATATTCACACTATCCTTAAAACTACCTTGTATGTTGAGAAGTGTCCTAGCAATACTATCACATACATTTTTCTCTACATGCATGACATTAATACAATGTCTCACATCAAAATTGCGCCAATATGGAAGATCGCAAAAGACAGATCTCTTTTTCCATATTTTTTTTCATTTGTACTTTTTATACTCTTACCAAAGATGACATTAATCTTTTTCACCTTTTCATAAACTTGCTCCCCAGTCAATGCCTCTGGAGCATCTTGATACTCTTGGCCACTAAAAAAAAGCTTTATTTAATTTATGATATGGGTGACCCGATCTAAGAAATCTCTTGTGGCCAAGATAAACTATCTTTCTTCCATGTTAAAGTTGATGGTAGCATGTGCCTCTGTCACAAACTGGACATTCTTTATGGCCTTTTACATTAATAATTTGACAATTTTTCATATGCTGGGAAGTCATGTATTGTACAAAAGATCATGGCTCGCATTTTAAAAACCTCCTTCTTGTTTGAGTAAAAAACATCGACATCTTCTTCCCAAAACTCTTTCAAGTTTTCAATAAAGGGTTCTATGTAAACATCAATGTCATTTCTGGGTTGTTTTGGTCCCGAAATAAACATATACAACATGATATACTTTCGTTTCTTACATAATAGAGGAGATAAGTTGTAAATAATCAAGAGAACATGCCATGAACTATGTATATTGCTAAAGCTAACATAAGGATTTATGCCATCCGTGCTAAGGCCAAGCCTAAGGTTCTTAGGTTCTTTGCCGAAGTTAGGAAATAACTTATCAATTTTTGTCCATTGAGAAGAATCAACCGGATGTCGAAGCTTTCCATCAGAAATTCTCTCATATGCATGCTAGCTCAAATTTTTTGCATCATTTCATTAGCAAACAATCGTTTGAACCTTAGTATAATTGGAAGATACCACAACACTTTTGTAGGAGCCTTATTTGATGTGTACCTTTGGGTTTCACATATCGAGCACTTCTGCTTCTCTTTAAACTCTTTTCTATATAGTATGCAATCATTACGACATGCATGAATCTTTTTGTACTTCATCCCCAGTAGATATAGTATTTTCGTAGCATCATAGTATCGACCCGGCAATACATTATCATTTGGAAGCTTGTCCTTAAAAGCCTCAAGTGTTTCTAAAAAACTCTTATCGCTCCATCCATGTCGTACTTTCAAGCTTATCAATTTCAATACTGCATTTAACAATTGGTATTTTTTACACCCGGGTACTGCGGCTTCTCTACATCATAGCACATATTACCATATGCATGTGATTGCTCAAAAGCCTCTTCTCCTACATCACCAATAATGGGCCTGTTTGGGTTGGTGGTAGGAAACGGTGGCTTAAAAGTTACCTGACTTTTTAAAAGCCCGGTAGGAAAAAAGTCAGGTTGTAAATGGTGATTTGTGTTTGGATTGTCAGTTTGGCTTTTTGCAGAAGTAGCTTTTTTCTTAACTGATGAGTGTTTGGATTATTATTTGAAAAGTTAGTTAAGATGGAAAATGACTGAAAAGGGCATGAATCATATTGAGAGTACTACTATACATATTAGTTGTATATATTAGAATAATAAAAATTTTATTTCAATTTTAATTTGGAAAAAAGTTAAATGATTATTAAAAATTAATAAACAATAAAGTCCTTAATTAAATATATTTAATGGATAAAATTGTTTATAAAATAAAATGCATACAAATAATACAGTGATTTCTCCTATTGCGATGGCGGACAAGTTTTTCTCGATTCTATCACAAAGATGATTCATTTGTGGTGAAGATAATGTATTGATATTTGATGAGGGGCCTTCATCAAGTGGATCATCATCATCTTCATTTGGGGTGTTGTACGCATGGTCTTCGCAACCACTCTACCAAGTCATCTTTGTCCCCTTGTAGTGCAGCAAACACATCGCGACATCGATCATGTATACTGAATTTATACTTACTTTATAATAAAAATAGTGGAAAATGTATACTGAATTTAAATGTAATAATAAATAATAGCAATATAATAAACAAATGTAATATCTTGGATTTAATCTACTCCTTACTTTCCTTTTCGTCGGGTTTATTTGCTTCTTTAAACATATATATACTGAATTTAATTGTTTTTAATAAAAGATAAACTTCACGTAAAGACGTTACCTATAAATAATTACCAGGGCATTTGTTTCTTGGATTTTTATGAATCAAGTTGAATCTTAGATTGCGTTACCCAACAATAACTCATGGCCGAGACAAAATTGCATATAGATACAAAACTCAAACTAATCAAGTAAGAAAATAAAACACCGTACTAATTCTGAAATCGAAACCTTAAACAAAACTCAAACTAATTTACATCTTGCAGTTTGAGAGCAGAGGGGAACAAAGAGAACTTCTGCATAATGTTATAATGCAGCTGCTAAGAGTTAACAGTGCAAGATAGGCATGTTGAAGAACAAATATATGGATCAAGAATTACAAATGGTTGGTACACCGTACATGCTGAAGAACGATTATATGGATCAACTCATGGTTACCCTTGCGCTAAAGTAATTTCAGAAATCTCACCTTATGTAAGTGCAGGGTTTATTGTACGAAGCTTGCTGACAACTTCCAATATAGTGTTCAGGAAAGAAACTGAACCAATATAACCTGAAAATACATAAATCAAAACTAAAGTAACTACTAAATAATCGTGCACATTACACATAATAGCCCCCCAAAAGTTTCCTCCTCAGCATCAACAGCACAATATTTTGGGATTCACTTATTATTTCTTGTTGTAACTTTTGCAATGAAAACTGATCATCAAATATATATATATGATGTTCTAAACAGCACCCCTCAATAGATCAACCTAATTGCTCCTAAAGATGTTAACAATAACCATATTTGCCAACATGATTCGAAAGGCCAGTCTAAAACAGATTTTCCATCGAATCTCTTTTGCTAGTATTAGAATTCCCCAATATGAGACAAGCTTATGATTTGGGCTCTCATATACACAAAATTTCAAATACTTGAGAAGGAACAAGTGTACCCATACACTTGGAAGCACGGAAACTCAAGATGTTAACAATAAGTGCATGTTTATTACAACATTCAGTAGATTAAGTACTAAGTACAACTAAATGACTGAAGCAATGCGCATACCTTAGAAAAATAACCCTGCTTTTCAGATTGCATTGTCCTGTTAAGTTTATTTATTAACAAATGTTAGATCAGCTAGCTAGAGGAAAAGTACAAAAACAAGCACTCATAGTAACATACCAAGCAAGCATCAGAATTTTAATGTCTGTATGAGGCACACGTAAATCTGAACAAAGGGATTCAATTCCTGCTGGACTGTGAACCAAAATATAAAAAATTAAATAAGTTGAAGTCAAATAGAAGCATATCCATCCAAGTAAGCAATTATATGTAAGTTGACAAATTGGTCAATATCATTCGCTATATTTCAAAAGATAGTGTTCATTACTAAATCAAACATACACATTTTTCCATTTCTGTTATTTTAGAAGTAATAAAGGAAACAGCAGAGAAGCTCCTAATATATATATATATATATATATATATATATATAACTTTTAGAATCAAAATATGGATGAAAATTATTGTTTAATGTTCTCAATTTTTTTTCCCACAGTATAGATTAGAGATCAATTCATTTTAGAGAGTAGAGAAAACATAGATGAAGAGCCTATATCGTAATTTTTTTTAACTGTCATAGTTTTCCTCCAGTGTGGGCAGTTTCTCGCCAAAATAAAGGCAGATATTCACCAAGTACCATGATGAACACGCAAGCAGAGCAGGGATATCAATGCCTTTAACAAGATATAACTACTAAAGAATGGTCTTTTCAAATAATTAGGCAATACCAGTATTTGTCAACCCAGTTACTGCACTACAAACTATGGATCTATAATGGAATGGGAATCAAAACTCTGGAAAAAAAATGTGATTTTTACATGTTAGCTCATTTCTTGCAAGCAAGAAGAGGCTACTCTCCACCAACTTGAAAATTAAATTAAGTGCTTTTTATGACAGTTATGGTCATCCCTTCAACCCTCTAGTTAAAAGAATTAATGTTACCTGATGACTACAAAAATAATAATCTTGCCAGAAACGTAAATAGAGAGCATAGGGTAACTAAATAAGTTTACAGAAGCTTCTTTCCTTTACCACATCATGCCATGTGCAAAAAGTAAAACAAAATCAAAAGGGATCTAACATAAGCCAGATACTTCACATCATCACATCACCAAACTGGAAAAATAGATGTACGTAGAAACATAATTCCAATTTCTGTGAGCTACCAGACATAAATGCCTGATACAATTGTTTAACCGAGCATGCATTAGAAATACCACCACAATTCATCATGACAACATACAGGTCCCGAGAGGAACACTCCACCTAAAAACCTTCCCATTCTATCCCAATAAATCATGAAAGTAACCAAAACCACCAAAATGATACCCCATTATCTACTAAACAAGATAGCACCAGACAGAAACTCAAAAGCAACTGAAATCAAAATTAAAGAAAAAAATTCACGAGACTCATGATTCCGAGCTAATCCAGTTCTTGGGCACATCGGATGGAAGGAAATCACAAACCGAAGAAGCTTTTTGAAGTACTTGGGCTGATCGCGAGTGCGACGAGTCTAGACCGCGATGGCGGCGCGATGGGCAATGGCTAACGACGGCGTCTTCCGCTAGCGAGAGATTCGGAGAGGACGAATTGAGCACAGTGCGAGAGATAGAGCACGAGACCGCTATTTGAAGACGAGAAAATGGCTCGCGCTTTGATTGGACGAGACGAGCACGCGAACCAGCTGGAGAATCTTTGCTGGAGGAAGGGAAAGCTGAGATGATGGAGTCAAAAACTGATGATCTAGGGCATGAGTGAGCACGGGAATCTCTGATGGAGGGGACGAGTGAGCACGGGATGGAGAATCTATGATAAATTTCAGAAGGCACGCGATGTTCCAGGCTTTTTCTGATGGAGGGGACGAGTTGAGGAGAGCACGGGATGGAGGTGGGAGCGTCCGAATTGGTGCGTCGGGAAAATAAGCTCCAAATTGGGGCGTTGATTAAGTCCATGGCATTTGGGTTAATGATATAAGTCCGACGTTGGTCGCCAATCCAAACGGGGCTCGGTGGACTTTTTTTCACTGGTCCATTAGCTTAAAAGCCACTGATTTTTTTGCACTATAACGCTCATTAAAAAGCTAGCCCAAACAGGGCCAATGTCCTCTATCTGATCATCCACATCCGTCTCATTATCATCAAATGCCACTTCCCCCTATTGAGATGCACTTGTCATTTCTATTTCTTCACCATGCCATACTCATACTGTATAACTCTTACAAAATCCTTCACAAATTAAATGTGTGTATATATCTGCAACACTTTATCGCCTCTCATTCAGACATTCTTCACAAGGGCAATAAAACATATCACTATCATCATCAACATTTCTTTTAGTAAATTCTAAAAATTCTCTCACCCTATTATCATATTCAACACTCGTCTGTTTGTCTTTTATCCAATTGTGATCCATATTTGAATTCCTATAAATTGAAATAGTTAACATACATTATCCTAACATATAAGATGCATATTGAAACCAAAAAAAAAACCTTGAAAGATGCTAAAGTCCGCATTATTCTAACATATAATATGCTAACAACACTGCCAAATTAGAAGGCAGGGAATAAAACAGATAGAAAATATAGAACTCTAGCAGAATTAACAAAACCCACTCTTGTGTTGTATGGTCATATACAATAAATAGAAACCTATAGAATCAAAAAACATCTTTCTTGTGTTGTATGAACCTTGTTTGTGAGCTTGGCCTCAAAGCCGAGAAACTACACTTAAGTACTATGGTCTTATAATTGGGAACTTTAGCAGAACTAACAAAACCCACTCGTGGGAGGTTCTTTCAACCAAAATCCGACCCTATAAAACCTAACTTATTTGGGTTTCTATTTCTTAAGAGCATAAGATTTTAGCTCTATTGAGCATTATTGAAGTCATGTGTGGTTCTTACAAGAGAGGATGACAAACAGATTAAATTGCACTTAATTAACTTCAGAGATAGGAAAATGGCAAGCAAGGAATGTGTAAGGGCATCATTGTACCAAAAATTGAAGGAAAAAAAAACTTAGGAGAGAAGTGAGCTTACCGAAACTAGCTTGTTGAGAGAGAAAAGCGATAGTGCTTAAAGTCGGTTGTAATGACGAGGGCATACAACAAACATTGGTGTTGGTTGTAATGACAGAGAAGCGAGCTGTGAAAGAGGACCAAGGAGCAACAGAGGAGTTCAGAAAAGTGATAGTGCTTAGAGTTATCGCGACAAGAAGAGAGGTTGAGAGAGCGAAATTCAAATTACACGCGACGAAGAAAGGATTCGGGAACGGGTTTTAATTTGGGGCTAATCTTTTAGACCATTTATGCTTAAAATCAAGTTTTAAAAGTTCACTTTTTAGACTAGTTATTTGAAACATCTAGTCTTAAACGTAACAAATATATTATTTAGACTGCTTATAAAAAACATAAAATCTAAAAGGTTCCATCTTTTAGATCGGTTATAAGAGACAACCGGTCTAACAAGTAATTGATTTTTTATTTTTTATTTTTCTTAATCTTTTTAGACCGGGTGTTCGGAAATCTGGTCTAAATAATATCTTTTAAATCTTCTATTAAAGAAATCGATCTAAAAAATTCTTTATATTTACAAAACTGCCACCAATAATACTTTTTAAACTTGATCCTCTATAATCAATGTGGCAGTCTAAAAGGCATATTTTGCACCAATGTACCTTGGATAGACACATGATGGTTAAAGAGCACATCAATTGAAGGAATCACATCATTAAGAATCTTCCAGACAAATAACAAATCCTTCATAGGTAATGAAATGGACCATAGGAACTTCCAGAAATCATCACTTTGATTTGTTGTAAGGAGATACTTTTAAAAGCAATATTGACCTGATAATCACCTGAAGGACTGAGAGTCCAAATAAACATGTCCTGACCATTCATGAAGGAGATAGAGATCTGAATTATTGAGTTAGCAATGTGTGGAGGATAGATACTCTTGACCAAATTATGATTCTATCTAACTAGACACCAACTAGAAGGAAGATGTACTAATAAGTTTGCAACTAATCTTAAAGAAGAAACACTTGCAGAATTAGACTGCATGAGCACCACAGTGGGTGGTTACTAGGGATGGAAATAATGGGGCTATCGCATTTGCTACTGTTCAGCTGTCGGCTGGCTGTCTGGTCTAAAAAAGCCGCTGCGCGAAAGCTCTTTAAAAAGCTGTTTTCTTTATCGTGCGCCGAAGCTACGATAATAAGCGCTTTTAGGCTGTCGCCCGGCGCATTATTCTGAGGATAAAATTGTAATTTCACTCTTTACTCCCACCCATTGAGAGTGTGACACGTATACATGCTTCTTTGAAAAAAAACCCTAAACTTTACTTCTCTTTTAGCCACTCAGCCTCAGACGCGTCGCTCAGCCTCGAACGGCAGATCCCAACTTCTTCTTCCTGCATTCCGATCTTCAATGGCAGTTCCTCATGCTCAAAGGAAATTCGAAGAACCCAATGAAAACGTGCGTTTCAATGATGAATCCTTGGTGAGCTGTATTGCTCCTGCTTGGTTGATTGGGTAGGTTCTCATAAACCCTATTCCCTGTTTCTGGTGCCTTAATTTTGGAGATCCAGTTCGAAGCTTCATCTGTGGCGCTTCAAGGAACTGCCACTCTCTCCTTCAGTGTAAGCTTCCCATTTCTGATTTCCCTCAATACTAACTTCTATTAGGTTTTTCCCTATGAGAAACATCTCTAGTATTTCCGTTTTCAGAGACTCTCATGGAAGAGGATTTGGGTTTTGACGAACTTATTGAATGATCTATTAAACTGTTGAGTCTGAACTTAAATACTTGATGTTTTGGCAAAGTTTAATCTTCAAGTTCCATGACTCTTGTTGCTTCGATGATTTGATTATGGACTCTGCTTTTTTTTTTTTTTTGCCCGAAGATTGTTGACTCTGTTGGAATATGGAATATATTATTATAATTCATATGTACTCAACTTTCATAATATTTGGGTTCGTTACACTGGAAGAAGTTTTATTTGATATTTTCCTGAGAATTGTGCTTCTTTTTGTTTTTTCCCCTTCCAATTGCTTCAGATCAGAATCTGATTTTACTACTTGTTCCCCGAGTGTGTGTGTGTTGATTTTGGATTTTTGTTTAAATCAGGCCTTTTTTGCAGCCTGTAGCTTATTAGCCTGATTACAAAATTTTTAAAAATACAGGCCTCTTAACAGGCCACAGGCCAGACTCAGGCCCAAAAAAAAGCCTGTAACAGGTCACAGGCCAGGCTCAGGCCACTTTGTTCCTTAACAAGCCAGGCCTGTTAAGAGTGAGGCTTGGCCTGTTTCCACCCCTAGTGGTTACCAGTTCCAATCTTCCGACGTAAGTGATCAGATATAAGGTGAGCACGTTGAAATATACCTTTCCAAATCTAAGAAGAATTATAAGGCTTACGAACTAGAGCAGCATCATTTACATCTATATACTTAGGATTCAAAGTTTCAGCAAGCAAGAGGTTCCTTGTTTGGCATTAAGAATTCTCCAAATTTTCTTTGCCAGCAATGCATTGTTAACCTGTCCTATTGGGCGAATATCCAGCCCACCTTCTGAAAGAGACTTGAATGTATATTCCTTACTGGCCATATGAATAAGATTTCTGTCACCATTGGAACCAGAAAAGGAATTAACACATTTAGAATCAATTATGATGTGTATGGTATGAGGAAGCTTCATACAAGATAGGACATGAATGTTAACTCCAGAGAGAATTGATTTTATCAATGTCAACCTTGAAGCTTGAAAGAGTAATCTAGCTTTTCAAGCTGCTGTTCTTTTATTAACAACCTGAGTGACTTGAGAATATACTTGCTCTTTGCTTCTTCCAGGATCAGCCCTGGTTCCCAAATATTTTCCAGGTTTATGAGAGTAATGGACTCCCAGAAAATGAGCATAATGATTAATAGTATCATATTTTTAATCAATAATTAATTATTTTCAAAATGGAGGGATCTAGTGAGCTGGGTTTAAGTGATCAAGGGATTGACCCCTCTCTCTTGGATTGATCAAAAAGTGTTATTAGTAAATGAATTAGAGTATTTTTTGTAGAACAAGAAGGTATATAACAAAATTACAAGCTGGCATGCACGTGCTCACGAGGTCTCATGTTCTTCTGCCTCTATAAATTTATAAACTTGCATAAATATTGCATTTAAAGTTGTGGAGTGTCACGAATTCATTCCTTTGAAAGTTGTTTTGCACATTTTGCTGAAAAAGACATCTTTTGTTGCTTTAGATGCTGCCAACTTTTGTTTGTCATTCTTCACGCGTAGAAGAAGAATAGTATAGCACATACGCAAGCAATTAAATATTACACACAAGAAAACAATAAATTATGCCTCCAATGTTCCATTTTAGTGGACACGTATAAACACAAAATGGTACATAAAAAACATAAAAACATTGGAAGAAACATTACTTTACTTCCATTCCAACCATTGTCCATTTTTGAGCTTGCCTCTTAAAATCTCAGTTTTTAAGGTTGAATTTGTAATAATCTAGGTTATTTATCCGGAAATTTTATAAATAAATAAATATTTTGGAAAAGTGAATATGTGGCCTCAAGTGGTAAGTTTTAATTTTTCTTATTTTTAAGGTAATTACTATGAAAATGAGAGAAGAAAAATATTAAAAATTCATGGAAAATGTATTTTATAGGTCATAAAATGAACTGAAAGTATTATGATAAATACTATATGACCTCAATTATCGACAAAAACTTAGGAAGTATGTTATCTCAAAATTTTAGGAATTTTTGAGACTATTTCCCTAAAAATATATAGAGCATAAATATAATAATATTAAAGCATTTTTTTTGCCCATGATTTTTAATATTTTACATGGGATATAAAATACCAATGTAAGTCAAATAGTTGTGAGATAATAATTTATCCTAATTATGAAAATTATCAACAATTAGTAAGTGACTAATTAAGTAATTAGTGGCTAATTGTTTAGATTAAGATATAAGTAAATTAATTAGTAAATAATTAATTTAAGGGAGAAATTTGAAATTATTAATTAAATAAAAAATAAAAAATATCTAGATATTTTGATTAAAATAATAATATATATATGGTAAAAAATACGTAGCGTTTGAGAATGGATAGAAATAAAATCCTACACCAAAACATGGGATAAAGCGCAAGTCATCCGAACTTTTTATAAATCAGTGAAATTTTATCCGGAGTGATCGGCCTCGTAAATCATTACGGAACCAACAGTAGTAATTAGGTCTAGGATAATTTGAAAAGGGCATATAGTGCTAAAAGTAACTTATACAAAGCGAATTAGTTATGACAAACCAGGGATAAGGTTTCTTAGGGATGAACATATTACTTAACTAAGCGAATTTCTGTCAAAAGCTCGACACTTCCGGAAGTGATTTAAAGAACCGATGACGTCTGATTTGAAAATCTTTAGCAGACTACGGAATACCCTTAACGGGATCAAAAATTTAGTTAACTCGAGATATTTCTAAAGAGAGAGAATGGAACTACAAAGGCTAGATCCGGATTTTTGAGTTTAAATCAAGATTACGCGATTAGGACACCGATCGGGGAACTTTATCGGTAAGTCAGCAAAGATGACATCATCCTCTTCTAGAAGGATGACATAAGCGGGGACATGTGGAAGGTCAAGATGAGGCCACGTGTCAAAGTGCGATCCAACAATGAAGATTGATCTGAAAACAAATGAACAAATTCCCACCTTGTCCTCCTTTCTTCTATAAATAAGACCTCCTCTTCTTCATTTTTCACACCAAAAATCTGCCCCTTAGAGAGAAGTTAGAGAGGAAGAGCTCGAGGAAGTTTAGCCATGGCCCTGGGTAAGTTCCCGGTCCCAGTCTTAAGCTTCGGTGTTTTATTCGATGTAGCTATAGTATAAATCTTTGTTTTTGACTTTAATCTTCCAATATATTATAGATATCATATTTTTGGGTGGATATGATATATATTTGAAATATGTGATGGGAAAAGAATTATGGCAAAATTTTGGAAGATTAGAGTCAAAAACAAATGAAGCTCTGGCGAAATTCCGTCGATAGGTCAACTAGGGGTAAAATGGTAATTTTACCTAAAATGCCCGTTATTGCTAAAAATTGTTGAATATTGTCCTGATAGGATATCATTGATAATCGGACCGTTTTGCACTCCATTGTTGCCGCCGTCACCCATTGTTTTTTTACGCCGTCGGACCACTTTTCGTCAAAAAACGTTGTTTTACGCCAAAACGTTCCTTGTACCATAACGAATGTACGGACGCGTCTTGTAACCCTAATCTTGTCTTGCTTATATACATATATGTGATAGATACGTCAAGGGCGAGAATTTTCTGTTAGAGTTGTCAACCATACATCTTTTACGGGTTATAGAATTGATAATACCGTATGAGTTTTCCTAGCGGCGAGGACACGTGTTGTGATCGTGGCTTGGGTATGTGCGGAGACATGTTGTTGGGCTTTACATATTGCTTTGTGCTTATGTTACGTCGTTTCTTGTTTCATACATCCGCTTCCGTGCTTATGTGTTGATATGCTCTTTGTATTGTTATGAATATTCGTTGTCCATATCTTTTGTTTTATTTGAGTATAAGGTTAGCCGATTACGAGATCCATATGGGAAATGGATCTCATTTTATAGCTTTCAGTCGGGAGGACCCAGGGTTGGTGATCGGGGCAAGCGAGACGGCATAGGATTCGGATGAAGATTTATTTCTTGTTTTTACGTATTTACTTACGAACTTTGGATATTTGTATCATTACTCTTACACTATGGTTAACGTTTTGTTAATGGTTCAGTTACTCAGTTACAATTCCGCTCTCATGCTCTACTCTGCTCTACTCTGATTGAAAAAAAAAAATTCCGCTTTTAAATTGGGATGTTACAGAATTCACATATGAAATATTTTTCAAGTAATGAATAATGTAATTTACCCCAAGATCAATCAACAATATAATATCAGATACATCTGAGAGCTTGTTACTCCAACTTTTTTTAAGAAAATAAAGGAAAGTATTATTTGTTAAATCTAATTGAATATAATCAATGATTTGGACTTGCATTTGTATCTTTTAAAAAAAGACTTCTCTGGTAATTTATTTAGATATTTTCTGGTGAGCCTGGTAAACTACTACTAGACTCGAACAAGTATCGCAATGCACGGGGAAGTTTATATATATAGCATTTTGAGCTCTGAAACTAAATTATTATTATGATAACTCCTTAATCATGGGGTGAACTAATAATTTATGAATATAAAATATTGATGTTGAATTATAAAAGAGAACGATAAATAATTATAATAACTAAAAGAGGAATATTGATATTTATTAGTGTCAAAGTAAACAGAATTTATTAACAGCGTTATTTAAAACACAACAATTTTCTCAAAAAACGGTTTGCTCACAGAACGATTTTTAACAGGCATATACATATTAAAAGTCTTAAATGTATTGCTTGTCCAACAGGCAGATATCATACTATAGGAGTATAGCCTTATATGATGTGAAAATGCCGAATACAATTAAAAGTAAATTAAAGTAAACTTGAAACCTAGACTGCATCCGAAAACTCAATACAACACGTGGATACTCATTTTTCCATTTCAATGTTCTTGATGATTGCTTTGTTGGCCCTGAAAGTGGAAGAACATATAAGACAATTTCACATCCCCATTATCAGTCAATGGAGTGTAATATCTCTTCCTTCACATTGAAGGAGTAGTTGAAGATCCTAACAACTGAACTATTAAAAGATCATCATCGTTTTGAATTTTTTCTGCTAACATCAATGTTGTCAAAGAGCTTTGAGGCATGTGTTTCTATTTCAAAGGCTGTAAAAAAAACCACCTAAGAAATAAATAAAACAAAAAATATATGAATATATAATCAAGTACTCAATCACAATATGTGTCACTATCAATTAAATCTTTTCTTACTGTTACTTCTGAATATTTAAATTGTTGCAAAATATCTCCTTCATCAAAAAATTGCAAAATGCCCAAACTACTGGATGAGTATTTGATGTTGTTCTACTTGATTCTAAACCTAATAATAATTTCTCTTCCAATACAACTCTCTAATTATTTTGGGAAAGTTCTAAGCTCTTCTTTCTACAATTAAAGTTGAATCTTAAGAAAGTCAAGCATGGAGCTAGGAATATAGAAAAAAGAAATTTAAATTAAAAAATTAATATACTACAAGGCACAAAAGATCAAACAAAAGGAAGGGGAAAAAAGGATTGAGGTAAGTGCAGCTACTAACTTTTCATTAAAAGGTGATGTCTTTTTAGTCATCGTTCATTTCTTGATAACCCGAGCAACGATAGCTCAAGTATCTTAGATATATCCTTGCGGTCGTCAAAATCTCTAATGAGTTTATAAGGCGGACTTGCCATGATATTAAGGATGAAGAATAGAGCTCACTAATAATGAAGAATGGAGAACACAAAATAAAATATATTGACGACATTAATATATATAAGCATTACTATAATCATGGAGCCAACTATATTTCTTGGAAATTAAGCTTTGTGCACATTTAGTTTGAATTATGATTACAATATATAACTCCTTTATTTATGGGATAAATTATTATTATAATAAATTTTTAATCAAGAGGTCAACCACTAATTTATGGATATAAAATATAAAATATTGATATTTAATTATAAAAGAGAACGATAAATAATTACGATAGCCAAAAGAGGAATATTGATACTTATTGATGTCAAAATAAATATAATTCACTAACGGCGCTAATAAAAATACAGTTATTTTCTTAAAGGATGGTTTACTCACGGATGGTTTTTAACGGCGTTATTGTGAGAATTATAGAAGGTATAGAACTGATCATTCCAATGTCTTCCTTGTACTGGCCCGGTTGGCCTGCAGTAATGGGCCTAATATTTTGCATAATAGACCAAATGAGAAAAGAGTAAAAGGCCTTAAAAAAAAAAAACTTATCGAGCCTCTATAAACTCGGTGAATGATGTTGGCCACTTGGGCTTGGTGATTCATCTAATCTGTCCACGTGCCAAGAAAAATATATGCTGATGTGGAATGATAATTGATAATAGGGAAAATCTCACTGACCAAAAAATATAAAAAAAGTCTCATAGTAGATTTCTCTATATAAAAAAAAATCCCTATTTATCTTGTTGACATAGGCAAGCTTGTCAATAACTATTCTATGGCTTGAGTCACAAACACTTATCAACGGAAACTAATTAAGTTAGTATAAATGAGCATGTCAATGACCACACTTGTCAATAGGAGTTTGTTTGATTAATATAGATGGGCTTGTCAACAGCCATTCTATGACTTGTTAATATAGTCACATACACTTATCAATAAGAGCTGTCTTAGTTAACATATATGAGTTTGTCAATGGTTGTTTTCGAGCATAAATATAATACATCACATCGATATAAAATAAGTTCACATTTAAAATTTATATCATTGAGGTTTCTAGAAACTTCTTTTTATAGGAAATGACTTTTTTTTTTTTTAGTCTTTGGGAGGAGAGTGGGATTTTCCCTTAATAATATAAATAAATAACTATTAAGTCAATATTTATTTGTTATATGCTAATTGAAAAATCTGAAAACAAAAATATAAAAAGTTACATATAACTGCATAATTTTTCATTATTATTTTCATTTTAAATCAAAGACAGTGTGCAATAAATTATAAATAGTCAAATATATTTTTTAGAAAAACATTTAAGTTATGAAAAACATATTTTAGGTTTTAAGACCTTATCATAAAATTTATAAATTTCCGATTATTAATGAATCATTAATCTACTGAAACGAAATTGTTACACGTTGAAAAAAAAATGGATTTTTTTTTTGATCAAGTGGAAATTTTACCCTAACAGTGTCAAAAATGGAGTAATTTTGTCCCAGCCGTTATCCTAGTTAATTTAAATCGTTAGTTGATCAAATATCTTGAATCGATAAAGTCCACATATCATCCATGTCACTTTTGTTATGGTGTAATTTGCCTCGTAGATTTTAAATTTAACTTAAAAAAAACTGAAGTAGATAACAAATAAACTTTTAGAACAAATTCATACTTTAACAAAAATGACTAGATAATATATGAACTGTCAGCTCAATTTATTTGGTTGAGTAATTATCAAAATTAATTGGGATCATAGTGAGAACAAAATTGCTCATGGTGAAAATTTTGGGAGAAAATTACCCTTTAACCGTTGTTTTCCCAAAGGAAAGAAATTGTTATACAATCAAAATGAAGTTGTTCTATTATTTTGCCAGCAAAAATGAAACTGGTCAAGACAAAATTGCTTAGAGTGAAAACTTACTTAGGGGAGAAAATTTCCCTTTAACCGTTTTTTTTTTCCAAAAAGAAAGAAATGGTTATACAATGAAAATGAAGTTGTTCTACAATTTTGCCAGCAAAAATGAGATTGTGATACAAGTTAAATAAATTACTTAATTATTTTATATGTTGTGTATTTTTAGATTATATATTAGGTTATTAATCAAACTAATTATTTTGAAGAAAAAAATAAAAATAAAAATACTCTAAAGTAATATAATTTCTTTTTCTTTAATTTCTCCAAAAAAAACGTCTTATTTTTATAATTGGGACCAGAGAAGTACTACATATTATAAAATGATAATTTAATTAATAAATAAGTTGATAGTTCAAATAAGATCAATTTAAACATTAAACTTCTCTCCTCCCTCAGACGGATAATCATTTTTTTAGCCTCTAATAAAAAACCGGCATTTGTTCTGATTAGAATTAGAATGCATCAATCAATGATCGCGGGCTTGTGTGTATATATAGCAGATAAAGCACTTTTTCGTCCACACTGCAATTTCCCATTCCATACTTCCAAAAGTGCGTCGCAAGCTTATTAATATCGGCGTACTTCCAAAAGAGTGTTTGCGTCGCAAGACAATGGGTAGATAAATCTCCTCCAGGATACCAGAAGCATACGTAAAAAAAAAATATCGGCGTCCTTTCTGCAGAAAAACATATCCAAACAACAATGAAAAGCCTTCTTCATTCATTGATTCCTTTATCAGCTTCATCTTCCTCTAGAGTTTCAAATTCAGCGAGATTTTTCAAATTCACCTCAGAAAAGCCGTGAATTTTAGTCATTTTTAGTCGGATAGTATCTCTGGGAATTACAACGAAGACGTCACTGACCAGTTTGTGGCTCGGGTCAACTGGTTCGGATTCTTCATGGATTTTGGAGCCCCCAACCAGCCGCGCCTGATCGGAGATTACATACTGGGACCGCAAATCGGGTCGGGTTCCTTCGCGGTGGTGTGGCACTCACGGCATCGTCACTCGGGTTTGGAGTTTGCAGTTAAGGAGATTGACAAGAAACAGCTTAGCCCAAAAGTCAGTGAGAATCTGCTTAAAGAGATTTATATTCTTCGCACCATCAATCATCCAAACATTATACGATTGTTCGAAGCAATCCAGGTAAAGTTGTTATAATTATCCGTCTTCCTTTTTCCTCTTTTGAATTCTTCTTTAATCTCGTTGTTATTTAAGCTGTTTCGATTATGAGCATAATGTTGGATTTTTGGGGTTTAAGACCAATGATAGGATTTACCTTATTTTGGAGTATTGTAATGGTGGTGACCTTGCTACTTACATTCATCGTCGCGGAAAAGTATCAGAATCCGTTGCACGGCATTTTATGAGACACTTGGGTGAGTAGACTTCATGCGGTTGTTTTTTCTTTTCAGCCTTTTCTAGCATATACGATCACCTTTATTTGACCTGATAATTAAAAAGCTTGTCCTTTCAGTGATTTTTCTTGAGCATATGCCTTAACAATAAGGTTCATTTATCCAACACATTTGAATTTTGCAAATGGTTTGACGATTCTGCATATACTAACTTGATCCTCTAACTTATTCTTCTCTTTAGTATATAAAATTATGTTATGAATTTCTAATTTCGCCCTGGGCTTACTTGTAGCTGCGGGGTTGATGGTACTCCACGAAAAGCACCTCATTCATAGAGATCTAAAACCTCAGGTACCGGAGTGAATCTTGTCAAATTATAAACTTTTTTGAGTTCTTCTCATAATCTGTGCGGCCATATCTTTAATAATTGTCAGCTGCTTATTTAGTTTATGTTAAAGACCCCACCCTTTTCTCATTTATGAGTTCCAATCTTTGTACACAGAGGACAACGAATTTGCAAGTTTTGGGAAGATACATCGATTTTGATTAAGTTATTTTATTCTAGTTAAGGTTTATTTATGTTTCTAATTATTTTTTGGATAATTTTTCTATGCATTTATGATTGCTTTCTTTTAATAAAGAGAATGTTATCTTCTTTTGATTTGGATAAAAGTATCTTATTTTTTTTTAAGAGATGTTTGTTGGATTGTCAGTTTATTCTGATTATTTATCAACTATAAATGCCATGTTACTCCCTTCTAATAAAATAAGTCAACAGGAAAATTAAACCTTTGAATTCCTACACAAGTTCTGTACAATTACCTAGATTTTACTTCAAATTGTTACTGACTAGACCTTAGGTTATAATTTTTTTGTCATATTCATATATAGGGGAGAAATTACAACAAGTCTATATTTGTCTTCAAAAATTATGAGTCATGCTTTTATTAGGAACCTGATGGCTAAATTTTAAAATTTGTACATAGGTTTTCTCCTTTTATTATAGCTTTATGCCTTTATCTATAGAAGCTGTATTGTGAAGCAAAACTAGATTTAAAAGTAGACGGAACAAAAATGAGCCACTGCTAAAGAAGGGAATGTAATGAAGTAAGAATAAAACTAGTGACTTAAATATCATAATTTGTAGTGCGTGCTTAGTTCAGAAATGATACTGATTTTGAACTGTTTGTTAACTTGATGTAGGAAACTTCTTAATGATCCTCTGTAGTTGTTTCATAGTTACTATTGCTCATATTTTAATCTGCTAATGTCTTGATTCTATATTTTTTGAATTTGCAGAACTTACTATTGTCTAGTACTGGAGGTGTGCCACTTTTAAAAATAGGCGATTTTGGTTTTGCAAGGTACGATAGCTCAGTAAGTGGTTTAACTATGAGGAAAGGGTTATTATGTTGTTGATGATTGAGTTAAGCGCATTTTGTGGGTAAAACATACTAAATGGACTTATGCAATTTTGTTAGTGAAGATTCTCTTCTTTAATGAATACTTCTTTATATGACCCCACTCAAAGTTTCATATGGAAAGCAGTCAAATGAACCTTTTGTTTTTATTGGTTTTGAATATTTTTTACATCAATATGATGCCAATAGTTGCTTGTGGTTGAGTAATAAGGGACTCAACACCTTTCAAGCAAGGTCTTGAATTTGAGCCTAGATGGAAAAATCTATGTTGGGAGAGATCCCTCCCATTTAGGGCTAAGCATGACTTGAATTTGGATTAGTTGGTAGCATCAGATATTGAATGATTTGTTACAAAAGAAAAAAAAGAATGTGAAGATACTGGAGATTTTTCCCCTTCAATTTTGTGATTTATGGATGTCCTAGGTCTCTCACGCCCCAAGGGTTGGCAGACACGCTGTGTGGTTCACCATTGTACATGGCTCCAGAGATAATTCAAAATCAGAAGTATGATGCTAAGGTGATGAAAGATAGAATGACTTTACCTGCACTTTCAGATGTTCTCCCCAGGCCTTATTTGATTTTTTTTTTTTTTTTTTTTGTCGTAGGCTGATTTATGGAGCGTTGGAGCCATATTGTTCCAGCTAGTGACTGGGAGGCCCCCATTTGATGGAAATAGTCAATTGCAGGTAATGTTAAAGGATCACAATTATTTTCTCCTTCAAGAATAATCAAGATGGTATTTCTGTTATTGGAAGTACCTCTTTTCCCTGATCACTTTTTATGTTGCAGCTTTTTCAGAACATTTTAGCATCCACTGAACTGCGGTTTCCACAAGAGGCTTTAAATGAGCTACATCCAGACTGTTTGGATCTTTGCAGAAGCCTTTTACGCCTAAACCCAGGTATTGATTGCAGCTGCATGGCATTCACATGTGCAATGTCTGTTACACTTATGGCTGTGTAGTTGTGTAAAGGTGCTGGATCTGAGGTTGAATATAACTAGTCAGTTTGTCACACTTTAAATGTCATTTAGAATGAATATAGACAACTTCTCTGAAGTTGAACTGTGATGTGCAGTTGAGCGATTGACATTCGAAGAGTTCTTCGATCACAATTTCCTAAAGGAGCCCAGGTCATAATCTACTTTTAATTAAAAACCTTTCTTCACTTATATTCCTGTTGCATTTTCTTCCATGTCATAGTTACATCTCCTAATTCATATAGGTCAATTGTGAATGTTGAACGGTCTTCTATACAACCACCAGACAGATCAATGGTCCAGCAATATGGTAGTATCTCAACATCTGACAAAAGGCCCCATTTTCATTCTGGTCATCATCTTGAGACATCAGTAGATAACCCAGTGGTAATCAGTTCTGCTGTCAATGAGACCGTGCTGTTACAAAGAAAGCATAGTGGGAATACTGCTGATACCAAGAGTGTTAAGGGCTTAATGTCAACAACTACTTGTGACAAGCAGGGACTTGGTAATCTTGCTCAATTGTCAGACCAGCCTCATGGTCCAATACTTTCTATTATTATGATCTTGTAGTTTCATGGCCTTCCACCTGTTTCTCTTGATCCTTTTAATTTTCATTTTATTTAGCTTCTCATTTGATGGAGTCCATTGAGAAAGACTATGTCCTAGTCAATCGTCACTTTGCATCATTAGAGGACTTCTCTGATTTCTTTGAGGCATCTGTGCAAGAAAATATCACAAGCAGGGTTTCTATCTGTCCTTCAAAGAGGATTGACGTTGAAGTTGGAGTTGCAAATCAAACAAAGGATTTAGCCTCTTGCTATGTTGATGAAGAAATCACAAAAAGTGATAAACTTGAGGCATCCTCTGTGTCTGTCCTGAGGAAAGAGCAGGGTGCATCCTCAAAGCAGCCTTCAAGTAGTTTAGGTTTGTTGCATCAATATCTGCAGATTCTCTCAGAATTTTCGCAAGAAAAAGTAAGCTAGTCTAGTTCTTTAATTACATCATTGTGTTCATATATTATACTTGTTGACTTCAAAACTCTGCTTGAATTGTTATCACAGCTAAATTCTTCTTCCATCCTTTCCTCCCTCTCCATTTTATTTTGTGTTTCCTCTTCCTCTTTGTTCTGCTTACTGTCAAGAATGGGTCTATAAATTCAGTAGACGTGCAAATATAACGTTTACAATTCGACAAGCAGAATTTCATGCAAGAAGTTCATATAACATTTACTTGCAAATACAACGCAGTCCAGTATGGATTGAATGTGCTATCTGTATTTAATTAATAATTTCACAATATTTCTTATTTCATTGCTGTAACAAAACTCAACAGTCCTTGTTAAAATTTGTGAATCTCTCTAGATGCATCCTTCTCTAATGTGTCTATGATGCACCCCGAGCTGAAAATGATACTGAATGAATGATAATTTTGCTCCCCAATATATTCAACCAACAAAACTTCTCTCTCACACTTACGCATCTCACACATCCCATGTGTTAGTTACATGTCAGAACTTTAGTTATTGGTCCAACAGCCTATTGGCATGGCTCGTCTACGTGTTAATTAAATGGTTATTCTTGCAGTATAATGCAGGAGTGCATCTAGAATCATTTGCAATCGAACTGGTGGTTTTGGCTATATGGAAGAAGGTTCTTGAAATTTGTAACTTTTGGTTGGCCTCCACTGCTAAGGGCAAGCTGCCTGGAAGCACTACAGCGAAGAAATCCAGAATCTCATGTGGTGATGAAAGCATGTCACAACCGATGCTAGAGAAAATAGATTTTAGTGATCCTTTTGCCGTGTCCTTGTGGGCCAAGAAAGGATTTATTTTTGCAGTTGATCATGCTGAGAAACTTTCACGCCTTATTCAGAATATGGATGGTAGGACTACCTTTCTTATTCTGACTTTATTTCTTTCAAAGAAACAATTCTACTCTTTGTACTATGAATTTAACATATATTGCAGGTGCAGCTGAGATGCCAGATGCAATGGAGATCATATTTCAAAAAGCACTATCAATCGGCACAAGTGGTGCTGTAAGTAGACATGGTTTTTCTGTGGTCAATTTTTGCTTAACTTTTTTATTCCCTCTATTGCAGAGACATAAAAATGGTGGATATTATAAACAAATGATAAGTTACTTTTTAACTTCATGTGATTTAAAGTTTGTCATTTAACGTCCTTAGAAGTTTGTGTAGTTATCACTTAATGATCCTATGATATTTTATATCCAAATTTTGACAAATGCAAGCATGTGAATAATTTGGGCCCATTTTCTTAAACTTAAAAGTGATTTTTAGGTTATCTTAAATGTGATTGATAGAATTTATGAAAAGTACAAGTTATTTTTTTTGTTGGTTTACAAATATAAAAAGTACTGTTAATTTGAAAGTGCTTCTCAAAAAGTCAAAATAGTTAGGAGCTCTTCTTTTTTATTAGGCTGCTGTTACCTATTAGAATTAAGTGATTAAGTGGACACTTCAATTTTAAATTGTCAGCTTGATTCTAATAGAACCCAAGATAGTTGGGATGTCTAGTTCTATATTAAATAGTATGGGCTGTTTTATGGAACACTGAAGTGGGTTGGTTTTTCCACCTCCATTACTAGTTTTGTGGTAGGGTTTTCCTCCCCTCTTGGGTGTTTGGCTATCAGTCTATCAGTACTTGAGTTGGTTACCTCCAAAGGGTTCTGGCCAGTGAGGAAATTAAGTAAAATGTTGCACAGTATGGTCACAGGAACGTCAACTTTTCACTGAAATTCAATTTATAGAGACCAAGACAGTACGAAATGCCTAGTCTTGTACTGTTAAATAGTATGGGTTGTTTAGAGCATTCAAGTGGATTGATTTCCCCCCCTCAAAAGCTAGTTTTGCGAGAGTTTCCCACTCTGGTTGGGCACCCATCAAATGTTATTGATATCTGTGAAAGATTTAAGTTTGTTCAAAGTGAAACATGTTTAACGACTTGTTCATCTTGTGAGTAAGTGATCATAGAAAGGAGTTGAATGGCGTACTTTAAAACATGTGAAGACAAATTGATTTTAGGTCAAATCCAAGGAGTAAAGTATAACTGATCCCTATGTTAATTGTTACTTGACTAAGTAGCCATTTCCTTTTCTCTAGGTAGACGAGTATATGGATGATAGAGGTAAGGCAGCTGTGTCATACTCAAAAGCGAAGCTTCTACTTTCATTTATTGTGGACGAAGCAGTTCACCTTCCATTGAACCCACCATTCTCACTAACTCCTGATAATAAGAAGAGGATTTTACAGTATATTTCCAACCTGCAGTCGCATCAACATCGGTATTCGACATCAGAGCATTCCAAGGCATCCGACATTCTTTGATGAAGTAAATAGCCATTTGTGTAGTAGTCCCTGTACAGTTATATGCGTTGGTGCTCTGATAAACTGAAGCATTTTGTTGGTGACTTGAATATTAACAACTTCTATGCATAGACGAGAGAAAAAGAAAAGCTCTGATTAAATATAGATATGATGTACATAGAATTTTATGACTTAGCCTGTTACTGTATAGGGACTGTCCCATTATCGGATGATTTTGTATATAATATTATAAATGGTTCCACATGAAATTTTCTTCGTTTTGTATGTTGTACAGTTCTAATCAAGTGTACGATTGGTTAAAAGTTGTTTTTCATCTCGCTGTCCTTGAAGGCTTTGATTTGGAGTTTAGATATTCCTCAATAAATACGACATTTTGTTGAGATTGACACTAAGTAAAGATGTCTTTGTGATTCACTTTTGCATGGAATTGATCTAGATCTCTTTTACCTTTGTTCTAGCAAATATAGTTCACAAGTAGCTGTGGTTGAACATCTTTTCAAATTTAGCAATTTCACAATGAAAACGAAAACACCAAGAAACAGATGAAGAGTAAATGGCACTACTAATGAAGGTAGGGGATAGATGAACAGATTATTCAAAATTGAAAATCACATTTAAAAACCACGAGGAAGCAGCTCACAAACAAGATTAAAAGCAAAATAGAAAGGACACGTTAAACTTCCTCAACCAGAGAAAAAAATGCCTATTTGTAAAGTTTGCACGCAGGGAAGTGTTCTTGGATGTCAAATAGTCTATAGATTGAGGAAAATCACTGATTAAAGGCTCATAGATTAATGTATATTCAAGGCATAAACAGTACTTTATGTTTCTTTTGAAAGTCTTTAGCAGAGTTTTAATTGCAGTGGTAACATCAGTCCCCGACTTAGTAAATATGAGCATGTAGAAAATTAATATAGTACACACACCTACACGACAAGTTTCGTGAAGCAGCAGAATCAGAGAATAAATGACAAGGGGAGTTAGAACTGATGCAAAACCAAAAGTTTTCTTGTGTGATTGCATGCAATATCAAACACCATCAAGTTGAAGCCTCCCCCTCCAAGCGTATTCTCTTGGGACCTTCCTCTTCACCCTGGTTACTAGTACGAACCCTATTTTCCTTGGCCTCCACTGAACATCTTTTGTAAGGTTTAAACCCAGTTCGACATGCCTTGAGCTTTCCTTGTCCCAGCCCTATGGTTAGAAGTCCCTTCCCTTCTTGTGTGTTTTCTACAAATGGCATGTTCTTCTCTACCCCTACCTGATCAGATCTGTATTTGTTGCTGTCAAGGTCTTCATATTTCTCAACTGTGTTCTGCTCATGATGCTCCTTTTTGTGGTCTTTTTGAATGTCCTTTTCCAAGTGTGGTAGTGAAAAGCTTTGTGGCAAAACCTCTCTGGAGAAGAGAGCCTGAAAGGCCTGTCGCCCCTGATGATACAAGTGACATGAGAAGAAAGGTAACTAAATATATGGGTTACAGTAAAAATCTGATATTAAGATATTGATACCTCTTCAGAGACTTCTTTCCAAGAATCAATAAGGTTGCCAGGACTCCTATTTCGGCGATTACTAGAGTCAGTTGTTAAGTGGTTTGCTTCCGGTGTTAAGGACTCTTCCTTCCCTTTCTCGTTCTTCTCTAATGCATCTGTCTCAATATCACTACTAGAGGTTGTGTTGGAGCCACATGAAGAACGGTCAACCGGTTTTCTTCCGTTGGTCTTGTTGGAATCAAGGTGCTCAGACATTGCTTCGTTCTTGTCATGTTCAGCAGCCTTAGGTGAAGTGGTTAACTTGGCATCTCCACTCTTAGAATCTGATGAACAAACAGCTTGTGACGTGGAGTCTGAATGCTGAGCTTGCAAAGCTTTTGAATATTCTCCATTTGGCATCTGATCTTGCAGCGGAGGATTCTCAACTGTAGTCTCTTTCTGATCTTTTTCAGCTGCTTGTGCTTTGCCAGTGTTCATGGAAGGAACTACCACCACAGATGCAGGAGGAGAGGAGAAAGCAGAATGGAGTGGAGCACACAAAGGAAGCAGTCCATGGGCAGTCCACCATGCGGTTGCAGCAGCCACAGTAGCAGCAGCAATAGCTTCCATACTTGGAGGATAGCCAATTTGTCTTCTTTTGAAACCTCCTTGAGAGGAAGCAGGAGAATCAGCTGAAGCTTCTGCATTTGTGTGGGGCCAAAATGTAGCGGCAAAACTAGCTGCAGCATGGGATGCAGGATTTTGCATTAGGGCGGAGACAATGAGACTTGAGAATGTGGGGAACATGTGAAAAAATGAATGGCAATGGTCTTGACTACAGACTACAGAGAACTTGTGTGAAGGGAGGATAAGCAGGAAATAATTGATGAATAGAAGATCGAGGCGAGTTATTCTTACTTTCACTTGTGTTTGATGCAGCTGAACCTGTGAAAATACTAGGTTGCCCACTAACCTCTCCCACAGGCTGAAATATAGAGTCTCGTAATAGCATATCTTGGGGAGGCTTTTGTGTACTTGTTCCCTGGTTCCCATCAATACCATGCCCTGGGACGTGCCTTGGGCACTTCTGATTGTCTTGCATCCCATCTTTTGTTAATGCACAATTGAGATCATCTGTATTGTGACTTTGAACCAATTTTTGAAGCACCGGAACCCTCCAATTTAGAGGCTTTTGTCTGTTGTAGTTTTTTTCCATCATCTATCTTGCACTTCTGATTTTCAAGTTCAATAGTGACAGAAGATTCATTTGTTTCATCTCGAGTAATTCCCACTCTTACTGAAGGTATGAACTCCCTTAATATGCATGAGTTTCTCAGTGGCACTGACAATGAAATTGATCTGTTTTTTGCTGAAGATATAGAGGAAGAGGGTGCCTCCTGTGGGATAGCAAATACTCCTGAGCAGTTCTCATCCTTATTTTCAGTAACACTTATTGGTCTTTCATCTCCATTAGATTCCTGACAGAAGGAAAAAGAATTGATATTTCAAATGAAAGTAAAAACTGCAGAAATTTGCGTGATAAGTAAAATATTGAAAAATAACTAAGAGTGGATTAATAACCTCTGGAGGTGGTTCTTTCTCCAAGTCCAGTGCATGTTTACCATGCGAAGGTGAAACAGAAGTTAGTTTTCCGTCATTTATTCCATTATGTAATGCTGGAGAGCCAGTACTGATCTTCCGAGGATAAGGATTAGCTGGCTTTCTTTTTGGCCTTGGAGGAGGGATGTCTATGTCAAGAGCTTGTCCTATTGGAACACCCTTTTCAAGAGCCTCTTTCTCCAGCTGAAAGTGAAAATAGTAATCAGATTATCAGCAAGTGATGTAATGTAAAGAAAATTCAAAATCACTGATCGAGGCATTTGAGCAATGTTTTTATGCGCAGTCTCAAAAGTCTTATAAAAGAGTAAAAGATCTAAATTTCAATAGATTCATGCTTGACTCTTGATATATCTACGCTTTGGCAATGATGCAGCTAGTGAGATTCTAAAGGAAGCATGCATTGATGGTTGAAAGATATGTACTTGTGTGTGTGATTGCTCATGTATATAGTTTAAAAATCAAAACACGTTGTTATATTAAAGCTGATAAAAGAAAACATACAGAATCCTTCTCTGATCATGTTTGGGAAAAAAAATCTCCTGTTGGTGTAGTCAGTAATAACCCAAATGAAGTGTAGATATCAGAAAATTTTCTCGTAGCACATTATTGATATGTCTTCAATCAAAATGATCTATACGCTCCACAGAAGCTGACACAGTTGACTCATGCATAAACATTACCAGAGATTTGGATGTCAATCCCTTCTTAAGACTATGACAAAGTTCTAATAAAGCTTCAGTTTTCCGCTAAAACTGATCTCTTGAGCAAAAATAGTTTTGATACTTCTCATTTCTAGTGCTTTAAAGAAAAGTTTCTGTATTTATTTTGTAAGAGAAAGAAACACTCTGGTATGGAATAAGCTCATTAGTTTTGCCAAAGAGTCTCTAAGCACTACTAATTACCAGATGCTACACTTAGAAGTTTTGAAACTTCATATCTTGCATAAAAAAATTTGGATTAAGGGGAAATTTTGCTCCAAAAGTTTTTCAGGGGCAATTTTTCCTCAAAAGTGTAAAAAATGGAGCAAATTTGCCTTGACCGTTATCTCAGTTAATTTTGAACCTTATTTGACCAAATATGTTGAACTGACAATCCACGTGTCATCCATTGTTAAGGTGCAAATTTACCTCATAAGTTTTAAATCTAACTTTGAAAAAAAAAATTTGAAGTAGATGACACATGGACTTCCGGGGCAATTTTACACTTTATCAAAAATGACGTAGATGACATGTAGACCACCAGCTCAGCATATTTGGTCAACTAACGGTCAAAATTAATTGGGATAACGACCACCGCAAAATTGCTCCCTTTTTGACACTTCAGGAGCAAAATTGTCTCTCAGTGACAACTTTTGGGGCAAAATTGCCCCTTGACCCAATTTTTTTGGGTGATATAAAAGTAATTACTTAGTATTAAAATTAGTTTTATGACTGATTATATTCTTAAATATCCCTTCTGCTCTTTGTTTTTTCCTTCACATTGAAACCAATGACGTGCTTCTTTCACATGTCAAGTGTAAAATTAACAGAAGCCAATGATAATAATATTAACCAACTAGTTGTTGGTTGAGGTGGTAGCAGCCTTATCCCCATAAGGAGGAAAACAAAAGTTCAAATCCCAAGGAAGCCCACTTGTTGGAGAGGTAAAAAACCTTTAATGAGCTCCAAGCCTCGAAAGATACTAGTCTCAATCCCAATGTGGCTTAGGGATACCCTTGGTAATTCACAAAAAAAAAAAAATTAGATCGGGCTAAGCAACCCTTATAGCTACCTAGGGAAGGAAAATGAGAGCAAAGAAATAAGTAAAGAATGAAAAGTGAGGAAGTAGAAGTTTTCTCATCTCGTTGCTTTATTTTTTTTAGTGGTGTTTCATTCTTAAGTCATACTTAGGATTCTAATCCTAAAAGATCCTATCTGCGCATTAAAGTCTTGTGTCCATTTACTATATCTATGCTAAAAGCTTATCTATTCTGCAAACATGGTGGTGTAGCTGCACGCTCAATTCACCCCGTCAATCTCAAACATGCACCAATTCCCACTGCATATGTTATTGTTGTCACTAACATTTCCCCCTCTTTTTGTTAGTGCATATCGCTGACTTAGTAAAACACCGACCAGTTGCAACAAATGACCCAATAGGAGAAAAGTATTCTTATTACGGGAGTATGTTTTCCCACTTAAATTCCGGAATCACTTTCCCTACCCATCCCAAGGATGGGTTGGGAAAGCTTTTCCCATCTGGACCGTCTAGATTTAATTATTTTAATATTTTATTTTTAAAAAAATAATTATTTTAATAGGTAGAGAATCTAAAATAAAGATAAATTTTCAACTAACATATTTTAAAAAAATGATTTTTTCATTTAAAAATGTATTGTTTTAAAAAATTAAATCTGGACGGTCCAGATTAAGAAAAGCTCTCCCTACCTATCTTGGGATAGGCAGGGAAAGTGGTTCCCTTAAATTCCTTGTTTATGTCTTTATATACTTTGTAGTTGTCTAAATTATCTGCTTTGATGGCCATCCCTAGATATAGGACTGCAGCAGCAACTCACACAACTCAAGTTGATTTGATTGAATAGCTGCGACACCACTAAGTCCTCATTACAAGAAATACTGCAAAAAAATGCCTGACAAATTTCTAATTGTAATGGCGCTTCACAAGTATTTGCACAAAACTGTCAAGTCAACTGAAATCTTGAGTTGTATGGGTTAAACACTTCCTCCTACTAGTCATACCTTCACATATGGCTTGATTTTGTGGATGATATATGAAATATGTGTATCATATATGGGGGTAGTCAAAATGGTGTAAATGAATCCTTTTACTAGCTATAGCTATATTACAGTTGTATTACACCTTATATAGCTTTATACTTAAGATTGATAAAAGTTTCTCAATCACGTAGTCTAAACAATTGTGTCTCCTTTTCCTTACCTATATTCTTTATGATATCATCTCCTGTTGTGACTCCTTCCAATAGCCCCTATCTTTTTCTTTACCTTGACTCTCATTTTCTTTACCTATATTTCTCAATCACGTATTGCTACCAGGTCTTTTCACTCCAATGACCAACATTTGTAATTAGCCTGGTGCATATGACAAGTCCACTCTTAGCTTAAGATGGAGTATCAGAATAAGTGTGGGAATATTATGTAATATTATTATATTATATTATTCTTCCTAGGTTGTTGTAACCCTCCATCTATTCTCCATCGGTTACTCCTTTATTTTCTCCTTAGTTTGTTTAGTTTTATCTCTCTACTTATTATATAAGTAGGTATTGTATCAAAACATTTATCAATGCAATGAGAATATAATTCTTCTATCATAAATTCCACATGGTATCAGAGCGAGATTAATTCCTAAAGAAAATTCTGGTTTTCCGGCGCTGGTGACTCGCTACTCTGTTCAGAATTTCAGAGAGGTAGTGAGTTACACAGCGCCAGGAGACACACAACTCCTCTGGTTATTGTCATCTCAGCTGGGTCATCTGCTCCTGCTTTTGAGCAGTCTTGACCTCGTCCATTGTTTTGATTCTCGTTTTTAGATTCAATTCACGGTGAATTCCGACGTTGTGCAACAGTGAGAGAGAGGGGCATATTCGAGTTCAGTCTCCGACCTTTTCTTGGAACACGCACCCCACCAACATCTTCCCCATCCTCCGATCGGCCAAACCCAGTGGTCCGATCAATTTCCGACAGCAAGTGACCGGCGCGTGAGTTACACGCGCCGCACAGATAGTTACGTCTTCCCGGCGCGTGGACACTCTGTTCAGGCTGTGGTTTTGTTATCCGGCATCGAATTCTCCATTCCAGTACCAACGTGGTGGTTTCAGGTTCATTCACATGCGTTTGGTGATTGGGTCACTTCATTCAGTACGGTTTTGACTCCGTTTGGCTCTGATTTGTGCGTTTTCTGATTATGAAGCACAACTAGGTAAAAAAAATTGTCAACTCTTGAGCACAGTTCTTCATCAACAACCCATCTCCTCTTCGACGCTGTCATCGTCGTTGAGCCTTTCATCATCGTTGATGGTAGTTCCTTTGTCATCGTGCTCCTCAACTTGTCAGACGACTGGTCCTGTCGTCCTCAACTCATCGCAGCTGCTGCCCATCAAACTTGTTGCAGCTGCTGCCCATCAAACTTGTCGCAGCCGCTGCCGGTCTCTCAACGTAGTCGAGTATCTGCTGCTCTCTAAATAGGCCTCTGAGACTCAAAAAGTACAAGCTTAAGGGGGAGTGTCAGTAGTATAAAGTTGTATAAGCAAGTTGGACATGATTAACATCCATGATCCAACTTGAGGGGAGTGTGGAATATTATGTAATATTATTATATTATATTATTCTCCCTAGGTTGTTGTAACCTCTCCTTTATTCTCTCCTAGATTTTCTCCATCGGTTACTCCTTTATTTTCTCCTTAGTTTGTTTAGTTTTATCTCTTTACTTATTATATAAGTAGGTATTGTATCACAACATTTATCAATGCAATGAGAATATAATTCTTCTCTCATAAATTCCACAATAAGGCACATGATTATTAGTCCTTGTACTACCTGCTCTGCAGTTATATTGTACTACACCTTGCATTACTCTAGATGTAAGGTTGAATTTCTCAATTACGTTTTCCAGACAATCGCGTCTCTTTTTTTCTTTCCTAATTTCATTTTGTACTAGCGCAATCAAACGAAAAAAGGGGGACTGGTTTGACCAAGCAATCTTATTGATTACTTGACCAAACCAGGCCCCCCTTTATTGAAGTGGGAAAATTAGTTCTATGGGAGATAAAGCAATGAGAAAAGATTTCTGCTGCTTTCAACCAGCAATAAAGCAAAGTAACACACAAGAAAGTCCTGATTTTTCCTGTCATCCTGCGTCATCATATGCAATTTGGTGGTTTCAACACATCATAAAGTCACTCTGCACTCTAGACATCCTCTGTCATCAGATAAAATTAGTTGTTTCACACCACCACAAAATAGAAGCTGGTAGATCTCAAGGGCTCATTAATCTCCAAAACCTAGAGTAATACATAATAACCCGTTGCTACTGATCCAAAATTTTTCTCTCCATCGTTTATAATCCAATGAGCTCAGGAAGAAAAAGGGAAAAAACTACCAAATCAACCGTATCCGTGTCATCAAACAGTCCAAAGGCTCACTACCACACTTTCCTTATTACAGGGTACACCAGATTTGAGTTCTGATATTTTTCCAAAATTTCCTATAACCTATGGAGAGAATTCCACCCTGAGAAAGACAGAGGTCACTGGAACACATCTAGTAACATTAGTAGATGTTAAATCAAACTATTAAGAACAACTCTGATCAATTTTTGTGTCCAGCAGATCTTTCCAGTTATCAGTACTAATATCATGTTAACAGTATGACATAAAAACGAAATTCTTAGTGCAAAAACCTCCTAATCATTTAGATATCCTAAAAACCAAAACTTAACAACCACGAATTCCAGCTAGTGAGCAGAAAGGGACTAGTAAATCAACCTTTGGATAGAGATAGTGTTTTAAAATCGCAGCTTCACAGTAAAATGAAGCGCCCATTCATACATTATCCAACTAATATTTCTCCTGTCACCCACCTCAACAGACTGTATAATGATCCGTTATTAATCTGTTGCTCTAAACCGAAAAACACATTTGAAAAGCAATTGCTAACGCTAAAGTAACTTCTCTGAAGAAGCCCACTTGAAGTTTTAGAAATGTAACAATGGAAACTAACGTTATCAATTCACAAACAAACCCCCCTAAGTTCTGAGGCAAGGAAAAAAAATTAAAAAAATTGAATAAAGATGAAAAAATCTCCAATACTAACATAATGGAGTTAGGTGAATGAAATAAATATACATCTTAATTAGCCAAGGAAAGTTAATAAACCACTTAGCTGAAATAATGTGATATAGATGGCCATCTTGAACCACTTAGCTGAACCATTATGACAAACAAACCGCTCTAAAAAGAGGACTATCACCTTGAATAGGACTATAAATGAAATATAAGGGTTTTGCAGCCACCGAGGATATGATAAAGTACCAAGTCTCAAATATTTTGTTGGGTGTATTAGAAACTACCAACAAAGTTGAACAAAAAAATATACCATCGAGGACAACGGCATATGAGAAAAGATGCTGTTTTAAAGACAAAAAAGTTCCACAGTTATATTAGTAGTTCAAATTGGCCTGATAATGAACATAACTTAGAAACCTTAGTTATCTACATTTCTAATGAGACATTATAATCAGGACCGCTAAACTAATGATTTGGAACAGAAAGTATAATCCAAGAGAGAAAATGAACATTTTCACATTATTATTGAAAAGTTTCAAAGACAAACTGAAAACCCTTTGACAATACTCAGCCTTGAAAAGGTAAGGCAAAAAACTGTCTCTAAATTACCAAATGAATCATAATTAACTCCACATCCCAAATTGATAAAACACATTAACACTTAAAATAAAATAATTACAGATATTCCTTTTCCATTGCTAGTTCTCCTTTTACTAGCACAAGAAAAATAACCCTGTTAAAGAAAATTTGGGATAAACTTTTTAACATATACATAAATGACCATTAAGTACAAATCATGGTCATTATCTCTCTATATCTCTTTGTTCTGTTTCTTTTCCTGTTTTGTTTATTGCATTTCAGTTCATTTAATCAACTGATTTATTATTCTCAATCCTTACTTGAAAAATTCAAAATCATCATTTAACATCTAACCAACCTTTTGGTAGGAGCTGGAAATTTTCTTAGTTGAAATATCTTTTCAAGCCCTTAGTTAAATTTCACATAGTGAGAATTCGTTTGAACTTTCTCATATATAATTTGCATCTTGATTCCTCTATGATTTCAAGTTCATCAATACAGTGAAAATATGAAATTTTGATGCAATTAAATGGAAATGATTATTGATTACAATGAACCAAATATGGTGTTAAAACTAAGAAAATAAATAAATAAATCAGCAGAAGGTCAAAAGAAAGTTCAATTCAAATAAAACAACCAAAACTTCATATAAGCTAAGGTAAGAAGGTACAAAATTGACCTTTGAAAAGAATTTCTGCGCATGGCTCCTGATTTGCACGGCAGTCTTTGTTCCTATATGCTCTGCATATCAAAAGGTAAAACACAACAAATGATTGCCTGGGGCAACAGAAGAAAAACAAAGGGTTCCAGTTAAGCATTACTAAAATAAATAGAGCGGCTAAAATCATATCCCCATAGAATAATTCGGTTATAATTCAGCAGAGCACTATTACTGTGTACTTCTAAACTGTTTCCTGCATGTGAAGAAATGAACAGAAGAAAAGACCTGTTTCAGAAACGAGCGAATTATTACCTTCGATGCGCTGCCAGGCTCTCCCATAGAGCTTTAAGGCTTCTAGAAACCTATTATGCTCCTCCTCAGTCCATCTTTCTCTTTGCTTTGTGATTGTATATGGTTTTCTTGTCTGCAATTTCCAGTTTGCTACTTAGAAAATATTCAGCTTTGCTAATTCCCTTGTTTTAGCAGCATGAAAGAAATAAAAACTTAATCCATCATGATAACCTTACCTTAACAATAAATAGTTTTCTCGTCTATAATTGCCAGGTTTCTACTTTAAAAACATTCAGATTTACTAATTCCCTTCTTTGTCTTTTATTCGAACAAAAGATCAGAGTACCTTAATAACCTTACCTTAACTATCACTTCCCCTCCAGAGGAGTATGCGTCCATTATAGGACCTGTGCAGCAAGTGCTGCTTCAGATCTTCTCTGATATACCTTCTTTCATTCTTAGCAACATGGAACACACTGAATCGTAAAGCCGTGGTGATTGGAAGAAGAACCTGATATAGTAGTGCTACTGCAAAAAGGGGGAAAAAAAGTAGAAAAATAGGTAGAGATCCGTCTCTGTTTGGTATCAGTACTGATAACCACTCCAATTCACAAGTAGCTAGGCTATAGTTTTGTCATACACATATTTTCTATAGTAATCCAGAAACTAAGAAAAACAAAACTAAAATTCCAAGAATCGACCGCAACAGAGACGCTTCTCCGAAACAATAAAACAAAGTTGCTTGATCAGAATTCTCACCAAAACAACGAACCCATTCGCGCCAATACCTTTCAACCCGTGAGCAAGCAAAAAAGAGAGGGAAATATAATCAGTATATAAAACAACCAGTAAGAGTTAGAAAAATCAAACACATAATCTAATCAAGAGTCGAGCTAACTTGAATACGTGATATGTTCATATCCGAAGCATCAGACAAGTAAAACATATAATTAGTATCATTACCGCCCATAGCTTAAAATCAAACACATATTTATCTGTTCATTCTCCTTCAATTTCTTGGGAATTGGTAAATAGGCGAAAGAGATAAGTACCGAGGCATAAAAAAACCATGGTGTTGATGAAGAACAAGAATGTTGGAGGTGCGATCATGCATGTGAAAACGAGAAATCACCACACACTCGACGGAGAACTCATTTCCGGCAATGGCAAAAATCCGAATCTGAGGGAATTGAGATCAGCGAGCAGCTGAAAAAGTGCCGAACGAAACAGAAGCAGCACCAGCAATTAGTAGTCTTTTCCTTCTGGAAGAGGCCCAACACCATAGTTTACTAGAAACTACGACGCCAAACAGTTCAAAGACTGAGAAGCAACCTCTGCCACTAAATAATTCTTGTGTTCGGTATTTTATTTTATTTTTTGCAAAAATTAGGAGGCGTTTTAATTTGAGGCTCTCAGGGAGGGAAGGGCAAAGCCGTCAAACCATTTTCTCATTGGATTGTGCCACGTGGAAGGAAATTAGTGGCGGATGTTGCACACACCCACGCTTGCGCTTTTCCTGAATATTTTTTTCTTTCTTTTTCGGAATATGTTCTTCGGCCTCAAATGTCATCCACAAGCTCCCTGGGATTACGTAAAAGCGATGCCAGCTATGGGTCGGGTCCCAGTGATTACGTGGCAGGTGTAACCGTTTGTTCCGGTAAGAGGAGTATGGACACATGACTTTGTGACAGGGGGTTTTCTAGCCAACGTGGCGTTTCACTTTCAGAGACCGGTACGTGGCGTTTTAGTCGTACTAACGGCTTCACTGTTTGACACTGTGATCTTATTGGATACACGTGGAAGGTTTAGGTAAGATCTTGATGATCGCACAGTTTGTACACTGTTTCTTTTGTTTTTTGTATGGTCCATAATCAATGTGAACCTGAAATGTGGCCTGAATACTGTCCTGTGACCACGTGTTTGGGTATTTATACGCAGAAATACAATGTTATTTAAAAGAAGGGAAAATCCAGAAAAATTGGTTTAACATTGACAATAGTCTCCAATTTGCAAACTCCCATGTCAGGGAGAAGGAATATGGGATAATGAAATATTTTAAAATTACTTCATTACCCTTCTTCTCTTAGGCCCGTTTGGATTGAAGAAAAAGTAGGAATGAAAGTGAAAAGAATGGAATGAAATGAAGAATATTTTGATTTGATGCATTTGGTTTGCACTGAAAAAGAAAATGGGTTGATATAATTTTTTTTGTTTGGTTGGAAGAAAATGAGGCAAAATACAATTTTGCCGCTAAGGATAAAATATTACTTTTAAAGGTCACAATTATAAAAAATTTAGTTGACTTTTTTAGAGAGATTAAGGAAAGTTTAATTAAATTAGCTTAGAGTATTTTTATTTTTATTTTTTTTCTTCAAACTAAATAGTTTGGTAATAAACTAATATATAATCTAAAAACACAACATATGAAATGATTAAATAACTTATTTAGGCTTCCTTAATCTCTCAAAAAAAGTTTTGATCATTTCTTATAATTAGGACCAGAGGTAGTATTTTAAACCACACGAAAGCTATGTACCATAGCACTCAAATGTGTAATGTGAACACTCGATCCCATTTGAGAGTTGTCTTTGAATATCACTCCAGTGTCAGCTACTCCACTCGAGTGGAAATCCTTGTTTGGCGTTTTGACTTCTTCCTACACTTTGTTTTGTGATGTTGGTTCACATTTTCTTTAGTACTTTCAAGTGCTAAATTTCCTCGAGTGCCATACTCGAGTATCCTTGTTCTGCACTTCGAGTGTACACTTTGTTTTGTGACGTTGTTTTAATATTTTCTTCAGCACTTCAAGTGCTAAATTTCTTCACTCGAGTGCCACATTCAAGTGTCCTTGTTCTGCACTTCGAGTGTACACTTTGTTTTGTGATGTTGTTTCAATATTTTTTTCAAGTGCGAAATTTTCTCACTCGAGTGTCCTTATTCTGCATTTTGAGTGTACACTTTGCTTTGTGATGTTGTTTAAGCATTTTCTTTAGCACTTCAAGTGCGAAATTGTCACACTCGAGTGTCATTGTTCTGTACTTCGAGTGTACACTTTGTTTTGTGATGTTTAAGATTTTCTTTAGCACTTCAAGTGCTCAACCACTCCACTTGAGTGCTTCACTTGAGTGAGCTTTTTCTCCACTTCAAGTGCTTGGTAGCTGAGCCCCTTCTATCACCTAATGACAATTTTACCCTTTGCCCTCTCGTCTTCTTCACATTTTTTTTTTCAATTCTCACCCTCTGTACCACTACCTTCATCCTCTCCCACTCCTCCGACTGCTCCTCCTCGTCCCTCGCTTCTTTTCATCCCTCATTCGCCAAAGCTCTAATCTACTACATTGTTTCCTCCTACGAGTCGTCGACTTTCTTCCATCTTCGTTACCTTCATCACTGACAGATTTGTAGGCGATGGCAAAGAGGCCAATGTTAGCGGCTTCTTCCTCTTTGCTGTGGTCACTAACGGATCTGCACTGTTGGCGGCAAAGAGGCTACAGTTGGCGAATTCTTCCTACTCCATACATGATATTTTCCGGTGTCACTCTCTTCCTCTCCCCCTACGCTAAAGAGAGGTAAGTTGGTCTTCTCACATTTTCTTGATTCGCCGTAAAATAGGTTCCCACCGAAATAGGTGGGAACCGATTTTTCCATGTTTAAGGGAAAATGAACCACTGCCGGAAAATATTTTCCTGTGAAAATGTGAACCAAACCAAACAGTCGCACCGGACAGAAATTGCCCATTTTCCATTTTGTTCCCCCTATTTTCCTTGAACCAAATAGGCCCTCATCATTCTGTGACTTTCTCTGTGATCCGCCATTTTCTCACCCTATCTCCAATCTTCTTCTTTACTAGTGGTAGTGTCTGTAGATGATTCGATTCCAAGAGCACTCTGATTGCAGTCACTTCAAGTTTCATGGCCACCACCGGCCGTGGACTTTTGGTGATGATGTTGGCGTTTCAATTGCATATCTTCAACTTTTTTCTCTTCCTTCTTCTCCTTTTCTCATAGGAATGGAAATCGTGATCCCCTTTTAGACATTATTTGATTCCCGCTCAATTCTTTTAGAATTCAGAGTCTAGTCTCAAAACCATGATAATGCTGTGAGATTGATGGGTTCAAAGAACAACTTGCTAATTTTCTATTCCAAAGCTATGAAAATGTCTTTTGAAGATTTTGGAATAGGTAAGAAAAACCTCAGAGCTCTTCTTTGGTTGTTTGTCTGTCTTTTCACTCTTCTCTCTACTCCATTTGTTGTTCAAAGTTCAGAGGACGACACCAAGGCTTGCAAACTTTCACCAAAGCCTCTAATCACCAAGCAATCACTTTTGACTTTTATGGTTTGCCAAAGAATTCATCCAACCCCAAAGCCAGAGGTACCATCTCCTTTCTTCTTATTCTCATTTTCCTATTAGATTATATACTTTTTAAGTCCTTCAATTTCTGATTTGATATTCACATTCCCAAAGTTTTCCTATGTCTAAATCTTTTTGGAATATCAACTCTCTCTCTCTCTGTGTGTGCGCGTGCGTGTGTGGTGAAAGTCATTGTGAATGCATCTCATTGATGTAATCAAATATACCTATTTACAAGAAAATGCCCTTCTTGAAATGTGAAATGCTCTATGCTACTAAATTAATCATATCAGATTTAATGTTTTTGTTTTTATTGTAGAAATATTTTTTCTGTCACACTTACATAAAAGTGAGTGGATCTTCTTTTTACATTAAGATCTACTCACTTTTATGTAAATGTGACAAAAAAAATCTGTAACAAAAGTAAAAACATTAAACACTAATTTCTCTGATAGCAATGTAGAACACTTAATTGTGAAGTTAGTTTCTTTTTTGGAGAGAGCAATGGCAGGACACTAAAATAGTAAGGAACTTCTTGGAACTGGCATTTTCACAACGACCTAGAGGCTTTTTTTGCCATACCCATCATGGCCCTAAGGATGGTGGACGCAGTTGATCATCTGTTCATAGAAAATCTGTTTTATGTGCATCAATTAGTGGCCTTGGATGATAAGGCTTGTTTCCAGATTATTTCTTGAGTCCATCTAGTTGTTCGACGATGTTAGTGTTTTTTTCCCAGATAAAGCTTGTTTCCAGTTTTCAGCGTATCATTTCCACCGATCTGTTTGTAATCAAGTCTTTCATTATTAAATGCCGTATTATTTCTGCATAGCATGATTTTATTATTTTTCAATTAAAAGGTAACTTAAGAAAGGGCCTTTTGTAGGAATTATCTCATTTTGTGAGGCAATGGAGCTTGTACGTGAAGAGGGGTTGGAATCTTATATTCAAGGGGTACCAAAATCTGGTGCTGATCAAAGGGCTAGAAAAGTTTCATTTATTTCCTTCATTAAGTGTTTACTTGCTCTAAAGTTCAGATACTGTAAGTTTGCATATCTAAACCTTCTCTATCTTGGAATTTACTTCCTCTCTCTACTTTGTTGCCTATGTTGTTGTAGTAATTAATATAATTTTTGCGTTGCAGGTATAGCATCTTCTTTGTGATGTTCATAGGATGCATTATTAGTGAAATAATCTAATTAGCAGTGGCTTGCCTTTTATGATGGGAATGAATTTCAAGAGTTGATCGATAGCCGAATTTATAACTTGAAGCAGATGTTTCAAGGAGTAGAATTTCAATTAACCTCTTGCGAGATGGAGACTCATCTTGATGAGATGAATGCAAATATGTTGGAGGCTAAAGAAAGCTTAAATATTGTAGCAGAGCAAGTAGGTCAAAAAACTTAAGTCAAATTTACTGAAATCATTAAGCCCCAAAAGAGTTGTTGCCCTGTCACAAGCTTGAATTTGGTTTTGCTAAGGTGGAGCGAACTATGAAGTGTCTGTAGTACATTCAGAAGTTACACTTGTGACCGTGGTTCTAGGTATATGTTTCACAGGAAATGGCCAGCAAGACCATTTGATTCTCTTGTGTGAAAAAATGATGTTGATTTGATTGTTACAATGATTACACAAGTGTAATTAATTTGCTTCACATTTATGTCAATGTTTGTTTTGTATTAGTTGTAAAGTAGACTAAACAATTGATGTTTGTCATGGCTGCACGAACAAGTTAAGCAATTCAGGTGGGATATTTTGTAGTGACTAATAAATCATGGCTTAGTTACAACCAAATATTTCGAAAAAACAACCGAGAGATTTAGTTCTGTTGATAGATCACCGTTATTTGTTCATTATGAAATTTCGAACGTTGTTGTTCAAATAAAAGTTTGCAAATTAAAACTCCATTTATTCTCATGAAGAATATGGGAACTCAAATTATACTTGGAGCACCATTTGCACAACTTTTAATTCCTTTTGGGGTTGAACTCAATGGACTTTCAAAACAACATTTTGGAGAAACCATTTTCTTTCCCTTTACTGAAAAACCCAAACTCAAAGAGTTAAATCCCCTTTTTCTTAAACAAAATCAGATCAATTATCTCAAAGAAGAAGTTTCTTTCAAACGAATAACAACTCCAACAACCAATCGTTTAACAGAGAATCCAATCATGTTTGGACAAAATCCATCAAACAATTTGTGCCAATTTACCAAATGCCTTCTGGAATAGGAAACAACATTCAGTATATCTTCCTTACGAACCAATTTTTTTTGAAAAATGAATTCCTACAAAAGCTCAACCCATTCAAATGACCCAAGAACTTCTTGAAACTTGCAAAAAAGACATCCAAGATCTTCTTGACAAAAAACTCATTCGAAAGAGTTGTAGTCCTTGGTCTTGCGCTGCTTTCTATGTTAACAAAAATGCCAAAATTGAACGTGGAACGCCTAGACTTGTTATCAACTACAAACCTTTAAACGAAACTTTGCAATGGATTCATTATCCAATTCCAAACAAGGTTGATTTACTAAAACATTTATATTCTACAAAAATCTTTTCAAAATTTGATATGAATTCTAGATTTTGGCAAATTCAAATTTCAGAAAAAGATAGGTATAAAATTGCTTTTACTGTTCCATTTGGTCAGTATGAGTGGAATGTTATGCCTTTTGGTTTAAAAAATGCTTCTTCTGAATTTCAAAGGATTATGAATGAGATCTTTAATGATCAAGGTCAATATATAATTGTTTATATTGATGATGTCTTAATCTTTTCAAATTCTATCGAAGATCATTTTAAACATGTTTCAAAATTCATTCACATTACAGAATTAAATGGTTAAGTAGTTTCTAAACCAAAAATTAGCCTTTTTCAAACTAGAGTAAGATTTATCGGACATTGGATATGTCAAGGAACAATAACTCCCATTGAACGAACAATCCAATTTGCAGAAAAATTCCTTGATCAAATCCTTGATAAAAACCAACTCCAATGGTTTTTGGGATGCTTAAACTATGTTGCTAAGTTTATCCCTCAACTTAGTAATTTTGTTAAACCTCTTCATCAACGTCTTAACAAAAATCCTTCTCCTTGGATTGATGTTCATACTGAAGTTGTCAAATAGATCAAACAACAAATTAAGGAACTTCCATGTCTTAGTCTTCTAATTCCTTCTGCATTCAAAATAGTCAAAATATATGCTTTTGAATTAGGCTATGGAGGCATTCTTAAACAACGTTTTGACGAAAAAGAACAAATCATTTCTTTTATGTCTAAACACTAGAATTTTGCCCAGCAGAATTATTCTACAATCAAAAAAGAAATTTTGGCAATTGTTTTATGTGTTTCAAAATTTCAAGCTGATCTTTTAAATCAAAGATTTTTAGTCCGTATTAATTGTAAATCTGCAAAATATGTTTTACAAAAGGATGTTAAAAACCTTGCATCAAAAGAAATTTTTACTCGTTGGCAAGCCATTTTGAGTGTTTTTTATTTTGATATTGAATTCATCAAAGACATTTCCAACTCTCTCCCAGATTTCTTTACCCGTGAGTTTTTACAGGGTAGATCATAGGTCTGAGAGTAAGCCAACCCATAAACCTTTTCTCTCCAAAAATGCCGAGAAAGAAAAAACCTGGCGAAGAGTCAAGAAATAAACAACCCATCCAAGACGAAGATGAACAAAGCTTCCTCCAAGATGCACAAAAACCAATCTCTAAATGAAGAAGAACTAAAGGAGATTCTTAAACAGCTGCTTCAGCAACAAATTAAGGGATATACCAGTCAATCAGTTCCCCAAACACAGGGATCAAGACTGCAAACAAGGTCTCAATCAAAATTGGGGTCATCCACCCCAAAAACCCAAATTGAGTCTCCAACCCAAAGACTCACCAAACCCGACAAAAAGACTATTGAGTCTATGCTAAGAAACCTCCAACCCAAACATGGGAGGAAGTATTAGTGAAAAAGGATGACAAAACACAAGCCCTTGAATATGATAGAGCACTCGCTTTGTCATTCATTGCCTCTTCATCACAAGCAATCAATAAATAGGAGTATGATTTAGCCAATGCTGAATTTAATCTCCAATTAGCTCAGAAAAGACTTACTAGGTTACTAAACCATTATTAACTACTTCAGCTACTAAACCATTATTAGCTACATCAACTATTAACCTTATGGATACTCCTTACACTCCAAAAGAAAATAAGGTAAAGAATATCCTACAGATTGAGCCTGAGTTTTTCTTTCAAACACCCAACCAAGTAGCATTAAAAGTCTTCCCTTTGGGATTTCATTTTCATTCCTACCAATTTTTTTTTTAAAAAAACAAGGGAATATTATGAGTTAATATTGGTTTATTCTTAATCTATCGAGTTATCTCGAAAAACATTTAAAGAGGATGAAACTCTAATAACTCATTTTACTCTTCAGATTTTGAAAGTTCTCACACCTTCTCAGTGGGGACAAGATTTAACAAACCCAAATGTTGGAACATTAAATTTGAACCTAAAGGATATACTTACTGGGATTATTGTGATCCCGGATATAATATCTTTTGGGATCAGAATAAAAATTTTAGACATACTTGGTTTATTTATTTTAAACAAAAAACCAAGTACTAGTTTCCTCAATGGTTTCAACGTTGGTGGGATTTCTTTGGACCTATCCCTGAAATTCTTTCACCCAATGTTCAGAAAGCATTAAGTCTTTTTCAAACAAAATTTAACCTTAATGGAGATCCTTTTCCAATTGATCTTCATTACTTTTCAATCCTGGATTGGCAATACAGATTTTTTCATTTAAATAGGGATTCTCCCAACTTGTTGATCCTTCAAAGGTACGGTTACCATTTGTTTGTTGGTGGGCAAAGTTTGATCAATCAAAGGTGGACTCCAAAGCAGTATAATTGTGGTTCAAGGAAAACCCAAGCTTCCTTTGTGCAAAAGAATAAAGCAGGTTTTTAAACCAGAAGACCTATGTTCAAAGCAGTCTTGCTTCTGCTGCAAATAAAATGGAGTACATCAAACAACTTAGCCTCATGCTCAAACAACTCCAACATGATGAAGCTGAAACAATAAACCAAGCTAATCCAGCCCAGAGTGATGATGAAGATTACGTCGTCAACCTAGGTGAAGATTAAACCAACAGTTTTTTATGGAAGCACCAAACATAGTAGCTTTCATGTATAAACTGTTCCAATCTACACTACGGTAGTGCTAGGTATTTTCACTGTAGCACCAAACATTGTAGTTCGTAGGTCACAATAGTTAGTTACTGAAGTATCGGTAGGCACTATAGCTAATTATTAAAATAATACCAAACAGTACCGGTTGCTAATCGGAATTGTGTAAACAGTGTTTCGCGTCTGTATTTAAAAGCTAAAGCTCCATTTAGTTTGAGGCAGGTTTCAAACCACCCCCCTCTCTCTATATCTTTCTCTCTGCCTTTTCCCATCTCTCTCTTTTCTCTGCCATCTTTCCCCTTTGTTTTCCAGATTTTGTTTGTAAGTTTTTAATTTTTAATAAACTTGTGTTTTATTATGTTTTGCATTTGCATTTTTCTCTCTCTCTCTCTCTCTCTCTCTCTCTCTCTCTCTCTCTGATGAGTTAGATTTATTTTGCGAGTTTACTCTCATTCCTATCTCATCTTCTTTTTGTTCCTTTGCACGTTTATTTCCAATATTTTAATTTATGTTTTAATTTATCCGCTTTCTCTACTTAGTTCACGATTCTCTCTCTCCCCTTTCCGATCCTTCCAGGATCACTCCCATAGATTGATATATATATATATATATATATATATATATATATATATATATATATTGTCATAAAAGCAATTTAAAATGTCACCTTGAATGATTTATGCATCGTGACTTCATAAATTTGTAAGTATTCTTCTATTCATGTATGATTCTCAGTACAACTAAACTAGTTTATTTATCACATTCATATTGACCTTTTCGAAGCAACTTTTGGAGATATGGATACTTCCAAAAAGGAAGAGGTATTTGCTTAGGGATCCATATCTCCTAAAGTTACTTAAAAAATTTCAACAGAGTAGGAACCTTCAGTCAAAGCAAAGGGTTGACAACTTCTTGAAATAGGAGAGGAACCTTCGATTAGAGCAATAATGAGTTTTCCAAAAAAAAAAAACATCACAAACGAAATTTAATATCACCTTGGATGCTTTATCGTGCCTCAGTACAACTGAACTAGTTTAGTCATCACATTCATATTGATCTTGTGAAAGTAACTTCTGGAGATATATATGGATATTTCAAAAAAATGAGAGATTTTCACTTAGGATCCATATCTCCAGAAGTTACTTCCAAGAGAACAATGAGGTAGGAACATTCGATTAGAGTAATACTAAGTTTTCAAGAAAAAAATTTAACCTCAAAATATAATTTAACGTCGCGAGGATGCTTTATCATATTGTGACTTCACAAAGATAGCCCAATCGGTCGGGTTGAACACTACAAGTAACAGAAGAGGGACCTTTGAAGTGAATACATGAAGGATAATGCGAAATGGAATAAATAAATCATAACTACTATACCTAGCTAGGGCTTATGACCAAAAACATGAGTTAGAGCAAGGAAAGCAACTCACGTGGCAATTGCTAAAAATTCACTAGAGCGGTTGTCGATGGGAAGTCGGACAAAGCTTTTTATAGTGGGTTTGACTGAAAATGACTTTCGATAACCGGAAAAGACAACAAGAGTCATAAGGTTATGATGTTGGTGATTTTTATCATTCGAACAGACTAAGCATCGAGTGTATTATGTTTCAAACGTTAAAATATAAAAGGAACAGTAGGATTTTTTTGGTTATCGTGCCTAATAATTTACATCACGGTTCGTTCGTAAAGAAGCTGTTATTTTCGACCAACCTCCTTACAACATGGTCAATGTGTTCTACGTGACGTCTCATTACCTTTACTTAAGAAGCAAAGGATGTGGAGGCGAAGGAGGTTGTGGAGGAGGAGCAAAAGGGGGAGGAGGAGGTGGAGGTTGTGGATGAAGAGATGAAGGTGGAGGAGGATAACATTGGTGATTTTCTAGCAAGTCTACACCATGGCGTTTCATCTTAAGAGAACAAAGGAAGACGATGAAGTAATAGTAAGAAAAACATAAGGAAATGAGGGGTTTAAATAGATTGAAAGTGGTAAGTTCAAACCATTATTGCACACGTTGAAAGTTGAAGAGTAGCAGTCGAGCGTAGTGATAAGTAATGAGGGGTAATTGGTTCTTGTGCTTGATCATCGGGGAACTAAAAAGTATGTATTGATTATTATCATCAAAGCATGGGGAAGGGGAAAGGTTTCAAACTATTATAACAGTTTTTGTGTAACAACCATCATTTTGTGAGATAAGATATGAAAGTTACTAATTACAATCATTATTTATTTGCATGGTATTCTAATAAGTGACATGTTTTATTTAATAACCACTAGGTATTTCACTTTTTTGTGTGGTTGATTATGCACCCACCATTTTACAAACAAAATAATAGAAAAAAAGAAGACAAAGTACATAAAAAAACTAAAAATAACAAGTTATGGAGATGTTTTAAAAACTTGATGCATCATCAGATTCTTTCTTCTTCAGTAACTTGTCTACCTTCTCATTTAAATAACGAAAGAAAGTGCTAAGTTTCTTCAAGCACTAGTTCATGTGTCTTTGCTCTCATAGGTAAGGCTATACCATATGATAGAGCTCATAGGTCACATGGATGAGCCCTTCAAGGCTTGTTGGTGGAGGAGTTTATCTTTCGGTTTGTCCCCATATGATGAAACAAAAGTTCTCTTTGCGCTTGTCCATAAATTTGGTGAAGAAGAACAAAAGATTGCAGTTTGCTAGGAGAAGTTGAAATGGAAGTGGAGAAGTAGAGTTCAGTTTTCGAACGTTTATATAGAGAAGGTTTTGTGGATTACCGAGTTGCCGTGTCCTTTAGTTTTATAGATCATAAATGTTGACAATTTTTTTAATTAACCGTCAGGAATTTTAAAAAGGTATTCTAATATAACGTGTTTTTCTTAATAACCGTTATGTATTTAACATTTTTAATATTTTAATGTGTGCAAGGTTGCATATATCAACCACCATATTTTAGAAAAAAATAATTAAAATAGGTGAATTTAATTAGAGAATTATAAAGAGGTACTTTAAATAAGAGTAGTTGGGAAAGACAGATTGTTTGAAAATGTTATGTGACAATGGATGGTTCTTTTTCTCGAACCATGAGTTACATGATTGTTGCTTCAAGAGAAATGTTAATTATTTTCGAATTCATAACGGTCGTTTAGGAAGAACAATTTAAGAAATTTTTTTTTTTTAAATTTCATGACGATTTTTCTATAAGACATGTTAGATATATTCCTTTTTTTATGACATATTTAAAATGATAAAAAAAAAAAAAAAAAACAAAAGAACAATGACGAATAGCCTTGATGAGATCACCAGAGGAGTGGCTACTATCATTATTAGGATCATGGTCAATCCCATACTTATAGAGTATGAGATTCACCATCCTGTTCATACTGGAGAGATATCCATAAAGCCTCCTCACAGCATGGTCAGTTTGTTCTGCATGTCACAACATTGCCTCCAGTTTAGGAAGCATAGAATGTTAAGGCAGAGGAGGAGGTGGTGGAAGCGGAGGCAGATGTTGGGGAGGAGAAGTAAGAGCTGGAGGTTGCGGAGGTGGATGATGACGCTAAGAGTTTTTTGGCAAGTCTTCTGCACAGTGTTTCATCTTAGTGATTGAGAGAACAAAGAGGGGGATAATGAAAAAAATGTAGGAAAAACAAATGACAATGAGGAGTTCAAATAGACATCTGGAAGGGACATGAAAAAACCATCATTACATGTGTTGGAAGTTGAACATCATGGAATAATGAAAGGGTACTTGGTTCTCTTGACAATCATCAAATAACGAGGAGGCACCCAAAGTCAGTGTGAGGAAGAGGAAATATTTCAAAAGCTTTTATTAACGTTTATTAAATTAGAACCGTTAAGTATGTTGGTGTTATAAGAATACTTCACGGTTTTCAATTAACGATCGTGAATTACTCCCTCCGTCCTAATTATAGGAACACTTTTGTAATGTAATTTACACTACAAAAATGTTCCTCTAATTAAGACCGGAGGTAGTATAAATTTTTTTTTAGTCATTAGTTTTTTATATTTTAAAATAGTGGTATTTAGTCATCACCATAATTGCCATCCTCCTCATTTTCATCATCAGAGGAAGGAAATGAAGGGTTTGACTGCAAGTCATATTTAACATCATTGTGATGAAGTATGAGGTTCGACTTTTTGTTCAGCATGGTGACATATGTCGCAAGACGCCTTGTGTGACGGTCAATGCTTGCCAACATCTACATTAGAGCCTTAATTTAAGGAGGAGGTGGAGAAGGAGAAGGAGGAGAAGGTGGAGGAGGAGGAGGGGGCTGCATCCGCAGAGGAGCTCCTTAGGATCTTAACATGATAAAGGAAAGAAGGAGGAGATCGATAAATAAAAGTAGTAAGAATCACAAGAAATGTGTGAGTTTAAATAGACGTCTAGTGAATGTTATGAAGGGTTATGATTTATGAAGGTTCGCGATGTTACGAAGGGTTATGGAAGTGTAAAATGATGGTTGTTTTTAAAACCGTTATATTTTGTCTTCTCTGATATAAGAGATTTGTAGACGAATTGTTTGTAAGTATTATATGACGGCTATTTCAAAAGAATCATCACTTTTGTGACTAAATAAATGACGGTTATTAATTACAATCATTATTTTTATGTTTTCGTGAATTCTGCCTTGCAATACATGGTAGTACACATAATTAACCGTTTCTTTTAAGTACTATATATTTTTGCATGGCCTCCGCCTCGACGTACATAACGTTTATTCGCTATGACAATTATTTATTAATCATTATGTATGTTCAAATTTGTAGTAATGTTTCTAACAGAGTGGCCCGTAGAATCTGTTTATTGGTCTGAATTGCTCGAACAAATATTTTTTAACCCAAAATAATCATATAAAATCTTCATATTTAGATTGTTAGGTTGCATAATTTGTTTTTTGCGAAAGGGTTAGGTTGCATAATTAAAGCATAATAAACCTTGTACTCTTTGCCAAGTATCTAGATGGAAATTACTTTCTTTTATCAGTGAAGTATGTACCTTCTGGTTTGTGCCTCGACGAAAAATCATAATAAATATATTATTATTCAATACTTATTATATAGTAGTTTATAATCTTGTTATAAATGGCTTATAATTTTTATTAAACAATTTTTTTTTTGCCAAATTTTAGGAGGGGTTGAAATCACCCAATGGTTGGGGCCAAAGTACTCCGTAACCGAGTCGGGTGACTAAGCCCCTCAGGATGCCCTCAACGTCTTGAGTATCCAGGATACCTCCAGTGAGAGTGTCGGACCCCTTTGTAGGAGGGTTTTTATTAAACAATATTTTTTTTTTTGATAATAAAAGGTTTTGGAGGGTTCAATGCCTTGATGTCTTGCCAAAAACTTCGTGATTAAACCCTTCCTTTTTGGTGAGAGTGAGAGGAGAATCCTCTTTCTTGAGGTTGAAGCGAGGACGTGCGGTTTTTATTAAACAATATGAATATGAGTCTGGCTGCTTTTTCCAGACCAACAAAAATTATTGCAATTTTTTCACACTAGGCCCGAACCACAGAGTGATCCATTAAGATTACGTTAAACTTTTTTTGCCAATAGAGTCCCAGCCCATAATCATTTTAGGCCGAATGATCCTTATTCATCTTGGGCCATGCTAGAGAAGTATCATGGATCCGGGTTGACTTTGAGCCTAATGTCAACCAGAAAAACCCATGCTCTCCTTTCCGTTCATACGTGATCTTTGTATATGCATTTATAAATTCCTTTTTAGCTGTTTATGAATATTTCTTACAACAAAATAATTGATACTACTGGAAATTTTGGATTAGATCCATGATGCATATAATATTATAAGTTGATTCAATAGCATATCTTAACTCAAAAGTCAAAGCAATGAGTTGTATATTTATTTCCGCATGTGGGTACATATACCCCTTAGGGTATTGAAAGAACCTCTGAAAAAAAAAACCAGAAACTGAAAGCTTGGCCATAAAGCTAAGGAAAGATCATGTCCACAATCATATAGAAGAGAATTAAAGCATGTGCGGTCCCGTTATATATTGAGCCTATATGGATTGATGCTACTTATTCAATTAGAGAGGTATGTATTGACGATGTGAAGTTGCAAGAAATTTGAATAGGTAAGCTTTATGTCACGAATATACAAGGCCATTAGTGAAGTGTACGGGGGGATGAGTCACGTAGAAGGTGTACGTGCAATACTACAACAGCGACATGTTGTATAAGAGATGAATGCCACGCACGCACGTACGTAAGATGGATGCAATATTGTTATTAGAAGGCAGAGAATGGGTCATATAGTAATTAGGCACGTGGTGTACGATGTCGTGGGAATCAACATGGGTTGTCTGCCTTTTAAACCGGCCGTGATGGTCAAAGGAGGCAACAACATATCAACATGCAACTATTCTTCAATACGTTTAACCATTTGGGTTAGATCCGCTTTCATTAATCCTTTTTTGTGTTCCCTTAGTATTCATACTCTTCCCCCATTTAAATATAGAGTATTAATACAATTATAATTCATCTTTTCTTTAATATAAAATATATTTACCGATTAGATTAAGGAAGTTATTTAAGTTAGTAATTAATATGACATTTATCTTTTAAAACATTCTAGTCATCTTCCTTAATTCTATCATTCCCTCTCTTTCTTGATTTTTGTTGAGGGAACATCTATAAGGATAAATTAGAAAAAGATTAAGAAATATGAAGAGTAGGTCTTATATTTAAGATTAAGATCAACTCCCTAAATAGGTCATATATTAAGAAACAGAAGAAGTGTATTGTATGATTGTTTTCTTAATACAGTTAGTTCGTGACTGGTGAAGAGAGAGTAGCCTAATTTGAAATCAAAATACTTGTTATATGTAAAACAGAGTATAAATACAGTTTCCACAGCTGGGTATACTCCCCCCAATTTAAAATTGAGTACGTATACATACACTTAAAATATGAAGGATCATTTTAATCTTATCATTTTTCCAAATATTAACTCTATTTTTTTCTACAATAAAAATATCTCAGAATTATAGTTTTAACAAGCATGATTAATGAATTATGGAAACCGTGAATAATAATTTTGGACTTGTGCCTAAATAAAGAGGCAGGCACGCCACCAACAAGTTGAGAACTAGTTTCAGTGCTCATCACTATGATGAGTACTGAGAGCTATTCATTTGTTGAAAATCTTAAATCCAAATCGTTGAAATTTTATTTGAACTGTGTAGATCTAACTATAATAAATAACTTTTTGTGCTCATCATAGCAATGGAAGCTAAAACCGGTTCCCAACAAGTTATTGGTTGAGGTAGTAAGCAAACTAATTCTTATAAGAAATAAAACACAAGTTTAAATTTAGGATGTGCACTTGTTGGGAGAAGTGAAAACTTTTAACATTCCAAGTCTCGAAATGAGGAACACTCAGTCAAATAAAAGAAAGGTAGGCACGTCAAAGGTAGGTACTAATTCGCCAACATATATGTCTCCTAGTCCTTTAAATTAAAGGACGAAGGAAAAATATCATAATTAATCTATCACACATTCAACGATTGAAAACAGGCAAGCTAAGTGGACTGCAACACAAATCACACAACCACCTCTTGAATTTGAAATATAATGTCGTTGAGTAATTTCTCTTTAACAAAAAAAGAAGTAATTATAATTATATGTTTTGACGTTACGGACAACTATCTTTTACTTAACTTTACTTGGTTGAACATGATGAAGTTATTAATAAGAAATGCCAAAGTGTATGCTTGAATTATGCACATTTTACTATTTTCGACCTAATTCTAATGGCATGGCTTACGATTTTCTGTGGGCTGAATTGTAATGGCTTACATGAACTTAGGATCTAACATTATTTTATGGATTATTGGAATTGTGTGATTATATTATGAAAAAAATGAATTAGAGGGTTTGCCGCAGACAAAAAAAGAATGCTCTTCTCTCTTGGCAGATCACCTAAAATAAAAGAGGGTCATCGTTTATATAAAAGTGGCTTTTGAAGCCGCAGTGTGGACTCTTGAAATCTTTAATATAAGACATATTTACCTAATTTAATTAGAATAATAAAGTTAGTTAAGTTAGTTTAAATGACGTGTGTATTTTCTAAAACGCTCTAGTCATCTTTCTTAATTATTTCCTTCCATCTCTTCCTTGATTATTGTTAAGAAAACATCATTAGGAGAAAATTATAAAAAAGATTGACAAATATGAAAAATTATGTTTTATATTAAGTATAATACAGAGTACATGTCATGTATATATCATTGAAGTGGTTTAGAAAATGCTTTGATTTTTATTAACTATCGTAAATTTAAAAAACATATAGTCTATTTATCTTCTTATTATAATTAAATTAAAAAAATGATATATTCAAAATAAAGTAATTAATCAATACTCCACAAAGTCTTGTTAAGTAACACATGTTTTAAACTTTAAAATTTTTAGAGGATGACTTGTATAAAGGGTAAGAGGAAGTAGTTTTGAGTTTTGTGAACAGAGCCAAAAGGAGATTGAGACATTGAGTGAAGGTCTAAGTGGCGAGACATAATAATAAATGTAACACCCCAAATTCCGTAACATAAATCGTCTTAGGTGACACGTGGTTTTATAAAAATTTATCAAAGTTTTGAGGTGCTTACTGACTTAGCGTTTTGCGGAAACGGAGAGCATGTACTAAAAATTTGAACAATTGAGTAATCGATATAAAAATACTCGAGACATATCTTGATGCCCGACGTATCTTGATATATTATAAATTTCCCGAAGGATTGTTCATGTGATACAATAATACAAAACTTTATAATTACAATTCTTACATGTAACTATACCTCTTCAACCAAGCCTTGAGTAGACTTGGGCATAGAACCTAACTCGTTAAATCATCTCATTTGGCCAGCCGGGTAGGTCTAGTGGAAGTCTCACCGTGCTTTAGGGTGACCGATTGATGAACCACATAGACGACCCTTCTAGTTTAAGCACCAAATGATGTGAAGTAACTTTATTAGATTCATGCCATAAGGTAGGTTCAGTGACTTTCTTCCTACATTTCCTTTGACCGGTGCCTCCTCACGCTCCGTCCATTAATGCTCCTTCTCATGGCTCCATTCACAACGTCTTCATAAATCCCGGTTCCTTTCCGAACCTCTAGTCAAGTCTAAGATTCAAAACAAATTGAATCTTAGGTAACGATTAACCTCATATGAAAAGTATAACAAAGATATGTATGACGAGATATTCATTACATTTCAGCATTAACCAATACATAGCACACACGAGATGTAATGTCAACACAACAACAAGACATAGCACACAAAGACATGTAAAGTTATCTATACAAATCCATGTATAGTTGAATAGTCTGCACCACGTGCCACGATGTACACTCGTGTCCTCGCCGCTAGGAAAACAATCTCACGGCATTATCAAGACTATAACCCGTATCAAGTTGAATGTATATAAACGGTGATTCAATGAGTCTTAACCACGGTGCATGACCCAAGACCAAGTCTTGTCCATGACTCTATGAAATCATTCCATCTCATACATGCATACAAGTCATATCAGAGTTAAAGTTACTGTACGCGAACGTACCTTCCTTCCGTGTGAATAGTAATTACTATTCATGTATACGGTACTATTCATAAATACGGCACTACTTATGAATAGTAATATGCCCGTCCTTCAAATCGACTCCGGAATCCTTGGATATCCTAACATATTACCATAACACTTAGAATATTATCCAAAAGGTTAATTTTACCTTCCTACCCTTGGTGGATTTATTATTCCATTATTACCCTTACATTTTCTTAAAAACGCAATACTGAATTTCTGGGCAGAATTTTTGATTAACTTTGAAAAATCATAATTAATTCTACAAACATCGAAACGAGAATCCGTAAAATTCCCGGAATCCTTAGGATGTATATTTTTGAGGAAAAATACTGGTTCTTGTCCAGATATTAAGAATAATTCCCAGTTTTCACGTGTGCATCCTCTGTCCAGAAATATTCCAGAAAACGTAGCCCAACTTTGGACATTTATATCTCCTAGCAAAGAACTCGAAATAATACATTCTAGGTATATTTGAAAAGCCCTATATGTCTACTTTGAACATGAATTTTATCAGAATTTAAGAACAACATCTTTAATATAAAATACTGGCGTTTGTATCACTGACTTCAGGAATCGCTAACCGACAAAATTTCGCAGAGCTTCGCTACTTTGATCATAATCTTCCAAAATTTTTGTTATATTACTTTCTCCATCAATTTTTCGAAACAAAACCATTTTTAACCATAAAAACATGATAACAAAACTATATTTGAAAATTAAAGATCAAACTAACATTTCTACTAAAACTCATAAGAACTTAAAACTTAAAACTCAAGAACTAGAAAACTTACCCTTGAAGAACTTCCTCCTTCTTGCTTCCCTCTAGCTCTCACTCCTCTCTACTCTTTAGAAATCACCTCTTGGGGCTGATTTGGTGTGAAGAATATGAAGAGGAGAGTCTTCTATTTATAGAAGAAATTCAAGGCTATTCCAACTACATTTCTTCCTTAACCAAACACTCAAACCAAACCCTCAAACCAAACACTCAAACCAAACACTCTTACACCAAACACTCACACCAAACACTCTTACACCAAACATTCATACCAACTTATACATATCTACCAATATCCAACTACCAATTAATATTTATTTGCAAATATTAAATAATTATTGGAAAATAAAATCCCTAATTTCATATAAGGATTTTCTTCCATAATTAACTCTCTAGGTCATAAAATATTGGTTCTAAAATTTCTAGACCAAAAAGTATCCTCTAACTATTTTTCCTTGAATTATTTGGAAAATAGGCATCAAAATCCAGAAAATAGCTTTAAAACTATTTAGGCCAAATTTTCATAATAAATTCCCATAAAACATTTCTTGTTTCCAAATCCAAAAATTTGGGATATTACATTCCTTCTTTTGGTTATAAATTAATTACCTTTTTATGTGTTATTTATATCATATTAAATAGCTCCTAAATAATGTCTCATAATTAACCATTGGTTAATTAACTCCAAAGTGGAATTTGGATGAAAATATAATCAATAGATTATAATTTCTTGAGACAAATATTCACCTTTGTATTTAATATGTGTTATTTATCAAAATATAGTATTTATGATAAATAGGAATTTTAGGGTATTACATTTCTCCCCCCGTTAAATTAAATTTCGCCCTCGAAATTTGACCGTATAATCTTGGAGAAAAACTCTAGACGTCTCGTCTATTCCCTTACTATGCATGCTTAACTAGCACACATCCTAATCTCATTCATATTGTATCCGGGTATAGTATCAAAACACGGGATCCACCGATCCATTCTCTCGGTGTTTGGTTATGCGAGCCTCATTTACCGACTCATTTAGCCTCTTGGCTTAACACATATTGGCCTTCAGGCTCAAATTATTACCACAACACAGGAGATTCTAGCCTCATTACCTAGGAAATTATCCTCAGGTCTTAGGCATTTCAACTTTTACCTGGTACAATGAATGTTTTACTAGACTTTAAAGGTACTGTAGACATAATAGTCTAAAGTCACCATGGCAATCTGCATTTCACACAGTGCTTATCCATTACCGGTCTTATGGCCTAGGGACACCGCCCCGTGCACACTTGCACACCAGGTCTTATTGCCTCGAGCATCCGCTCGTCTATTTCATCCGAGTCTTTCTCATTCAAGCTCTCGACTACTTTCACTTAGCACTATAGCCGACAACTACTATCCGGCTTAACTAGTTCGTGTTCTAGACCTTTCTAATAGTTTCTGTTCCAAATTTTCCAACTACACCGCTTTTCAACACAATAGCATTGACAAATCGTCGCTACCCAAAAACCATTATGTTGTCTCATTTTCAAATTTTCAAACATTGAAAATTTTCCGTGGTCTCAGTACATTTCATAATTTACACTATACCAAAAAGTAATAGTGCTATTACATTTGCAATTTTAATCGCTGCCAAAACAAATTCGTGAAAACACATTCACTGTCGGATCATTTTCAAAAACTTTTACTACCGACACATATCTTTGAGAGGGATAATTCATTTCACAAAATTCAACTAAAAGGCACACACCACCACTTTGCCCTGGCTTACCAGGACATATCTCAATCCTTTCATACAAACCATCACAAGAATAACGCATCCGCCGACCGATGTAGGAGAATTTCCATTCCCACAAGGGCCCCGGTGTCCACACTAGCATATATAATAAAGGATCTCCACCGCTTTCCCGTCAAACCTAGTTCGTAGTCACGGCCACTACCGTGCACCGCTTTCCTAGTCGACCGGTTCGTAATCACGGCTACCATTGTGCATCGTTTTCCCGGTCAAGTTAGTCCGTAGTCACGGTCACCACCGTGCACCGCTTTCCCAACCGATTCGTGTCGTAATCGGGTTAGTGCCTGCGCAACACAGCGAAATATGCGCCCCTTTAAGGCGGAACTACTCAGATTGGGAATATTAACCATTGGTGCGAGTGTCAACCTCTCATATCCCATCAAACAAATTTTCAATTCAAATGAGCTTTATAACCCGCCGCGATTTCAAACACTTTAAAACATCTCGGCAAGACCCAAGAAACCGTGTATATCTACAACGGCTTCGTCCTTCCGGTTTGCATGCGATTTTACCACAACACATTTGAAAACTCGGTTTCAAACTTTGGGTTTTAACAAAACCCCCTTTTTTAAGACAACATCATTTCAAAATAACCATCACCGTGGTCTCAAATTTGTTGAAAATATTTCTCTCGAAAACTCAATTTCGAAAATTCATAAGTTCGAAAAATCCATTCCGAAAATTTCAAATATAGCAGGTGTATTGGTAAGTCAAAAATTCAATTTTTAAAACTATTCAGGAACCAGACAACTAACCTTAGAAGGTCATTACTAACTAACGCATTTGGACCTCTGTCCTTGGCTATTCAAGTCATTCATAGAATGCTCAGTCTATTCTTCTTTAGTTTCTGGGCTATTCGTTTTGGTGTGCGATTTCGTTTCATGAAACTCATTCATTTAGAGCCATCTGATACTTCACCTTTGATATTGGTTCGTTTCCAGGCATCAACCAACCAGTGAATTCAACTTCCCCTACTGGTGGTAATTCGCTGAGAGCTTCTAGAAACATCTCAGAAAATTTGTTCACAACTAGAATGTCTTCTAGTGCAAGTTTTGTTCCTGTTGGAATACCATAGCACAATATATGCTATATAGCGCTAGAGGATTCTATGGCGATATCTTGGATTACGAAAACCTTCCCTTTAGGGAACCGATTAGATATGGGACTTGCTACAATGTACTTACCTTGAGAATCGATATCGATAGTTCTACTTTATGGTTCGTTGTCATGGCGGCGCACCTTACGGCTTGTCATCACGGTGGCACCGCTCTACGGCACTTTACTCGGTGCTTCACGTAGTCTTTTATGGCGGTCGGCTTCTCGGTCAGCATCCTTTGTAGGTAAAACCTCCTCGATCGAACTCCCGTAGGTAGCCTTCTCCAATCAAAACTTTCCACAAGTAGCGTCAGTTGATCGTCTCTGAATCATTATAACAAGAAATCATATCTCTATCAGGTTCCTACCCTTTAGTGGTTTCGTAATCTAATGTCTCTATGTCTGCCATCTTATCTAGGGTCATTTTATTCGTAGATTTCACTATCTATTTTAGCTCCAGGCATAATCCTTAGCTTAACTTTCCCTATCGGGTAATCACCCTCTTCTTAGGGAATTTATTTACCACTAATATCTCTACGGTTATTGGTCCCACCTTGAAACTATAACCCATGGCTACTAAGGTTCTATTTCCTTTGTAGTAATGAAGTACTACGACTTGTCATCTCACGCAAATCTTGAATGATGGTCACTTTCCTTTTGAAGTCAAGGTCCTTCGTAAAGTGTTCTCGATCAAGTCACGAAATCATTCACAACTGGTACATGTACTCTTCTAAATGCACGATGAGATGTCGTGAACGTGAGAAATTTGGACGCCCAATGTTTAAAATGTTAAACACCTTTTTGACATGATTTTGATATAACGTCCCAAACAACTCAACTTTTCGAGGAGTTTGCACTTTGTTAAGGGACTTACTCTCAGGCATTGAACCTAAGGTAATCTCACTCATACTTTCTCAGGATTCCAACTCTCAGGTATTGGAACATAAGAAATGCTCAGTCATATCTTGACCTAAGCACTATCTCTGCTTTAAGTCTATCATATATTCTCACGGTATCCCAAAGGATTACTATGTTTCATACCTCACGGTATTTAGGCTTTAGCTCAAAGGATCTCATCCTTATGCTACATCCCAGGGGTTAAAAATCCTAAGATTTCTCTCGCCTGAGCATGCTTAACTTCATAACGTCTATCGGATCTCGGGTACTAATACCGATACACATACCACTGCATACCAACAACTCTCATAGGTACTAGTACGACATATGTGCCTCCCGAAATCCGGGTACTTTCCCTTTCCTATAAGTTACACCCTTTTTATGTAATGGACCACCACCGTCAAAGATTTAGTCAAAGACCTCCATCCCGGAACCACGCTCGTTGTACGCATGATGTCCGACCTTTAGTAGGCGGGGACTTTTTTTTTTTTTTAATTTTTAGTACTTAGTAGGTTTTCTGTTCCTACAAGGAAACTTAAGTAGTAAGTTACTATTCTTAGGAAGACTTTTATCCGAGAAGCCACTTTGTTTTCACGAGACAAACCTAAACAATAGGTTCTTGTTTATTGGAAGACCTAGGTAGTATTGTCTTCTAAGTACAACTATCGCTTTTGTTTCGGGAATTTCATTCGACTCCGATTTCCATATCGAAGTCTTAGAGTTTTTCGAAACTCTAACCATTCCTTAGGGTATTTGTTTTATTGTATCACAAAACCGGTATTATATCGTACTCTTGTTTTTGTTGTTCATACAATGCTCTTAAGACTATTTGTGAAGCTAGCTACGATACCAAAATTGTAACACCCCAAATTCCGTAGCATAAATCGTGCCGGTGACACGTGGTTTTATAAAAATTTATCGAGTTTTGAGGTGCTACTGGCTTAGCGTTTTGCGGAAACGGAGAGCATGTACTAAAAATTTGAACAATTGAGTAATCGATATAAAAATACTCGGACATATGCGATGTCGCGTATCTTGATATATTATAAATTTCCCGAAGGATTGTTCATGTGATACAGTAATACAAAACTTTATAATTACAATTCTTACATGTAACTATACCCCTTCAACCAAGCCTTGAGTAGACTTGGGGCATAGAACCTAACTCAGTTAAATCATCTCATTTGGCCAGGCTGGGTAGGTCTAGTGGAAGTCTCACCGTCTTAGGGTGGTGATTGACTGAACCACATAGACGACCCTTCTAGTTTAAGCACCAAATGATGTGAAGTAACTTTATTAGATTCATGCCATAAGGTAGGTTCTGTTGACTTTCTTCCTACATTTCCTTTGACCGGTGCCTCCTCACGGCTCCGTCCATTAATGCTCCTTCTCATGGCTCCATTCACAACGTCTTCATAAATCCTGGTTCCTTTCCTGAACCTCTAGTCAAGTCTAAGATTCAAAACAAATTGAATCTTAGGTAACGTTAACCTCATATGAAAAGTATAACAAAGTATATGTATGACGAGATATTCATTACATTTCAGCATTAACCAATACATAGCACACACAGATGTAATGTCAACACAACAACAGACACATAGCACACAAAGACATGTAAAGTTATCTATACAAATCCATGTATAGTTGAATAGTCTGCACCACTCCGTGCCACGATGTACACTCGTGTCCTCGCGCTAGGAAAACAATCTCACGGCATTATCAAGACTATAACCCGTATCAAGTTTGAATGTATATAAACGGTGATTCAAGACGAGTCTTAACCACGGTGCATGACCCAAGACCAAGTCTTGTCCATGACTCTATGAAATCATTCCATCTCATACATGCATACAAGTCATATCGAGTTAAAGTTACTTGTACGCGAACGTACCTTCCTTAGTGTGAATAGTAATTACTATTCATGTATACAAGATCTTATTCATAAATACGGCACTACTTATGAATAGTAATATGCCCGTCCTTCAAATCGACTCCGGAATCCTTGGATATCCTAACATATTACCATAACACTTAGAATATTATCCAAAAGGTTAATTTTACCTTCCTACCCTTGGTGGATTTATTATTCCATTATTACCCTTACATTTTCTTAAAAACGCAATACTGAATTTCTGGACAGAATTTTTGATTAACTTTGAAAAATCATAATTAATTCTACAAACATCGAAACGAGGATCCGTAAAATTCCCCGGAATCCTTAGGATGTATATTTTTGAGGAAAAATACTGGTTCTTGTCCAGATATTAAGAATAATTCCCAGTTTTCACGTGTGCATCCTCTGTCCAGAAATATTCCAGAAAACGTAGCCCAACTTTGGACATTTATATCTCCTAGCACAGAACTCGAAATAATACATTCTAGGTATATTTGAAAAGCCCTATATGTCTACTTTGAACATGCATTTTATCAGAATTTAAGAACATCATATTTAATATAAAATACTGGCGTTTGTATCACTGACTTCAGGAATCGCTAACCAACAAAATTTCGCTTGGAGCTTCGCTACTTTGATCATAATCTTCCAAAATTTTTGTTATATTACTTTCTCCATCAATTTTTCGAAACAAAACCATTTTTAACCATAAAAACATGATAACAAAACTATATTTGAAAATTAAAGATCAAACTAACATTTCTACTAAAACTCATAAGAACTTAAAACTTAAAACTCAAGAACTAGAAAACTTACCCTTGAAGAACTTCCTCCTTCTTGCTTCCCTCTAGCTCTCACTCCTCTCTACTCTTTAGAAATCACCTCTTGGGGCTGATTTGGTGTGAAGAATATGAAGAGGAGAGTCTTCTATTTATAGAAGAAATTCAAGGCTATTCCAACTACATTTCTTCCTTAACCAAACACTCAAACCAAACCCTCAAACCAAACACTCAAACCAAACACTCTTACACCAAACACTCACACCAAACACTCTTACACCAAACATTCATACCAACTTATACATATCTACCAATATCCAACTACCAATTAATATTTATTTGCAAATATTAAATAATTATTGGAAAATAAAATCCCTAATTTCATATAAGGATTTTCTTCCATAATTAACTCTCTAGGTCATAAAATATTGGTTCTAAAATTTCTAGACCAAAAAGTATCCTCTAACTATTTTTCCTTGAATTATTTGGAAAATAGGCATCAAAATCCAGAAAATAGCTTTAAAACTATTTAGGCCAAATTTTCATAATAAATTCCCATAAAACATTTCTTGTTTCCAAATCCAAAAATTTGGGATATTACATTCCTTCTTTTGGTTATAAATTAATTACCTTTTTATGTGCTATTTATATCATATTAAATAGCTCCTAAATAATGTCTCATAATTAACCATTGGTTAATTAACTCCAAAGTGGAATTTGGATGAAAATATAATCAATAGATTATAATTTCTTGAGACAAATATTCACCTTTGTATTTAATATGTGTTATTTATCAAAATATAGTATTTATGATAAATAGGAATTTTAGGGTATTACAATAAAAGTGATAGAGTCTGCACCAACAACATGTTGGACGATGGTACTAATAAAAGAGACTTTAACAGTTTAAATATGAGTTATTGAGTTTAAGTTCGTATGGATATAAAATGTCTTTGAGGGATATTCTTGATTAGATATGAAAGTGTTTGAATCTGATCCAGTTAAATAACCATATAAAAAAATAAATCATGAAAGGGGCTAGTATTAATTAAAGTTGAAGTAGCTAGCAAGCAAAGCAAGCGAATTAGTAAAACGTAACATATTGAAATTGGATCTTCAAATTCTGTGGGCGACGAAGAGCTTTGTCAACCATCACAGGGTTATGGGAATTGAAATTGTAATTGAAGTCGTCTTCCCCGATTAAGTTCATTATTTTATTACCATCCCAATGCCCCGGCCAACTTCTGACTATTCATTCATATATAAAGGAGGCAAAAGTCAAAGGAGGAATGTGTGTGTATAAATATATGAGGGAACGTATTGGTACATGCAGGGGGCGGACTCAGAAAAATATTGAAGGGGGGCACCATTGGCGGGGAGAGTTGGGGATTCGGTGCCCCCGAAAATTATTTTTTTAAGGAAAATTTTAAATGTATTAAAAAAACAAAAGAATATAAACAAGAAAAGAAAAGAATATCAAAAAAATATTCATGAAATCAAGTGAACATTTGATGATATAATAAGAGAGGCAATTATTTTACAAACCCGTCATTTAGAAAAGCAAGGTTAAGTCTTTGTTAGAAATGCGATTACATAAATTACTGATGAAGGGTGGCACTCAATAAGTTCAAGTACATATATTTTAATAAAAATAATTACAATGTCATCATTCTAGGTCTTATTTTTTTTGGAATTCCATCATAATTGCCTTATTATCAATGCTATCAAATACATATTTTTCAATATAAGGCACTAAACAATCATTCAACCATTCATCCTCATCTGATTATGAAGTGCAATCTTGATGTAATAAGGGTGGATATTTAATTTAAGGGTGGGAAATCATTCAAATATGTATTAATTTAATTTTTATATTTTTTAAAAAAAGAAAATCTTAAATTCAAGGGGGGCACTTGCCCCCCTTGTCCATAACAGGTCCCATGGGTACATGTAGTACTTATTTTAATTTACACATTTAGATTTCCAATTGATTGAAACATATTAGTTCATATAAAATATAGAATCCTATCACAACAGGTTTTTGATACGTGTAATTCTGCTGTTACTTATAAGTCTGAATTATCTAATTCTCACGTATAAAAGAGAGTTAATTGACTCAATAAATATGAACTAAATTAATAATTTTTTCCAATTTTTTTCAATTATAAATGAGTATTTTTCACATTTTTCTTCTCCTCAATACAAACTTATTGTAATTAGGGTTAAAGGACATTTTTGCCCGGAAGTTTTCATCGAAGGGTCATTTTTTTCCTCAACTTTTTCGGAAGGCAATTTTGTCTAGTTGTTATCTCAGTTAATTTTGACCGTTAGTTGACCAAATATGTTGAATTGTCCACACATGTCATCTACGTTATTTTTGTTAAGGTGCAAATTTGCTCCGAAAATTTTAAATCTAACTTTGAAAAAATATCAAGTAAATGACCATAGACTTTCAGCGCAAATTTATACTTTAACAAAAATGACGTGGATAACATGTGGAATACCAACTAAGCATATTTGGTAACCTAACTGTAAAATTTAACTGGGAGGACGGTCAGAGTAAAATTACTCCATTTTTGACACTTTCAAGACAAAATTTCTCCTTAGTTCTTATAATTAATATAGTTAAAATTATAATACTCTAAAATAGACTTATAATAAAAACCATATTTCTTAAAATAGAATTTATAAATATGAATTTGAGTAGTGTTCAAAAGTCATAATTAATGAACCACAGATAAAAAAAAAAGGGAAAATTGTTTGTAGGGCCCTTTTAGGTGTAAAATTCCCTGAAAAGGCCCGCAAAAACTGACAATACCTGAAAAGGCCTTTTCAGGTATTTTCAAAGTCCGGGGTGAGTTGTTAACGGGGCTGATATAGTTGTTAACGAGGTACTGATATAATTGTTAAATGAGCTGATTCAGTTGTTAGAAAATAGTTGTTAACGGGGCTGATATAGTTGTTAACGGGGTACTGATATAATTGTTAAATGGGCTGATTCAGTAGTTAGAAAATTGTTTGAAAATACCTGAAAAGGCCTTAAGCCTTTTTAGGTATTGTCAGTTTTTGCGGGTCTTTTCAGGGAATTTTACACCTAAAAGGGCTGCAAACAATTTTCCCAAAAAAAGAAGTCATAATTAACCGATGGGAGAGAGATTCCATTTTGATAGAGAATGTTACTATCAAACACGTACGTACGTCTGACATGGCCATGGCTGGGCCGAAAAAAACAAAGATATGGCCTTGGCATTGGGATGCGAATTGTCAAGCACATGCAAAGAGGGACCCCGGGGTGATAAACACGTCATAGCCCGGGCTGCTGACCCACGCTTTATGACGTCATTCATCCATTTAACTCATTGCTTCCACAAACTCAACATTTCTCGCCCAATAATATAGAAAATTAGAGAACGTTGAGAATTGAATTGCTCCCTCCGGGTCTAATTATATAAATTAGTTAATTTTACTCATTTTCCTAAAATGCCCTTATATAAATTTAAAATGATATAAAAGTAAAAGTGAATAAACAATCTTTACCATATACCTCTCCGGACTAGAATTTTCCTTTCCACACGCTTTTTAATTAAAATAATGATCTTGTTATATATGCATATATGTGTAGAATACACACACACACACATAGATATATAAACATATATATATATATATATATATATATGTGTGTGTGTGTGTGTACATATATCTACACACATATATATATGCGTGCGCTCACACACACACACACACACACACACACATATATATTAGCAAACACACATACACACACACAGATATACATATACGTATACACACACACACACATATACACAGATATACATATATGTATACAAACATACACTATGAAGGTGGAATATCACCTAGAGGGAAGATGAATATGTGATTATAAAAACTTTTCGCTAGAGAACACAAAGATAGAGTTAGAGAGAAAATGAACATAGGAGATTATACTGGTTCAGTCTAATTCCACGACTTACGTCTAGTCCCCAAGCATCTTGGGATTTTTCACTAACTCAATGACTGTTACAATTACACACTTAGTACTCGGATGATCCTCTCACATTAGGACTCACTCCCCCTTACAAGCTATAATTGTACACCCACACTCAAGGTTCCACAACCTTAAGATTTGACTAATGAACAATAAATCGTTAAGTGTTTAACTCTTTCACAGAGTAGATAAAGTGATGAACACTGAAGTACAATGAAAATATTCAAAGATATTTAGCTCAGTTAATGAAATAGTAAGTTGTAGTTGAGTCGAATTGATTGCACAACATTTCGGTGGTTGGCAAATTCAAAGCTTCTAATATTTATAATTGATGGCGTTTATTACCGTTGAGAAGCTTGAAGACTTATCTATTGAGACTCTTTAATATATCCGTTAGAGAGATGAAGCGTTGAATCATTAATGCTCTGGATTAATCAGCGTCTTCAACATTCCTTTGTTCATTTATGACCGTTGAGGCAGAGCAATAGGAATGAAGAATATCTTGCCGGAAATGTATTTCGTATGCTCAGAGGAATGCTTACTAGATTAGTGTCTTGAATAGGCAAAGATCATTTAATGCTTTGACACATCAGATTCCTTTATCCAATAATAATGTTAATCCACATTCTAATCATTTGAAACTCATTAATAAACTGATTAAACATAGTTAGGAATAATAATGATAGATGATATAAAGTATCTAAAACAATCTCAAGTGAATTTAAAGATTCGAACACGGAGGATTTTCAAACAGAGGACATTTGGCTCGAGTCAATATTATCATGACTCGAGTCAACTTGATTTTGAAAACGCAGAGAAGAAAGAAATCAAGATGATTAACTCGAGTCAAATAACTGGCTCGAGTCTAGGCTCTAACTCGAGGCTTTGAAATTGTGGCTCGAATCAATCTTCAATTGATCACTTAGCCTTTGAAAGTTCTTCAACTCGAGGCAGAAAATCGTAGCTCGAGTCTAAGTCCAGACTCGAGGTAGCATAATCTTGGCTTGAGTTAGATGAGATAAAACATTTTGGATCATTTTCAAAAGCTATCTTCCTGGCTTGAGGTGATAAGTGTAGACTCGAGTCAATATAATTTTTGAATATAACGGTCAAGATTCTAGCTAGAGTCAACATACTCTGGCTCGAGTCAAACAAAATATATTTTTGAAATCATTTTAAGTTCGCAGACAATTGGCTTGAGTCACAGAAGTGCTGGATCGAGTTTAGGCTTAAACTCGAGGCTCAAAAAATAGTGGCTCGAGTCAAAATGTCATTTTGGCAATAGATGCAAAGGGATTGACTCAAGTCGTCAAGCCTTGGCTCGAGTCAATCTGACAGCAGAAAATTTAACTGATATGATCCAATTTTTCGACCGAGTTAAAACATTTTGCCAAGATCATAAGTCTTAGATTGTTTATAATGGTTAATTATAATCAAAACACATATAGGGAACTAACATTTATAGACACAAACACATATCTATAGACACACACATATAAGTGTGTGTGTGTGTGCACGCGCGTGCGTGCGTGCGTGCATATGTGTGTATGTATATATATATTGGCAAATTAACGTCAACTGATTAGTAAATAAATTAAAATCCAACAATTTAAAAGTTTCACTAGCTGGAAGAGTCTACGTACTCATATACATATACTCACAAAAAACCAAACATACTTGTGAGAATAAAATAGTGGTATTTTAGGAAGAAATTGACAAAAAATAAAATTATGTCCTATAATTAAGATTAAAACCAACTCTCAAATGTTATCATATAATTAGGACCAAAGGGAGTACTACTTAATGAGTTACAATAATTAATGTGCAAACTAGTTAAGTGGTGTTTTTGTTTTATTTAGAGGGATAGATACTAATAACATAAAATTACAAAAGTATAACTTAGATTAAAACTATGACTTCCCACTTACCTGTAAATTATCATGCCATTAAGTTATTAAGTTATAAGATCATTCACAATTAATTAAGTAGTGTTTTGTATAAGTGCAATAGTCTTATACTCCCTCCGGATTTTAGTGAAGTTAGTTAATTTGATTAGATTAAAAAACTTAGTGAAGTTAATTAGTTAATATGATATATATTATTAAAAACTAACGTCAATTTTTAAATTCTTTCATTCCTTTTTCTCTTAATTATTGTTGAGGGTAGGGCGAAAGGGGTGGCCCCCGCCCCTAAAATTAATCTAGAGTTTTAAGAAATTATATTTTAGCCTCATAAAAATTTCAATATTTTCACTTTAGTTCCACTAAAAGTTTTGTATAGGGACTAAAATGAAAATATTGAAATTTTTATGGGAATGAAATGTATTTTCATGAAAGCATGGGCTGTAATTTTTGCCCCCCCTTAATTACGTTTTTGGGTCTGCCTCTGGTTGAGAGAGTATTAATAGGGGGTAAATTAGAAAAAAATTGATAAATATGTCTTATATTTATGACCAAAATTAATTTCTCAAATATATCTTATATTAAGGATTTGTGGGAATATACATCTTTGATACTAACAACCTGAAATTAATGTGTCACAGTGTAAGTTAGTTAAGTAGGCTTTTATTTTATTTTATTTTATTTTGAGCGATACATTTTAACGATATGAAATTATAAGTGGGATTAAACTTATGGGAAAATTATCATGCCACTAAAAGAGGCCATTTTCAATTAAGCAGTTCTTTGCATGAGTAGAACAGTCTTACGTACACACACACACACACATATATATATATATATATATCAAGGGTTTAATGTTTATGCTCACTACAAGAAAATTTGATTTTTGCTACGGAAAAATCCGTAGCAAAAAGGTCTTTTCCGTAGCAAAATCAATTTGCTACGGAATTTGCTACGGATTTTGTCCGTAGCAAAAAAAGCGTCTCAATTGCGACGGAATTGGAGAAATCCGTCGCAATTTGCGACGGATACCAATTCCGTAGCAAATTTGCGACGGAAATGCTGTCCGTCGCAATTTGCGACGGCTTTGGTATCCGTCGCAAATTTTGGGATTTGCGACGGATTTTATTTCCGTCGCAAATGTCAAAATTTGCGACGGATACCCAAATCCGTCGCAAATGTCAATTTTTTTTAAAAAAAATATTTTTTTTTTAAAAAAAATTAATTTTTTTTAAAACAATATTTAAATAGACAAAAAAGATGTATACCATAAAAATATATAATAACAAGCATAAAGAGTTTACATAGAGACAAAAATATAAATAATAATGTTGCGAACAATAAGTACTAAAAAAAAAAGGTTTAAACATAACGGTATGGTCACCCTTGTCCTTCACTAGGGATTGAAGTAGAATATGCATATGCTTCATAATCTCCTGTGTTTGATGCACCAGTATGGTCATTCCGTCGTAAAACTCGATTCCTAAAAAAAATTATATAAAAAATTATGAAATAAAAAAGAAATGTACAAAATCCTTTAAGTTTTTTATTTTTATTATTCATATGCCTTCAAGATTTTATACATATATGTAGATACTCTACCGATTTGTTTAGGTCAATCCTAACATCTAGGAATTATAAAAGGCATATCCTAATATCTAGGAATTATAAAACAGAAAAGCAATTACAAAATTCAAATTCTATAATCTATTGATCGATTTAGGCCGATCCTAATATCTAGGATTATAAAAGGCAAATTCTAAAATCTAGGAATTGTAAAAGGCATATCCTAATAACTAAGAATTATAAAAGGAAGATCCTAATATCTAGGCATTATAAAACAAAAAAACAATTACAAAATTCCAATTCCATAATCGATTAGATCATAAAATATCTCTAACTACCAAGATTATATATTATACAGAAATTTAATTCACATCTATAATTTTATATAATTTAATTATGGCCAAACCTAACCAAGCAACAGAACTTTTTGTGGCAATGGAATTTTAATTCACATGCCTTCTACATCAATGAAACTAGTTACCTTACCTTTGACAAATTTCAACTACATACTATGCTATGTATATTTCTTTTACAAACACTTTCTATATTATTGGTGCATTAAATTTAACCAAAAAAAAAAAGAAACAAAATCAATATTCATCTATCACAGAAAACCTTGCATCAAACCGATAAAAAAAAAGGAAGAAACGAAGGAACCACACACCACACGAATTCTTTTATATTGTAGAAAGAGGAATACATGAACATCTTCAATTGTACAGTGAGTGATGAATGCTTACCAACAATCACTTCAGATAAACAAATAGATAACATGAGAGGGAGAGAGAGAGGGACGTTGCTGGAGGAAAACAGTGAGGAATCAAAGGACGGAGGACGGAGGACGTTGGAGGAAGCGGGAGGGCCGACGCCGGAGGACGACGGGGATGGGGAGGGTGGAGGTGACGAGGAAGACCGACGAAATGAGTAAGAGGTGGAGAGGAGATCGAAATGGCGGACGGCGAAATGATTTGAAGGAATTAAAGCCGATTTTGCGACGGAACTTCAGTTCCGTCATAAAAAAATTTTGCGACGGAAACGAAGTTCCGTCGCAAAAAAGGGGAATCCAGCTGCCAAAGGCCGCCAATTTGCGACGGAACCGTTTCCGTCGCAAAAAGCAAATTTTTTTGCGACGGAAATGAGTTCCGTCGCAAAAAATTTGCTTTTTGCGACGGAATTAAAGTTCCGTTGCAAAAAAGGGGAACCGATGGCCAGTTTGCGACGGAACTCAATTTCCGTCGCAAAAGGCAATTTTTTTTGCGACGGATATAATTTTCCGTCGCAAAACACTGTATTTGCGACGGATTATCATTTCCGTCGCAAATAGGCGAAAATTTGTGATGATTTTTGTCCGTCGCTATTTGTGTATTTTCTAGTAGTGGCTTTTGCTACAGAAATATTTTTTCTGCCACACTCACATAAAAGTGAGTGAATCCATTGTAAAGAGAAGAGAGAGAAAATATTAGTGGGACCTACTCACTTTTATGTGAGTGTGGCAGAAAAAATATTTCTACAGTAAAAGCAAAAACATTAAACCTATATATCGGTGATACTCATAATAATAAGAAAAATAATTAGTTTCTATTAAATACCCCAGAGTAATTTTTTTTTTTCAACAAGAGCTGTCTTGATGCTTTCCAGTGTATATAAGAAAAAGAAAAAAAAAACAGCTGTCCTGTTGCAAATTTTCCTTTCAATTTTTATAAGCAGCCTCTTTTTATGACATTATTATTTAATTGTGATACCCAATTTCATCGGCAGTCATATCTTGCATAGTACCAAGAATATATTATAATTAATTAAAAGTGTGTTTTACAAACCATTCTTTGCCTTTTTGTCTCTTCATCAGAATATGATATTAAGGTTTTTTGCCTATCGAAATTCAACAAGAAATTCCTGGTTGATGTTTGATTCTTTTCACTTAGCAAGCACTGAGAATATCAGGACATTTTCCTCATTAGCTTAATTTATTTTTATTCTTTTAATATGATCTATTATTTATATATATATATAGACTACCTATACATGTATACAAAACCACACATATCTATATCTTTTATACAAAAATATATACATGGCTTTAGTTCAAAAATAATATCAACAAAAAAAGTAAACATTAGGAAGATGTATTAGACTTTGAGGGGAGCTCCCAATACCTTAAAGTATGCTCCTTCTTCCCATCCTTATTATAAACCACGATATTAAAATTCTCTGTGGTCTCCAACATATAAGTTGCTTCTCCCAGCTAGCTAGAAGAATTTGTTAGTGTACAATTAATATTAGTTAATTGTAGAATAATTAATACTTATTTGTCAATATTTCCCAAATAGTTAATATCTTGTATTTTTCCCTTCTGTAACTCAAAACGTTTTTTGGTGATAATATGGGTAAAGTTGCTTTTTTTTTTAAAAAAAAAAAAAATTAAGGCAGGTTTAATGAATTAACTATTACTAGTACTTCCTTATTTTGATGAATTAGTTGCAAGTGACTTATTATATACAAAGAAGAAGAAATTTAATCAATTACATCAAGTTGTTGGCTTGCCTTTAATTCATGAACAACACTCAGCGTGGTTGTTACTACTTCTGATCCTTGTATAATATCTACTTTATATGATTTGGGCACATAAAGAAAATTAGTTATTTGTAAAAAAAATGTGTTAGTTTTCTAAAAATACCCTCTTGAGTCATTTGCATTGAAATTATCCCTTAATGTGGACTCCCTTAATCTGTAGAATCAACAATGATATATAACTTAGAAAAAATAACAAATATGGGTGACAAAACGGATTGAGTTCTTATAATTATAGGATCAAGTTTAAACTTTAACTAGTTCTTATATTAGAGACTAGGGGCGGAGCTTCTTGAGGACAATGTATGGCCCCCCAAAAAAAAAATCTGTTCAGAATTTTTTTAATTTAATATAATGTGTTATCTTATATATTAAACTTGTTAAAATACTTTTATTATACATTTGACCCCTCCAAATATTTTTTTAATTAGTTAATGAATGTACATTTGATCCCCCAATTTTTTTTTTAATTAGTTAATGAGTTACATTTGATCCCCCAAATATTTTTTTTAATTAGTTAATGAGTATACATTTGACTCCCCCAAATATTTATCCCAAAATCTGCCACTATTAGAGACTATAGGTAGTAATTTCAGTGAATGATAAAAATAAAAAAATTCATTTTTATTATAAATTTAAAGGTATCAACTATCAGTATATATAAAGAGTCGTATAATTAGTTTTTGTCTTATAATAATGAAAAACGGGAGGAGTAGGTGTACGGTTTTTTGCTTTTATTTATGCAAATTTTCCCACAAGGTAAAACTTTTCTTTCCATGGATCAAGTTTAAACTTTTAACAATCTCATCTTAAGTATGAGTCATGTGCGAATATTAATTTTCATACCCAAAATGCATTACAAAGATATGTTACATTATTAAATTTACCCTTCAAAAAACACATGGCGTCTCTGATTCTTCATAAGGGAGGGAACCAGATTCAGTGCTCATCTGTAGGATGAGCACTGAGCTCTGGACCGTCCAGATTTGATCTGGACGGTCCAGATATGATTTTTTTTACTTTTATATTTTTTATCAAAAATAATTTTAATGGGTAGAGGATCTAAAATAAAGATAATCTCTCAACTAACATTTTTTTAAAAAATGATTTTTTTCATATAAAAAAAATAAAAACGAAAATTAAAAAAATCAGATCTGGACCGTCCAGATCAAATCTGGACGGTCCAGAGCTCGTCCGTACGGACGAGCTCTCTCTGCTCGTCCGTAGGACGAGCACTGAATCTCAGTCCGCAACGTTCCAAATGTAGGGTGGTCGTCAAGTACAGAAAAATAAAGTTTCTTCTCTAGAGATCGAAAGCAGAAATTTATAATCAATATAGGCTGTAGAGTACAACACAGAAGTTAATGAAAGAAATAAATTGCTGGCTATCTGTCACATAAATTATTTGGGTCTCGCGTACAACAAGGACTTGTATTCTACATGATTTGGCGAATCATTTGAGACTGGCTTAAAGGTTAAACCTTTTTCTTTGGTATTACAGGGGTGCATTTAAGGTTTTAATTAATAGCAGAATATACTTTTAAATAATTTTACAATAAAAAGTTTTATCATGAAAATGAATTATACACACACACACACACGCACACTAATATCACATATTATATTGCATTGAAGAGTAGATGAGTGATGCATTTTTCTTTAAATGTGAATTTATTTTATTTTTTAATAATTTATATAAATATTCTCTGTATTTAAACATGACTTACTCTATTGGGAAAATCTCTTTAAAAAAACGGTTGAATTACATTTGCATGCGACTCTCACAGGCATATTACTCTCTCTCTCCATATATATATATATATATATTATTGAAATTCTATAGAATATGGATTCAGACAACTATTACAAGTGTTGAAACTAGGTATTTTAAAGTTAAAATTGTTTAAATTTAATCAATAAAACATTTACATAACAAATAAAAATGGGTATAAAATTCAGCATAAACCATAGCCAGGATATAGGGTGCGAAGTTTTCGGACAAGAAATCGCCATCAGTTAACCACAACTAAAGAGAAAATGAAACTAAGCAGTTAATAAGTTTAGAAATAATGTTGAAAAAAGATAAGAGGGTAAGAAATTACTTGTAATATGCCTTGTAGTTATCGATAATTTCCTGCTTTTCTTCCTACTACTATTATTATTAACAATTATAGATGAGTATTCTGATGAGTTACTACTACTACTATTATTAACAATTTAAAGATGAGTATTCTGATGTGTATGATCCCAAATAAATGAAAATCAAGCACACAAAAACCAAACAGCCTAAACCAAAGAAGTAAATAACTAAACAAACTACGTGCGTATAACAAACAACACAATTATACAATGCACCAGAAAAATTCAATGAGCCACATGCAAAGATAATCATGACCTCGAAAGCAAATTACCAATCCAAGACATAAAATCCAATGAACAAATCGCCGCCTAAGCAAATCACTAAGGGCACCGTATGAGCATATATATAGATTAGTCAAATAAGCATATTAATTAGACTACTCAGTGTGTAGAGCCATGGGACTCATAAGAGTATATTTATACTAACCAGGTTAGATCTAATAAAAGGGGCTAGTTATTTGCAACGTGGTGAGTCAAAGTTCATATTCCCACTTAGAAAGGTGCTTATATTTACTGTCTAACTGTGTCTTAAACATGATTAACTTGAATAAGACGATAAATGTACCGTAGAAAAAAAAATTAATCAGAAAAATCCAACCTACTACAAATTTATTTTGTGTTTTCGTGCGAATATTTATGCCTATTAGTTCTGTATTTAAATATATTTAATGGTATTGAAGTAAATGGTCCTATTTTGTCTATATTCTGAATCCTAACAAGGCATTGTCATAACTCTTTACGTCATGGTGCTTACGTTACGTATACTTTAGTGGGTGACGCGTCACGAATACAGAATACGAGCCTCTGCTTATTTAATCGAAGCATTTCATTCACCATCGTCATTCGCCATATTACCAAGAGCTAGCTTCCCTTTGAACAGATTGCTCTGCAATGGCCTCCGCAACCACCAAACCCGCCGCCGCTGCAAAGGCAACGCTTTTAACCGACCTGGCATCCTCTGTGAGCCACGTACCCTCTAATTTCGTCAGGCCCCTCCGCGACCGTCCAAATCTTCAAGACGTTCAATCCACTGACGGATCTTCCATTCCTCTCATCGACCTTCAAGATCTGGACGGCCCTAACCGCTCTCTCACCATCCGCAAGATTGGCGGCGCTTGCCTGAAATATGGCTTCTTTCAGGTACACATAATTCAGGGAAAAAAACTCGGTGCTTTGATACTCTGTCAATCGTTAATATAAAACGTATTTACCTAATTTGATTAGATTAAGAAAGTTAGTTAATATGATATGTATTTATTAAAATATCCTAGTCATCTTTATTAATTCTCTCATTTAATTTTCTCCTTAATTATTGTAGAGGAAGCATCAATAGGCGTAAATTAGGAAAAGATTGACAAATATGAAAAATATATCTTATATTTAGGACAACGATCAACTCTGCAAATATGTCATATAGTAAAAACAGAAGGGAGTATAACAGAAGAATTTATGCAAGTAACTGTCAGTAATAATGATTTTTTTGTGGTTTTGGTGATGAAGGTTATGAACCATGGAGTTCCGGAGGAAGTGGTGCAGAAGATGGTGAAAGTGTCGAGGGAATTCTTCCGTTTACCGGAGAGTGAGAGGATGAAGATTTACTCTGACGATCCGACGAAGACGACGAGGCTGTCCACCAGTTTCAACGTGAAGACGGAGAAAGTTGCAAACTGGAGAGACTTCTTGAGGCTTCACTGTCATCCTCTTGAGGACTACATCCATGAATGGCCCAGCAACCCTCCATGTTTCAGGTATATGTTCAAACGTGAAATTAAATAAGCCTTTATGGTTCAGATAATTCCAGAACACGTTCCTGCCTATCCAAAGTAGGGAGAGCTCAGCTAATATGAGTTGTTAAGACGAGATCTGGATGATCCCGATTTTATTTTATTTTTATTTGGTGGTTTCTAAATGAAAAAAATATTTTTGATTTTTTTTTTAAAGTTCTTAAATTATCTTTATTTTATATTCTCTACTCATTAAAATATTTTTTTTTAAAAAAAGTAAAAAAGATAAAAGCTGGACCATCTAGATCTCATTTTGACAGCCCAGATTGGCCGAACTCTCCTAGCCTATCCAAAAGATAGGCAGAAAAATGTGGTCCGATAATTCCAGATAAAAGAGAAAACATATGAATGTGTGGGGCTAACGTAAAGTCAGTTACTCAGTTCCACTCGGAACTAGTTTCCATACTAAGCGCTTTGCTTAGCTGGGAGTGCTAAACATATTTGAACCATTCGGATCTGATCTAGATCGTCTATATTTGATTTTTTTTAAAAGGTCAATATATTTTTTTTTTTTTTAAAAAAAATTATTTTAATGTGTATAAAATCTATGAAAAAAATTATCTCCTAACTATTATTTTTTCAAAAATTGATTATTTATTTAAAAAATCAGATATGGACCAACCAATTCAAATCTGAAAATTTGGATGGTCTAAATATTTTTAGCTCTCCCTATTCTTAGTGGTTTTATTTCCTTACCTACCTACTCCCCTCCCACCCATTTTTTTTAAAAAAATTCCATTATTATATTCTTTCAGTGGCTTGGTGAATCAATATAACCTACTAAATGAGCCAGTCTTTGGACGCTGGTATAAGTAAGGAATCGGTTTTGGTTTATCCAAAGGATAGTAGGCACCATGCTCCTGGCGTATCTGGGCCGTCCAGAAGCTATCTCTGGAAGGTCCAGATTTTTTTTAAACTGCTACTTTTTGAATAAAAAAAAATATTTTTTGAAAAAATGTTAATTGAGAGATTATCTTTATTTTAGATTCTGACCTATTAAATTTTTTTTTTTTGAAAAAATAGAAAGAAAAAAAAAAAAAAAAGATTTGGACCATCTAGATCTGATCTGGACGGTTCAAGAAAAAGGAGCTCCCCCTGCCTATCCTTTGAATAGGTAGGGAATCCCATTCCGTCTAAGTAATATGCTTAGTTGACTAATTTAAGTTCTTATATGAAAATCTCGATGATTTGTTTATGTGGTCATAATTACCTTGTACGTGGTTTATTGAATTGTTTTGGGGTTCATTATAAAAGTGTGTTATTCATTGTACGTGGTTGCTATTAGTCCTTTAATTCTTTAGTTTGGGTTGTTTGGTTTCTGTGCTTACTTAAATTCTAATATAATATTTCTCCATTATTTTAAACATGGGCAAAATAAAAAATATTTATTTTAAGACAAAGTTAATGAGTTAATCGTGTCTCCTTAATTTTGGTGAGGTAGATATATACTGGGAACAGGGAAGGGGGTGACTTATAATATGAACACGAAGAGTTCGTTACACTTAAAAAATCTCTACTGTACTCTGTTATTAGGGATTAGATAACTGATTTATAAAAAGATTAAAAAAATTAGTTATTTAAAGTAAACATAAAATACCCATTTTAATCATTTGTACCGGAAATATCCCTTATTGGACACAGGGGCGGACCCAAAAAATTATTGAAGGGGGCACCATTGGGGATTGGGGACGGCCCGATTTTTTTTTTAAAAGAAAGTTTTAAATGCATTAAAAAAATAAAAGAATATATATAAACAAGAAAAGAAAAGAATATAAAAAAAACTTCATGAAATCAAGTGAATACTGATGATGTAATAAGAAGGCAATTATTTTACAAACCTGTCATTTAGAAATGTAAGGCTAAGTGTTGTTAGAAATGCAGTTACCTAAATTACAATGAAGGGTGAGCACTCAATAAGTTCAAGTACATATATTTTAATAACAAAAGTATATTCCAATAAAAATAATTACAATGTTATTCTTCTAGGCCTTATTTTGTGGAATTCCATCATAATTGTCTTATTATCAATGCTATCAAATACATCTTTTTCAATATAAGGCACTAAACAATCATTCAACCATTCATCCCCCATCTGATTACGAAGTGCAATCTTGATGTACTAAGGGTGGACATTTAATTTAAGGGTGGACAATCATTAAGTATTATTATTATTATTATTTTTTTAAAAAAAAGAAAATCTCAAATTCAAGGGGGCACTTGCCCCATTGTATATAACTTGGGTCCGCCTATGATTGGACACCCCTTAATAATATAAATGCAATTAGAGTCTTATACAGAGATGAAAGAAAACACTTCAATCAACTGAAGTATTTTTGGTCAAAAAACAAAATCACATAAATATAATACTTATTTTTTCATTCCTTTCTAATTTTTTCTTATTGATACTTCATCAACAATAATCAAGTAAAAAATAAAATGTGAGAATTAAAGAAGATGATTAGGATGTTTTAGAAAGTAAATTCATATTAAGTAACTAAATCAACTTTCTCTATCTAATTAAATCAAATAAATATTTCTTAAATTAAAGTCCGAAAGCGAAAGCAGTATTAATTATTTAGTCTTTTTGGGGGTTCTAGGGGCATGTGAAATGAGGCACGTTAAGATCTAGAAAAAGGAATTGGGTCCCATGCGTATCAAATATCTCATAAATTTTGTTTTGTTTTGTTGGAAGCAGAGAAGATGGTGGTGAGTACTGCAAAAAGATGAGAGAGTTATTACTGAGGTTGCTGGAGGCCATATCAGAGAGCTTAGGGTTAGAGAAGGATTACATAAACAAGGCGTTAGGGCAGCACGGGCAGCACATGGCCATCAACTATTACCCGCCGTGTCCGGAGCCGGACCTGACCTATGGCCTGCCCGGCCATGCTGACCCTAACGTCATCACCCTTCTTCTGCAAGACGACGTCCCCGGATTACAGGTTCTCAACGACGGCAAGTGGCTCGCCGTTAACCCTGTTCCCAACACCTTCACCGTCAACATCGGCGACCAAATTCAGGTATCTGATTCCACTCGCAATTTCAATTTTTCGTTTGTGTTTTCTTGTTATTTTATGGCAAAGTAAACGCCTACGAAATTGCAGGCATTCTTTTTTGTTTTTATGGTAATATGAAATAAAGATGCGTGTCAAACGTTCATAATACATTTGAAAATATAAACCACTTTCAATTACGAGCACCTTATTGAAAATAAAACAAAGTTCAAAATCTTTGCGCTCTGAATTTTGAAAGGTATTATACCCTTGATCACATTTTTTTTTAAAAAAAAAAATAAGAAAGAGCTCTAAACTCAATAAATTTATCTCACTTTAAAAAAAGTTCAACTCTAGCCCTCAGGGTGACAAATAAATGAGATTAATTACTCTTTAAGCGATTTATAAACTAGATAATTCCTGGAGAATCACAAAAAAAAAAAAAACCACTTGAATTTTAAAATATTGTTAACAAAAACAGTAATGAGATTAATAAGAACAATAAAGTAATTGACAACTCGTTTTGTTGAAAAATCTCTCATTTAACATTTGGAAATTTAAGTGATATTTTTTTGAGATTTTCCTTTCAAGATGACTTTAACATTTTGGACCACACTGGGAATGTATACACACGATCAATTTGGCTTGTGGTAGTGTTTGGATCTAACTTTCTTATTCTTTGACAGACAGCCCTCTGTCCTTTCGGTGAACCTTTTTCACATTCTTTTGGGAAGTGTTCACACCTAAAGAAAAATATATAATTTCAACCTAATTTATTAAAGTTCCAAGAGCCTATAAAATATGGTCTGCATAGGTACGTCGCTTTTGATGATGGCTTCTGTTTGGTGGGTTAAAATCAATATGAATATTTAATAGTTGAATGTTAAGTAAAACTGTTTACATACGATTAATCTGGTCCAAAGTTATCTACAGGGAAAAAGCAAAATAAATAAATAAAAATGTGATGCAAGGTTTGGTGTAGGTGATAAGCAACGACAGGTACAAGAGTGTGTTGCACAGAGCAGTGGTGAACTGTGAGAAGGAGAGGATGTCTATCCCAACTTTCTATTGTCCATCACCGGACGCTGTGATTGGTCCAGCCCCCGACCTCATAGACCCGCACCATCCTGCGCTGTACCGGAACTTCGCCTACAGTGAATATTACCACAAGTTCTGGAACAGAGGCCTCTCCAAGGAAACTTGTGTCGACATGTTTAAGGCTGATTATTAATTCACCTCATCATCATCAAATTATATTTTTAATTTTTAATTTAATTGTTGAGTTGGAGCTGTCTTTAATTTCATCTGGTGGATTTCATTTCTTGTTGGACAAAGATCTCTATTGATTTACGTAATTAGAGAAGTGAGAGCAATATGACAAATAACTAAACAAAAGAAAATGGATAAGCCTTCAGTCTTTATTACGTAGAACTTAATGCTGCTTTGCTTATTTGGCGTTCAGAACTGCGAGATCAATCTGGGGGCTATTTTCATTTACGGTTGTCGTAGTATATAGAGCATAGCTTGTCGCAACGCCAACAATTGTAATTCGAGAAGTCCAATCCTACAATTATGGTAGAGGCGCCAATGCTCAAAAGAGAAGTTATGAAAATAAGGTCAATATGCATCTGACGTTGACCACCTCGGCTCCTACTGTATCTAAAGAGCAAAGACCAGTTAGGGATAGATGAAATGAAGGAAGGACATGGAACCAGACTATGTTGGTATTCTTGATTCACTTCTTGCAAGGTGCCAGATTGTTTTCTAGAGTGCATGACGTAACTGATGATCGCCTTTGTTTACGCCATTCTAATGATCTGTAGCAGAGTAAACTTTTATCCTGCATGACAAGTATTATTGTGTGCAAACCATAGGGACTCTAACATGTGAAAAGGTAAGTAGACATGAAAACTGTCAAGAGGCTGATCATCCTGAAGCGCTTTTAACCATGAAAGGAACCATTGCAATAAGGATCTATGGGGACTGTAGTCAATTATAATACCTAAATTACTACCAAACCAACATGCTGAGAGAAAGGACCATACAGAAATAAGTGATCAAAGATTCGTCATTGGAAGTACAGAAGGAGCATACCTATAGAGCTGAAAGACGTCGAGATTTTAGAAAATGATAAGTAGGTAAAATACCTCTGACAATCTTCCAGAGAAACAGTTGTATTCTTGGTGAAAGTTTAGCAGTCCAAATAGTGGCAGATCACCCAGGAATTTTAGTGACGGGGTGGAAATAAAAAATACTATATCATAAATAAAAGTATTTAAAATATAATACAGATCTAATATACAAAAAATTGAAATAAATATATTATAGAAGTTAAGATCATTTCACTTGAATTGTACTTTTCACATATTTTCATATTGTTAAACTCATCTATAATTGAATCCGTGTTAAAACTCAAAACAATTTCTTTTTTAATATATGTAATCAAAGAATTATTGAGAAATTGATCTTTCATTCTATTTCAAAGTCTGATCTTGATTATCTTCATAGTAGAAAAAAATCTTTCAGTAGTTACTATAGAAACTGGAAAAGTGAGTACACAAATGGCCCTACAATCAAATCAATACACAAATAACCCTGGGTATCTATTACCGATAACGGTGACTAATCCCCTGCAAGGTGGCTTCCCGAAGGGACTTTAGTACTTTAGTGCTTGTCATGAGAGCCTCTTCATACACACCGCCAAGATCGAACCCTTGACTAGATTTTTAAAGAACTTAGCTAAGTGCCAACTGTGCTTGGCCTCATGATTTTCTCATCTCATTGTTCCCTACATCCAAACATAGCCGAAATGAAATTACCCAGCCTAGCTACCAGGTCCATCGCAGGATTTGGAGGCAAAGTCGTTACCCGTTCCTCAACTCGTTGGGCCTTAAAGACATCGTGGATGTTACCACTTAGCTCATCACGTTATACTCTTATGTAGCTTCTCTTTTTGGTTTTTTCCCCTATTAACATTCCAGTTTTGGGCCTATATATTAATATTTCAAGCCAACCATGTGACCCCATTGCTCATTTTTTTTAAAAAAAAAATTAGGGGGGCGGGGGCCACCCCTAGCCCCCCATTGTGTCCGCCCCTGAGTCCCAATGAGCTCACAAATCATATTTATGAGAGGATCAGAAGGACCTTGTGGAGATTGTAACAAACAATAACCATTACGTACAGTATACTCCCCTGAGAAATTACCAGTGCACTTGATCATATCAAAAGATGGAGTTATTGCCATAGGATACGAAGCAATTTGATTGACCACTTGCCTAGGAGATAGAGTGATGACAAGAGCTAGAAGTTCTATGTGCCTCGTGAGCGCAGTATAAGGTTAGATACCCTCATATTAGGATAAGCCAAACCTAACTACTATAACAGCCACCAGAGCCCTACTATTTAAAGGGATACTCGTGCCATCACCTACCTTCCAGGTGAGGTAGTTAGAAATCAAGGATCCTGCTTTGATAATGTATTATAGGCTGGTTTAAAGATAAGCTCTTGATCTGGATCAATATATTTTGCCAGCATGATCAATATATTCATGGTTAGAGATGATTCGCCACATGTACTTTGCCAATAAAGCAGAATTAAAACTCTCCATTTGCATGAGTTGCAAACCTCCTTTGTTTTTTGGGAGACATAATTCCTCCTATTTCAAAAGATGAGCTCTATTTGAATTAGCAGTCCATCACCAAAAGAAATTTTCCATTTTCATGGCAATATTATGACATAGAAATTGAGGAAAGTTTTTACAAGAAAAAAGGGTTTACCAATAAAGATGTGAGGGAATTTCTTAACCAGACAAGCCGACCAGCTTGAGACAAAAGAGGAGCTCTTTTTGAATTAGCAGTCCATCACCAAAAGAAATTTTCCATTTTCATGGCAATATTATGACATAGAAACTGAGAAAATTTTTTACAAGAAAAAAGGGTTTACCAATAAAGATGTGAGGGAATTTCTTAACCAGACAAGCCGACCAGTGTAACACCCGCCTTAAATACTCCATTCTTTACGTACACGGAAGCGTTCTTCTAAATATAAGGTATTTCTATTCACAAATACGTTACTATTCACTATTCATGTATACAAAAATACTATTCATTTACAAATAATTTATACTTGAGTAGTATGAATCGACGGAGATAAATCCTTTGTTGTCTTCTACTCGTCTTCTTTCATATTCTTCGTTCTTCATTCTTCTTACGTGCTGCAAATTAGCTAATTCAAAAATGTATTTGGAGTTCAAATGAATGAACCCGTAAGTAACGTCACAATCCTCACATAAGATGCATACACAGAACATGCAAGACAATCATCATTTATACATACCATTCATTCAACACATTCAACATTCAAAGCATTCATACAATACATATATATGAACAATGGTAAATACATGCATATATAAGGCACACATAATATGTGAGAGAAGGGTTACTACCTTGAGTTCTTTGAAATTCTTTAACCAACTCTTACTTATTTTTCTGAAGCTCTCTCTCTCTTCTCTGCGCTTCTCTGCGCCGTTCTTAAAAATCGTGTGAGTGTGTTTATAAATTACGTGAAAGAGGAGAGGGAATGCATTCGTGTCTAAGCTGCTGACCTCCCCATGTGTCCCAGCGTTTTCTTCCTTAAATAAACGTTGAGATAAATGAATGAAGCATAATGCTATCATGCTGAAGATAAAGAGTAGTGGAGTGTGAGAAATAATTCCATCTGTTGCTCCCCTGGTGTTGTCATCTTTTATTAAATAAATAGGGAGTGGGGTTTTAAATGCATAATTGTTCATCCAAAGTGAAGTTCTCATGGGGTGTCTTACAAGATGTTTCACGCAGGACCCTTTTAAATATTAAAATAATACTAATATTCCACTACTACATTGTTTAATATAAAGCATTCTCCACTTCTCTATTTTTCAATATAATAAAACTCCACTACAATTCCACAATACCTACTTCCGTAAATAATAATACCAATAGATAGTTGAGTGGCTCCATTTGCTTTAAATATTCACATATGTATATAATACTCCATTCAAAACGCACACACACACTTTACACGCGCACACACACACTTTAATCATTCTTCCATTATGCAGACAAGTGCTACTTTCACTACAATATTTATATTATTGTATTACATTATCATTATACTATTATAATGGGAATTTGATGCAGCATTTCATGATAGCATCATTCACACACTACAATCTGCTTCTACTACAATATATATTAAATAATATATATCCCTTCTTCATTTCCTTTACATAGTGCCGTTGCACTATCATATTATAATATACACACACTACACATATTATAATGTACACACACGCAGCATACACACATATATAATATATTATAAAATAATATACTTCATTCCCACTATATTCAATTATAATATTTCTCCACTTCACATACTACACGTCTTCACCCACCAATCTGCACACACTTTACAAATTATACTGATTCCAAATTTGTCACCTTCAAAAATAGGGCCTAGTAGTCTCCCAAAAATAGGCTAATTCTCAAGTCTTTAGACTCAAAATTCGGGATATTACAACCAGCTTGAGACAAAAGATGACTTTTCCAACCTGCTAGTCGGCAATCAGTTTTCTACAATACTTCTTCATATCTCCTCCTCTCTGATTTCTGATCATCAGTAATAAGTGCCCAAATATTTACCCTTTCTAGAATGAAATCTGATTCCTAGCATCTTAGACAAATGTTTCTTAAGACGATAAGGAACAAATGGGCTACATACAAGGCTGGATTTTTATAGTTAATTTGTTTAGAGGGGTAATGAGATTAGTTGTTTGTTGATTGACTATCATATATTGTGCATGCATTTTTGTGTGAAATTAACTGTTACTCAGGGGTTCGTTTGAATCCCAACCCTTGTCATTATTCGTGAAATGAACAGCGTAGTAGACGCGGCTCTTAGGGCAAGGCGACAGATATCGACAAATAAAGATTCCGGACCTGCTCCAGTTTTGATGTTGGTCATCTGTAGTGTTGTGATAATATATTGGAACTTTGTAGATAATGTGTATAAATCCTATGGGAATTGTTGTTATGTAATCAAGTACTAAATGTCAGTATATTTATGCTATTTTTGTTCTCCCTTAGTATGACAAAAGAGTAAAGTGTCATCAGCATACATCAGGTGTGTTATAGGCTTAGTGTTGTGAGATACCTTAATACCCTTCTACCATTGAAAGTGTTCTGCATGATGAATCATACAAGAAAGGATGTTTGCACATAATAGAAACAAGTAAGGAGACATAGGATCTCCTTTGCTTCAGTCCACGAGAAGAAGAGAATGAACGTCCAGATGAGCCATTAACCATAACTTGATAAGAAACTGTTGATATACATTGCAAGATAAGCTGAATCATCCAAGTCGGTAACTTCATGGTCTTGAGTATTTTACATAAGAAATGCCAAGAAACTTTATCATAGGCCTTTGTAACATCTAACTTAATTGCACACCAACCAGCCTTATTCCTACGAGTCTCTTATGGAGTTTAGCCATACTCTCCAAAGCTAGAATAATGTTATCAGTAATAAGCCTGCATTTCAGGAAAGCATTTTGATTAGGCACGATGAGATTGTCAAGAACTTCCTTCAGGCGATTACATATGATTTTTGAAATTAACTTGTAAAGAACATTGTTATTATGACATTTGGGAACCAGGACAATGAATGATCTATTAAGTTACGTTCCTTAATTAAGGAGAAAGCTGCGGCCAAATATTTGATAAACCATGCTAATAATATCAGTTTTGAGGAAGGACCGACACTTGTGATAAACTTTGGCATGAAAACTGTAACACCCCAAATTTTAGGACTTGAAGTTTAGGAATAAGACTGAGATAAGTAGATTGTCAAGTCAATAAGAGATAAAAGTCTTAAGTTTATTATGAGGAAAACTTAAGATAATTATTAAAGATTATTTTTGGACCGTGAAAATTAGGGGAAAAATTATGAAAATATTATTTTGAGGATCTAGAAACATTATGAGGGTATTAATTATGAAAAGTTTGGCCTAAGTAGTTTAAAGTTATTTAGGGTCTATTTTCCTAGAAATTTAAGGAAAAATAGTTAGAGGATAATTTTTGGCCTAGAAATTTAGAGTTGATGTTTTAAGGCCTAGAGAAGTTAATTGGGGAAGAAAAATCCTTATATGGAATTAAGGATTAATTTTTAACACTTATCCAATTTTTGCAACTAAATGAGTAAAGGACCAAGTTGCAAATAAAAGTCTCTTAAAGGATCAAGTGGGATAATTTTTGAGCTGGTCCCACATCATACACACCCTCTTCCTCTCTAAATTTCAGACACCTCACATCTCTTCCTCTCAATCTAATCACGCCACCTCACCACACCAATTATGCATTCCTCATTTATATTCAATTCCGCCAGCACATTACTTCTCCCATTTAACCATTTCGGTCAGCATTATTCATTCCCCCATTTCATATTCATTTCGTGCAAAATAGAAAGTGAGAGCGTGAGAGAGAGTTCCAGACCGAAGAGCTTGAAGGAGGTGAATCATTACATGCAAGCTTGATTCTTGGCTAAGGTGAGTGTTTTGAACCTCCTCCCATCCTTCTTTTCTCCTGTTGTGGCGTATCTGAGTTTAGAAGAGAGAATGAAGAATACAAAACAAACCTTGTGAAAACATTGTTGAATGGTGAATATAAGTTGTGTGAATTTTGTTTCATGGCTTGCATGTTGGATAGTGACTTTCGATTTTGGGATTCACTATTTTAGAGAGAGAATGCTTATGGATTTATTGATTAGAAACTGAACATTTGCTTACTGTATGACGGAGCTGATGTGTTGAAGTTATATATATAATTGGAGTAATTATGGATGTATTTTGATCATTAGGAAATAAGGAGTGAATGGGACGGAAGGTGATACAAGAGAGACAAGTGAAAATGCACGAAACAAACCATGCTAAAATAGTAGAAACCCAGCCTCACAATGCAACCTTCGAAGCAAAGAACCGGCCTACATATACTGGGAATGAAGGCTCGACGTCAGAGAATGAAGCACGACCAGAAAATGGTCACAACAACCAAACGAGGTATCAATAACCTCCACAACAGAAACCTCTTTAGTCACAACAGAACAATCTCACCCGAGATTACAACACCAAACTGAGGCTTCACAATTCGCAACAACAAACATCACATTAGTGACCAAATAGAAGCAATAGTCACCCCAGTGACTAAACTACACTTCCACAACCAGAAAGCAAAGAACCCCCAAACAAGGAGGTACACAACTTTCTTCTCTCCCCCGTGAATAGTGACAAGACGGTCGTTCACGAAACAGCACCACGAAATAGCACCAAAAAGGAAAATCAACACAAACTGAGGAAGAGCAAAACAACGAAACTCAATCGCCAAATGCAGTCTTCTAAGCACGAAACCGGCCTAGTCTTACCGAAAAAGAAGATCCGACGGCGGGCGAAGGAGCCAAATCGAGAAACGAGAGATGACACGAACACACAATTTGAAATTCACAAGTTTGTCGAACGGAAACGTGTGCCGAAACTAAAAATCTTGCGGGAAGTGAGATCCTCCACCGGCCACTGTGGTTGTTTACGATAAGATGTGCCACCGAAAAGAAAAGTTCAAATTGGCCAAGAATAATCCCTTAGCTCGATACCATGTAGTGAAATAAATTAGAATGTTGTATTATTCATGATAAACATATGAGTATTTATACAAGAGGGAGAAGCTTATACATAATGGCTCATAATGATGATTATATGTGTAATCCCTAATTATATGTGATTTGATTGGGATTTGATTACAATCCCATGATTTCGATATATACATTAATACCAATATTCCGGAAGGGGATACAAGAGTAAGTTGTGCGTTAAGAGCACACCAGGTGAGTGAATAGCGTCCCTAATTTCCAAAAATGATATTTTTTATTGTTGAACTTTTATATTTATTTCCATATTTAAAAGTATGTTTTTTTAAAAGGGATACTTTTTTTGATAGTATATGAGTCAAGAATGGTGATTTAATTCGTTATTGTGACTTTTCTTCCAAGTGTTTCAAAGCATAATTCATGATTATGCAGTTAAATGGAAATGAGATTTTTGAGATATTTTTCATAAATTTTATATTGAAATGATCTTGGATTTTGGAAAGTTTATAAGCTAGAATTTATTATTTGAAATGAAATGTTTTTTATGCGAGTTTTTGATGTTTTAAAAAGATTTTATCAACAGTTTGAACTTGAAGGAAAGATTTAAAATATAGTTTGTAAAAATTTCATGCTGGGGTATTTGATTATGAAATATGAGATAGAAGCTGTTATTATTTTGAAGGAAGAATTTTTATTACTTTGATAAATTCACCCCAAGCATACTTGAAAATGTTTTGAAGATGACTGAATACAGAATGTTGGTTACTAACAGTAGTACTGTTAGTTCTTGGTACACCATGGTTAATCCCGAGCTCGCTTGATATTTATGGGATTTGTTCTCATGCTTGTTTCATGGACTATGTGTCCATGCTTGTTTCATGGACTCGTGTCATGCTTGGTTAGTTACCCTCGTGGACTATGTAGCCACGCTTGTCATTCGTTCTGTAAGAAGTTATATGAAAAGATGTGGCTTGATAATTATGTTTTAAATTGATTATATTACATCAAAGGTTTTATTTCGTACATGAAATTATTTGAATAACGATATTTATATAGAGTTCTATTTTATTTATGATCGTATGACTTAGAAATTGAAATTTATTTCTATATCGTTATTGTCAAAAGATGAAGTTGTTTAAATTATTTTTCTTTGTATTTTATTAAATTATAAGAATGAGAAGTTATTCACCAGAAAATTTGTTTTGGTTCAGATAGAATTGCCAATCATGTACCTCCTATTAAGCGGTGAAAGGTCTTTTTAACGATTTAAAGTTTGCCAACTCATTTTGAAGTGCTACTAGTTGAAGTAACCATAGCCTTAGACGTTGTATTAATATTTAAAGCTAGATGCTCCCTGTAATTTATAGGTAAGATCCCCATGTATCTTGAATCGTATGTTTTTTTTTAGTTTAAGACTTAAAGAATGTGAATCCACTCATATTTCGTGCCGGTCACCCTTTTGGGTTTTCAGGGCGTGACAAAAGCCATCCTAATCACGATGAGCACTATCAGCCTTCATTTCAAACACCGTTGCCTCAATTTTGCCCGCAGACAAAGGTCTATTTAATTGGAGAATATGTGCATATGTGAGCTTAGACAAATTGATATTATTCAAAGTTTGCTCCAGCAGTATAATATCAGCATCTCTAGAATATTCATAAATCTGTGAAAAATATTTTGTAGCCTCCTCTTGAATTAGATCTTGAGTCTCAATCCATTCCCCATCCGAGTTTTTAATCCGGAAAATAAATTTTTTCTTCCTTCTGACATTAGCATAAGCATGAAAGTATTTGGTAATTCTATCTCCATAAAAAGTCCAATTGTGCCTTGATTCCTGATTCCAGAGCATCTCCTCACTATCATACCAGAATTCAAAGGAAGATTTGAGAAAACGCACATGCTGCTCCTCTTCCATGGATAATGATTCTTTGTTATGCAAGAATTGCAGCTCTTCCTCTATTTGATTATTAATGTTATGAGAAATTCGGCCAACAGAGGATTTATTCCATTGTATAAGAGCCTTTCGAATACATTTTAACCTAATATTATTTTTATAGGCCCATGAACCATGAAGGTCTCTACTCTCTAGGTACCACTCCTGTTGAACAATTTGGTGACATTCCGGAAATTGGAACCAGAAATTTTCAAAGCGGAAAAGCTTTGTTCCTTTCATTTGGCAATGAGTTTGTAACAAAATTGGAGAGTGGTCGGATGCTACAATAGGTAAAATTTGAACCATAGAACAGGGAAAGTGAGAACTCCATTCAGTGTTACATAAAGAACGATCAAGGTATAAATTTTCCCAAACTATCCATATTAATTAAATATATTAAAATGTTTTTTCATCAATGAAGAATGTGGTATTTTAGAAAGAATCTCACACATTTGTTATAAATAATTAAGAGTCACATTCCAATGTTGAGGGGGGGGGGGGGGAAAACCATCAACTAACTCTTTTTCTACCTCAATCCTTTTCATAATATTCAATTTTTTGAATTGGTCAGGTTCTTTGGTTGTCTGAACATTAAATACATTTTCAACATTTTTACCTTGAATTAATCCTATTTTCTCTCGATGTATTTTTTCCTATACATTCTCTTCCATTTTTTTTTTTTTACTTTTTCTCTCTCACTAACCCTCTTATAAATAAAGAAATATCTAGAAATATTCTTACACATATTTATTACTCTTAACTAATTTTAAGAATATCTTAAATCTTATAATTCGATTATTTGGATCTTATAAAAAAAGGAGCCAAGGTAGTACTTAAAACAAGGACTATTTCAGAAGCTAACTCTGGACCAAGAGCACTTAAATCGACTGGCTGTGAGTCGTTTTAGCTTAACCAGTAGTGGTCTTATGTTTGAGTATTGGGTATGCAGCCACGATATTTATTCTGAGATGGCAAGTTTTCCCTCATTATGAGTTCACATTCCTACGAATTGAACTAATCAGTTGTTAATAACATGGGATACCAGTGAAGGGGGAAAAAAAAGGTAGTTAACTCTTGGAGGCGCTTCCCATGGCCATGACACGTTGGGGTACATCCTAAAAGACAAAGCCAATGACGATTAAAAAAGTGGTGCTTTATGGGCCGATATGGTTATTATGCCCATAGATAGATGGATACTGCGATTTAAAAACAAAAAAGAAACTATGTCTTAGTTTTGTTTCAATTTTATAATATGGCTCCGGAGGGACAAATTCTGTCTTGTTGGAGCTTACTATCTTCTTTTGGATCCCATGAAAATTTTATAACTTAATATTTTTAGAATTATAGTTTGCTATCAAGCATCTATATCCTTACAGATGAACTTCTAAAAGACAAGTTGATCCTGCTTTTATATTACTCTATGATAACAAGAGGATTGTGGCAAATTTTTTCCAAATTCACGGGTGAGGGGAAGATGTTGATTAATTTTTAATTTATTGTTCAATTGTTTAAAAATACTATTATTTGAGATTTCCTTATTGGATCCTACATAACTAAGAAAATTAGTTTTTCATTTCAAATTATGGTTTTCCCCAATCTGCGGTTGATAATTAATAGAGAAAATTAATATGTAAGTCTCCATTATTTTAGTTGATTTATAATTAGGTCTTTGTAGTTTTTTTTTCATGTCCTTATAGCTTTATCTGTTTCCATTAGGTCTCTGTCTTTGTAGTTTTTTTTTTCCTTTTTATTAAGTATTTATAATTTTAGCCGTTTTATAATCTAGCACGTGTAGTTTTATGTAACAGATAAAAAGGAAAAATAATCACTGAGACAATTAAAAATCCGCTGAAATTGTACGAACATATGATATACTATAAATATAGGAAAATATACTTCTTATGTTGTAGGAGAAGTGTATCCTCATGTCATAGATACAAAAAGATGTGGGTCTAACCATTTCCATGCTTGATTTTTTTTTTTTTAATAAAGAAGATGTGGATCCCACCATTTCATGTGTGTGTAGGAATTTTACACTTCTCATACAATATGAGAAGTGTAAACCCCATAAATATATGCTAAAGGTGTATATTAAACTTGGCTAGCTTATAAAAACAATATTACAATTTATCAGAGGGACATAATGATTATTATAAAATATAATTTTTAACAAAAGTTTAATTAAAAGCACATGGCATGCATTAGAAAAGCTTTCATCTTCAAGCACATTTAATCTTTTTTGATAGGCAAATGTATTATTCTAATGAAAACAATTTTATTTGAGGTATTATGGAGAACACTAAATATGAACACTTCCTCTAATAAAAATCTGAACATTGATTAACTACGTTGTGAGAAATTATCTCATTTCAGTAGGCGTAACCACGGGCTATTATATTAGTAACACTTGAATCTTGTCACTTATTGGGGGGCTAAGGTGGACCATCTAAACCTTTGAAATCGCCTCCTTCCACTCTCTCGCCAACTTGATTCCTATAAGGAATTCATCCCTCCTCAAATCATCATCAGCGCAACTTGCTGCTTTTTATGGTAATACATTTTTAATTAGTGGAGGTGATAGTAATTAATAAGAACACGCTAATAATGATTTAATTAGATTGATTTGAGCGGCAAGTTTTTCCTTTCAAAATTGGAGATTATTTGATTCCTAAATTTTGTATATAGGGAACAAATATAGTTGAGACATCCAATCAGTTCTTTTTATTGTTTGTTTATAAGGGAGATTAGTCTCTATTGTCACTATAGCAGATATTTCTCTACTGTAAATATCTACTGTCAGAATAGAAAATATTTCTAATAAAAAAAGTGGTGATAAGGGTCAAGTATAGGATAATATTATGGATAGATAATATTATGGTGGTTATAACCATAATATTATCCTAACCACCATAATATTATCTAATCATAATAAAAGGAGCATGCTTAGTAGCAAACGGCCAATAAACAATAGGCTAATTTGATAGGAAAAATAAAGCCCTACCAACGTTTGAAATAGAGCGACTTTGAGGTTCCCTATGAAATGAGGCATGAAACGGAGCCACTATGAAGAAGTTTTGTAAGTTATGAAGAAAACTTCTAGCTCATATTGGTTATGGGTTGAGAACAAGAATTGAACTCTATGAGATCTAATTTCCCTTTATTCCTCAATAGCTTAGTGGTAGAGCGGTTGGCTTGTAACTGATTGGTTGTACATTCAAATCCTACTTGGGGAGATTTGATTCATTCCGAATTAAAGAATTTGGGATGAAAAGGTTTGCTTTGATTGTTAAGAGTAGGTAACCCTGTCCTCGTGTCTTTGCTTCTATAACAGTGGGTGTATGAAATAATAAAAATAAAACTCGTGAGATATGATTAAACCTTCAACCTCAGGAATACTTAACAAAGGCTAACGCCAACTGTGCCAAGACACTAGCTTGTTGAAATATTCAACAACTGAGGTCAAGGGGCTCAAACCCTCAGACCTTAAGAATGCTTGGCAAAGACTCAGGTTAACTGCGCCAAGATACTAGCTTGTTAAAATGTCCAATTTTATTTTATTTTGGTTCTTACTGTGATTTTTCCTTTTAACTCATAGTCATACATATTGTAAATGGTTTAATGTTTCTGCTTTTGCTGTAGAAATATTTTTTCCTGCCACAATCACATAAAAGTGAGTGGGTCTCATTGTAAAGAAAAGAAAGAGAAAATATTAGTGGCGCCCACTCACTTTTTTGTGAGTGTGGTAGGAAAAATATTTCTGCAGCAAAAGCAGAAACATTAAACCCTATTGTAAAACTAAAATAATTTTCTATATTCCATTTTTTAAAATAAAAAAGATAAAAATTTTAAATTTAAAGTTCAAATATGGACAAGTGAGGAAGTAAAAACACATATCTCATTATCTCTAAGCACCAGCCTAAAAAATAATTTGTACTATATTTCTAGCAAGTATAAAACAAATATATGTAACATAGGATCCTCTATTTCATTACATTACGTAGGAGACTTGAATAACTTTTTTTTTTTTTCAAAAAATGAGCCAATAAATCCAACTTCTTAATGGGGAATGGCCAATAATGTAAGAAATGAACTTTTAATCAATGGGAAATAAATAACCACATGGAAGCATGACTAATGCATGAATTTGAAACAATTGGCGAGAAACTTCAAGACTCATCTCCAAGTCTATACAAACTCCTACAATTATCAACGTATGAGTAAAGTCCGCCATGAGGGAAATTAATTGGTGTGGATATAATCAGGTAAGATGTGAAAGGATATTGAAGAACAAAAGGTAGGAGTCTGGAAAAATATGGATTTACACAACTAGTTTAGAAAAACCAGTCGTATAGTTTCAATTTTCAACGATTGATTTTACCAAAACAGTTCTTGTAACTAAATAAAAATAATAATACAAGGTCAAGGAGGCTCGAACCCTCAACCTTAGGAAAAGTTGGCAAAGGGCCACACCAACTACACCAAGACACTAGCTTATTGAAATGTTCAATGACTCGTTTTTACTAAACAGTCGTTGTATCCTAAAAAAAAGCATTAAGTTTCAACAACTGAGATTATAAAACCAATAATTGATTTGAAACTTTCAACGACTGGTTTTGTAAACCAGTTGTTATAACTAAAAAATATTAATTATTGGGCATAAATATCAAGGACTGTTTTCAAGAACAATCATTGAAGTGTCTTGTCATGACTGTTCTCATTTGAATAGCCGTGGAATGTTAAAACAAAATTTCTAAAATGCCATCGCCTCCATTTTTACTTTTGTTTTCAAAAAACGGATGTTAATTGGTGTTGTTAAATGTGATTTTTATAGCAGTGTTGACCATTTAATACAAATAATTAACTTAGTTAATTTTCTTAATATTTACAAATTTATTATCTAACTCTTCTATAAAGAACAGAAGATAATACCTCTCTTTCAACCCAATTTTTTTAGTAGGAGAATTGATTATATTTTTTTAAATCTAGACCATTGAAATTCTATTTGAAATGTGCATATCTCACTATAGTGAATAACTTTTTGTGCTCATCATAGTGATAAATGCTGAAACTAGTTCCCAACAAGTTATTGGTTAAGGTAGTAAGCAGTTTGATTCCGTAAGGAGAAAAATACAAGTTTAAATTTGGGATGCGCACTTGTTGAGAGAGGGGAATACTTTTAACATTCTAAGTCTGGAAAACACTTAGTCAAATAAAAGAAAGGTAGGTGTACCAATTTGCCAAGATATATGTCTCCTAGTCCTAGAGCTGGCAAAACGGGCCAGGCCCATCGGGCCGGCCCGTTTAAGCCTTGGCCCTTTAAGGGCCGGGCTTGAAAAATGGACGAGATATTTGAAATTAGCCCTGGAAGGCCGACCCTGATGGGCCTCAGGCTTAAACGGGCCGGCCCTGGAGGGCCTCAGGCCAGCCCTGCAGGTCCTTTTCACTGTAAGTTTTTTTTTCCTTTTAAAATGTATTAATTTATATATATTTTGTATTTATTATATAGTTATTTATCCATTTAACTACAAATACATAATAACTATACTCTAATTTTATGATTTGATTTATTATTTGTTGCAAATAAAGATTATGGATGTGTTGATGATGCGAGATAAGAATTTCATGATATTCTTACTCATGAGCCAGAGGCTACTACTCAAAGTGAAGAACAATCAAATGTCGTTAAAATCGACGATAGTGACGAAGATGACGACAATAATAGTCATCGTACTAATGTCGCTTAGTGATATGCTTTTTATGTTTTATGTGAGTTATTTGTAAACATAATTTGCTTTTGATTATGAATTAGTGATTTGTGTTTATTTATTGGATGATTCGTGTTGTAATTTACTAATTATATATTTTTTTAAAAAAAAGTGGAGGAAAAATAGTTAAAATTTGAAATAGTAATTTCCGAGCCCTACGGGTCAGCCCTAGCCCTGGTGCTCTCGGGCCGGGCTTTGAAAAACATTTGTTTTTCTTACTCCGGGTCCTAGAGGGCCAGCCCTGTTAGGCCCTGGCCCTTCACGGGCCGGCCCTAATTGCCAGCTCTACCTAGTCCTACGTACATTGCAAATTAAATTAAATTAAAGGACGAAGGAAAAATATCATAATCCTATCACTCATTCAACGATTGAAAACAGGCAAGCTAGGTGGACTGCAACACAAATCACACAACCACCTCTTGAATTTGAAATAAAATGTCGTTGATTAATTTCTCTCTAACAAAAAAAAAAATTATAATTATATGTTTTGATGTTACGGACATTTATTTACTATTTTCGACCTAATTCTAATGGCATGGCTTACGATTTTCTGTGGGCTGAATTGTAATGGCTTACATGAACTTAGGATCTAACATTATTTTATGGGTTATTGGAATTGTGTGATTATATTTTGAAAAAAATGAATTAGAGGGTTTGCCGCAGACAAAAAAGAATGCTCTTGTCTCTTGGCAGATCACCTAAAATAAAATAGGGTCATCATTTATATAAAAGTGGCTTTTGAAGGCGGCATCGTGGACTCTTGAAATCTTTAATATAAGACATATTTATTTAATTTGATTAAAATAATAAAGTTAGTTAAAATGACCCGTGTATTTTCTAAAATACCCTAATCATTTTTTTAAAATTATTTTATTCACTCTCCTCTTTGATTATTATTGAGAAAATAACATTAGAAGAAAATTAGAAAAATATTGACAAACATAAAAAAATTATGTCTTATATTAAAAATAATACGGAGTACATGTCATGTATATATCATTGAAGTGGTTTAGAAAATGCTTTAGTTTTTATTTCTATTTTTATTAAATATCATAAATTTAAAAAACATATAGTCTATTTATCTTCTTGTTAGAATTAAAATAACAAAAATGATATATTCAAAATAAAGTAATCAATACTCCACAAAGTCTTGTTAAGTAATACATGTTTTAAACTATAAAATTTTTAGAGGATGACTTATATAAAGGGTCAGAGTAAGTAGTTTTGAGTTTTGTGAACATAGCCACAAGAAGATTGAAACATTGAGTGATGGTCTAAGCGGCGAGACATATATAATACTAAAAGTGATAGAGTCTCTACCAACAACATGTTGGACGGTACTAATAAAAGAGACTTTAACATTTTAAATACGAGTTCTTGAGCTTAAATTAGTATGATTATAAAATGTCTTTGAGGTATATTCTCGATTAAATATGAAAATGTCTGAATCTGATTCAATTAAAAATAGCCATATAAAAAAATAAGTCAAGAAAGGGGCTACGTATTAATTAATTAAAGTTGAAGCAGCTAACAAGCAAGCAAACGAATTAGTAAAACGTAACATATTGAAATTGGATCTTTAAATTCTGTGGGCGACGAAGAGCTTTGTCAACCCTCACGGGGTTATGGGAATTGTAATTGTAATTGAAGCCGTATTCCCCAATTAAGTTCATTATTTTATTACCATCCCGATGCCCGGCCAACTTCTGACTATATAAAAAAAAAACCCCACTTTCATTTTTTGAAACCTTGTTTCGTTAATTTGCATATTGCTCAGAACCAACTTCTGACTATTCATTCATATATACAGGATAAATATGTCTTATATTTATGATCAAGATTAACTTCCCAAATATATCTTATATTAAGGATTTGGGGGAATATATATCTTTGATACTAACCACCTGAAATTAATGTATAACATTGTAAGTTAGTTTCTATTAAATACACCAGAGTATGTTATTATTTTGAACAAGAGCTGTCCTCATGCTTTCAAGTGTATTAAAAAAAAACAAGAGATGTCCTGATGAAATAAAACTTGTAAAATAGTTTCCAGGATTGCTATGGTGACACCAAATGAAGAAGAAGGAATGAATGAATCATTTGTTGAACATCCAGATGATGATACTCCACCTAGACAGGACCAAAATTATAAACCTGCTAATGGTCCATGGTTTACATTAGATGATATTCCATATTCTGATTGGAGATATCATCTCTAGGAATTTAGCGCTTTGATTGATTTACAAATCACTGCTCAACGAATTCCTCTTAGACCAAATAGGCGATACAAAAGAATGACAGCTAGGTTTTTTAAGCCTAGAAAACCTTTCACAAAAGGTTCCAGATGCTGTATTAATTAATCGTGATACCCGACTATGCATTGGCATATCTTGCATAGTACCAAAAGGTCATTCGTAGAAGGTTCGTGTTTCCCACTTTGTCGCCTTGATATTTTCCCTCCATGATTATTCTCCTGTTATTTTCTTGTGGAAAATTAAACTCAACAACTTATTTAATTTTGCCTGAATTTACAATTTTCATTAGATTAATTAATAATGAAATGAATATAAGCCCCTTGGATAATCATTTTTATTAATGGAAAGTATATATATTCCATTAGATTAATTAAATGAATACATGCCCCTTGGATATATATTGCCAATCGAAATTCAACAAGAAATTCCTGGTTGATGGTTCAGAATTTCCAAGGCTAGTCATTTAGATTATTTTCATTAAGCTTCCGCGCTGAGAATATAAAGACCTTTTCCACATTAGCTTAATTTATTTTTATTCTTTTAATATGATCTATTATTTACATTATATACTACCTATACGAAACCACAAATATCTATATCTTTTATAGAAAAATATATACATGGCTTTAGTTCAAAAATAACATCAACAAAAAAATTAAACCTTAGGAATATGTACGTATTAGACATTGAGGGGAGGTCCCAAAACCTTAATAAAATATGCTCCTTCTTCCGATCCTTATTATAAACCACAATTTTAAAATTATATGTGGTCTCCAATATATATGCAAGTTGCTTCTCCGAGCTAGAAGAATTTCTTAGTTTACAATTAATATTAGTTAATTGTAGAATAATTAATACTTATTTGTCAGTATTTCCCAAATATTTTGCATCTTGTATTTTTCTCCTCTTTGACTCAAAACATTTTGTTGGTGATAAACTTGACACCTTATTTAATATGTGTAAAATTGACTTTTTTTTTTTTAAATTTAAAACAGGTTTAACGAATTAACTATTACTTCTTTATTTTGATAAGTTAGTTGCATGCAGGTGATCGACTTATATTATGTACTAAACAGAGAAGAGCAAATTTGATTAATTACATCAAGTTGTTGGCTTGTCTTTAACTCAAGAACAATACTCAGCGTGGTTGTTACTATTTCTGATCCTAAATATAATATCTACTTTATTTGATTTGGGCACATAAAGAAAATTAGTTATTTGTAAAAGAAAAAAGAAAAAAAAAGTGTGTTAGTTTTCCAAAAATACCCTTTTGAGCCATTTTCATTGAAATTATCCTATATTGCGAACTCCCGGCCTTAATATGTAGAATCAACAGAGATATATAATTTAGAAAAATGATAAATATGGGGGACAAAACGGATCGAGTTCTTATAATTATGACCAAATTCAAACATTAACTAGCTATTATATTAGAGACTGTAGGTAGTAATTTCAGTGAATGACAAAAATGAAAAAAAAGAAGATTTTATTATAAATTTAAAGATATCTACTATCAGTATAAAGAGTCGTAGAATTAGTTTTTGTCTTATAGTTATGACAAAAGGGAGGAGTAGGTGAAACTTTTCTTTCCACGGCCCAAGTTTAAACTCTTAACAATCTCATCTTAAGTACGAGTCATGTGCGAACATTAATTTTCATACCCAAAATGTATTACAAAGATATGTTACATTACCTACTGCCAGGATTAAATTTACCCTTCAAAAAACACATGGCGTCTCTGATTCTTCATAAGGGACCACGATATATAGTTTCAAATGTAGGTTGGTCGTCAAGTACAGAAAAATACAACATCTTCTCTAGAGGTCGAAAGCAGAAATTTATAATCAATATAGGCTGTAGAGTACAACACAGAAGTTAATGAGAGAAATAGATTGCTGGCTATCTGTCACATAAATTATTTGGTTCTCGCATACAACAAGGACTTGTATTTTACGAATCATTTGTGACCGGCTTAAAGGTTAAACCTTTTTCTTTGGTGTTATAGGGGTTCATTAATAGCATAATATACTTTTAAATAATTTTACAATAAAAATTTTTATTATGAAAATGCATTATATATATATGCTAGCATCACATGTTATATTTCATTTAAGAGTAGATTGAGTGATGCATTTTTCTTTAAAAGTGAATTTATTTTATTTTTTAATAATTTATATTATATATATATTATATATATATATATATATATATATATATACATATATATATATTATATATTCTCTGAACACCACTTATTTCATTAGGAAAATCTTTTTAAAAGACGGTTGAATTACATTTGCATGCAACTCTCACACGCATATTACTCTCTCTCTCTATATATATATTTATTGGGAAATGCACTTCTCATGTTGCAGAAGAAGTGTATTCTCATGTCATAGATATAAAAAAATGTGGGTCCCACCATTTCCATGTTTGAGTTATATATATATATATAAATGTGAGTTCCACCATTTCATGTGTGTGTAGGACTCTTCTTCTTCTCATGCAACATGAGAAGTGTAAACCCCATATTTATTTTATTTTTTAGTGCGAATATTTATGCCTATTAGTTCTGTATTTAAATATATTTAATGGCATTGAAGTAAATGGTCCTATTTTGTTTATATTCTGAATCCTAACAAGGCATGGTCATAACTCTTTACGTCTTGGTGCTTACGTTACGTATACTCGAATGGTTGACGCGTCACGAATACAGAATACGAGCCTCTGCTATTTTAATAGAAGCGTTTTGTTCGCCATATTACCAAGAGCTAGCTTCCCTTTGAACAGAGTGCTCTGCAATGGCCTCCGCAACCACCAACCCCGCCGCCGCCGCAAAGCCAACGCTTTTAACCGACCTGGCATCCTCTGTGAGCCACGTACCCTCTAATTTCGTCAGGCCCCTCCACGACCGTCCAAATCTTCAAGACGTTCAATCCACCGACGGATCTTCCATTCCTCTCATCGACCTTCAAGATCTCGACGGCCCTAACCGCTCTCTCACCATTCGCAAGATTGGTAACGCTTGCCGGAAATACGGCTTCTTTCAGGTACACATAATTCAGGGGAAAAAAACTCCACATGACGTGTGCACGGGTGCTTTGATACTTTGATACCCCTTGTCGATGCTTAATATAAAATATATTTATTTAATTTGATTAAAGGGAAATATACTTCTTATGTTGTAGGATAAGTGTATTCATAATTACTTCGATTTCCATACTTTAGTTTTTTTTAAACGTGGGTCCCATCATTTCATGTATGTATAAAAAAAAATTTCTTCTCATGCAACATGAGATGTGTAAACCCCTTGATTAAATTAAAGAAGTTAATTAAGTTAGTTAATATAACATGTATTTATTAAAATATACTAGTCATCTTCCTCAATTCTTTCATTTGCTCATCCTTAATTATTGTGGAAGGAAGGGTAAATTAAGAAAGTACTGAAAAAATATATCTTATATTTAGGATTAAGATTAACTTCACAAATGTCTTATGTTAAGGACAGAAGGGAGTATAACAGAAGAATTTATGCAAGTAACTGTCAGTAATAATGATTTTTTTGTGGTTTTGGTGAAGGTTATGAACCATGGAGTTTCGGAGGAAGTGGTGCAGAAGATGGTGAAAGTGTCCAGGGAATTCTTCCGTTTGCCGGAGAGTGAGAGGATGAAGAGTTACTCCGATGATCCGACGAAGACGATGAGGCTGTCCACCAGTTTCAACGTGAAGACGGAGAAAGTTGCAAACTGGAGAGACTTCTTGAGGCTTCACTGTCATCCTCTTGAGGATTACATCCATGAATGGCCCACCAACCCTCCATGTTTTAGGTATATGTTTAAAGGTGAAATTAAATAAGCTTTTATGGTTCAGATGATTCCAGAGAAAGGAGAAAACAAATGAATGCGTGTGGGGCCAACTTAAAGTCAGTTACCCAGTTTCACTTGGTACTGGTTTCATACCAACCGTTTTTTTTTTTTTGATACCGTTTTGCTTGACACATATTTAGGCTCATACCAACCGTTTTGCTTGACACATATTTAAACCGTTCAAATTTGATTTAAATGGTTCGTATTTGATTTTTTTCAAAATTCTATATTAGTTTTAAAAAATTATTTTAATGGGTATATGATCTAAAATAAAAATGACTATCTCCTAACTATTATTTTTTCAAATAATGATTTTTTAAAAAATGTAAAAATGACTATTTAAAAAAACAGATATGGACGAACTAATTTAAATCTGGATGATCCTGATATGCTTGTCTCTCCCTACTAAATAAAGTGTTTAGCAGGAACCGGTTTCATTTCCTCACCTACCTACTCCCCCCACCCCCAAAAAAAAATAAAAATCCATTATTATATTCTTTCAATGGCTTGGTGGATCATTATAACTTAAGTAATATGCATACTTGGCTAATTTAAGTGCTTATATGGGAACCTCGATGATTTGCTTACATGGCCATAATTATCTTTGTATGTGGTTCATTAAATTGTTTTTGGGTTCATCGTATAAGAATGTTAGTCATTGTATGTGGTTGGTTAGTCCTTTAATTCTTTAGTTCGGGTTGTTTAGTTTCTGTGCTTGCTTAAATTCTAATATAATATTTCTCCATGCTTTTAAACAAGGATAAAATAAAAAAATGTTTTATTTTCAGACAAAGTTAATGAGTTAATCGTGGCTCCTTAATTTTGTTGAGGTAGATATATACTGGGAACAAGGAAGGGGGTGACTGATAATATGAACATGAAGCTAGAGTAGTTACACTTAAAAATTTCTACTGTACACTGTTATTAGGGATTAGATAATTGATTTACAAAAAGATTAAAAAAAAAATAGTTATTTGTAGTAAACACAAAATACCCATTTTAATTATTTGTGTTGGAAAGATCTCTTATTGGAAACCCTTAATAATATAAATGCAATTAGAGTCTTGTATATACAAAGATGAAAGCTTCAATCACCTAAAGTATTTTTGGTCAGAAAAACAAAATCGCCTAAAGTATTCCCTTCAGTGCTTAATAAACTTACAAGACATATATAGAGAGTTGATCTTGAGCATAAATATAAGACTTGTTTTTCGTATTTTTTATTCCTTTCTAATTTACTCTTATTGATATTCCCTCTACAATAATTAAGCAAGAAAGAAAATATCGGAATTAAGGAAGATTATTAAGATATTTTAGAAAGTATATGTCATATTAAGTAACTTTAATCAACTTCCTCAATCTAATTAGATCATAAAAATATATATTAAATTAAAGACAAAAAGCAGTATTAATTATTTGTCTATTGGGGGTTCTAGGAGCATAGGAAACGAGGCACGTTAATTATTTGTCTCATCAAATTAAGTTTTTGTTTTGTTGGAAGCAGAGAAGATGGCGGTGAGTACTGCAAAAAGATGAGAGAGTTATCACTGAGGTTGCTGGAGGCCATATCAGAGAGCTTAGGGTTAGAGAAGGATTACATAAACAAGGCGTTAGGGCAGCACGGGCAGCACATGGCCATCAACTATTACCCACCGTGTCCGGAGCCGGAGCTGACCTATGGCCTGCCCGGCCATGCTGACCCTAACGTCATCACCCTTCTTCTGCAAGACGACGTCCCCGGATTACAGGTCCTCAACGACGGCAAGTGGCTCCCCGTTAACCCTGTTCCCAACACCTTCACCGTCAACATCGGCGATCAAATTCAGGTATCTGACTCCACTCGCCATTTCAATTTTTAATTTTTGTTGTTGTTGTTGTGTTTTCTTGTTATTTTATGGCATAGTAAACGCCTAGGAAATATAAACCACTTTCAATTACGAGTACCTTATTGAAAATAAAACGAAGTTCAAAATCTTTGCGCTCTGAATTTTGAAAGGTATTATACCCTTGATCACATTTTTTTTTTAAAAAAATAAGAGTGAGTTCTAAACTCAATAAATTTATCTCAGATTAAAAAAATTTAAACTTTAGCCCTCAGAGTGACAAATAAATAAGATTAATTACTCTTTATGTGATTTATAAACTAGATAATTCCGGGGAGAATCATAGAAAAATATCATTTGAATTTTAAAATCCTATTGACAAAAACAGTGATAAGATTAACAAGAACAATAAAGCATGATAACTCATTTTGTTGAAAAATCTTTCATCTGGCATCTTGAAATTCAAGTGATATTTTTTTGGGATTTTCCTTTCAGGATGACTTTAATATTTTGGACCACACTGGGAATGTGTATACACAATCAATTTGGCTTGTGGTAGTGTTTGGATCTAACTTTCTTATTCTTTGACAGATACCCCTCTGTCCTTTCGGTGAACCTTTTTCACATTCTTTTGGGAAGTATTCACACATAAAGAATATATAATTACAACCTAATCTATTAAAGTTCCAAGCCTTTAAAATATGGTCTGCATAGGTACGTGGCATTTGATGATGGCTTCTGTCTGGTGGGTTAAAGTCAATATGAATATTTAATAGTTGAATGTTAAGTAAAACTGTTTACATACGAATAATCTGGTCCAAAGTTATCTACAGGGAAAAGGCAAAATAAATAGATAAATAAAAATGTGATGCAAGGTTTGTTGTGTGATTTAGGTGATAAGCAACGACAGGTACAAGAGTGTGTTGCATAGAGCAGTGGTGAACTGTGAGAAGGAGAGGATGTCTATCCCAACTTTCTATTGTCCATCACCGGACGCTGTGATTGGTCCAGCCCCCGACCTCATAGACCCGCACCATCCTGCGCTGTACCGGAACTTCGCCTACAGTGAATATTACCACAAGTTCTGGAACAGAGGCCTCTCCAAGGAAACTTGTGTCGACATGTTTAAGGCTGATCATTAATTCACCTCATCATCATCAAATTATATTTATAATTTTTAATTTAATTGCTGAGTTGGAGCTGTCTTTAATTTCATCCAGTGGATTTCATTTCTTGTTGGACAAAGATCTCGATTGATTTACGCAATTAGAGACGTGAGAGCAATATGACAAATAAGTAAACAAAAGAAAATGGATAAGTCTTCAGTCTTTATTACGTAAAATTTAATCCTGCTTTGCTTGTTTGGCCTTCAGAATTGCGAGATCAATCTGGGGGCTATTTTCATTTACGGTCAATGTGAAATAGAGTAAAACAGATTGTTTCATTAATATACGGAGTATGTTATATAATATGCGCGATGAGAGATCAGTAATTTTTATAATTTTATATGGCACTTTTAAGTGCTTATATATGGCAACCTTGATGATTTGCTTACATGGACATAATTATCTTTGTATGTGGTTCATTAAATTGTTTTCGGGTTCATCGTATAAGAATGTTAGTCGTTGTATGTGCATGGTTAGTTAGTCCTTTAATTCTTTAGTTTGGATTGTTTAGTTTCTGTGCTTGCTTAAATTCTAATATAATATTTCTCCATGCTTTTAAACATGGATAAAATAAAAAATATTTTATTTTCAGACAAAGTTAATGAGTTAATCGTGGCTCCTTAATTTTGGTGAGGTAGATATATATACTGGGAACAAGGAAGGGGTGACTTATAATATGAACTTGAAGAGTAGTTACGTACACTTAAAAATCTCTACTGTACTCTGTTATTAGGGATTATATAATTTATTTACAAAAAGATTAAAAAAAATAGTTCTTTGTAGAAAACACAAAATACCCATTTTAATTATTTGTGTAGGAAATATCTCTTATTTTTTTGTCAAAGGATACTTATATTACTACTTCAAAAGATTACAAACCCAATAACAGGGAAGGAAAATAACAAGAAGATACAAAAACATCAGAGGAAAGACAAAAGTCCAAGAAATACACTAAAACAAATCAAACTACAAACAATCACCATTCAATGAGTGATTGGGGGAAGAAACATCATGAGGAACGGCATCCGCCTTCTAGGCGTCCAAGTGACAGCAAAGATGGTGTTAGTTGTGAGACCCACTCTATCGGGTACACCCTTTTATAAGCATCAGCTGCGATTAAATCAGTAGCACGGTTACCCACCTTGGGTAAAGGACAGAGAGAACCCAACCTTGGACACCAAAAGACGAATAATATTGAAGATAATGCTCCTGCTCCTCCAATCAATCATATCCAGAGATTTGGCTTCAACACATTCAAGAAGGGAGAGGCAATCGGTTTCAAAAACCACATTATCATGGCTGAGATCAATAGCGAGCATCAATGCCCTCTTCAGAGCCAAAGCTTCAGTCATGAAAGCAGAGATGGATTTCACCTTATCCACAAAACCCCATATGAAATTACCAAAATGATCCCTACAGATAACTCCGATAGCAGCGCCAGTTTTATTAGCCGAAAAGGCCCCATCATAGTTATATTTAAGCTTGCCAGCAGATGGAGGGGACTAGACTACTAGATGAGTAGGAACAACCCTTTGGCCCTCCGGATTTCTGTGCTTTTTATCGCAATTCACCCCGAAGTCAAAATTGTTTTTCCTCGCACAATCAATGACATCAATAGGGTTAGAATCTTTATGATTAAAAACCAAATTATTTCTTTGTTTCCAAATGAACCATAAGATCCAACAAATTAATGAAAGGTTTTGCTTACTCAAGAAAGACATACCTGTGAGTTGAATCCACCAAGCATCGAAGTTCGAAATACTAGCAACATCAAGCTTTGCACCAAGAGAACACCCGAACCAGATACACCTAATCTAGGGACGATGGAAAAACAAGTGTTCCACCGTCTCCACTGCATCAAAACAAACTGGGCAAGTGTTACTCTGTGATCTCTTTCTCCAATAAAGGGCATCATTGGTAGCAACAGCGTTGTTTAAGATCCGCCAGACGAATTGTTGTACTCTCGGGATAATCTGAATCTTTCAAATCGACTTCCAGCAGGATGAGGTGATAACTATTGAAGACCCAGCCTTGTTTCCCTCAGAACACATGTTCTCTTTACTGTTATGATACCCCCTTTCACTAAATACACACCGTTCTTAGCGCTAGTCCACAATAATTTATCAGCCAACCCATTAGATGGGATATCGATCTCATATATAGCATTCTTGACTTCCGGCGATACATACTGGTCAATAAGGGTAAGATCCCATATTCCGTTGACAATGAGATCACAAACTCTTCCCTTTGCAATAAATGGATCATTTAGATTACTGGGTTTCTTTGGGAAATCAACATGTGTGTAATACCCTGAAAACCTAACTAATATAAATGATATATTTGGATAAATATTTCAAAGAGAGTATATTGTCTCTAATTTTGTAACTGGATTGTTATAAATTTATGAGCAATTTCTCTTTGAAATTTCATATAGGGATCATAACACACCCTAAAATAAATATTGAATTTTAGTAAATAAATTCTAAAAATACAAAGGTGAATATGTGGTGTCAAATTTTCTAAATCTTATTAGGAGTCATAAAATATCCTAATATTATCATAATTAAGTATAAACTTAATTATATCATTTTAGTCATAAAATCATCAAAGGATGATAAAATCAATTAGAGAAAATTAGCAACAATTAGTGGGCAATTAAATTTGCAATAATTGGAATATTTGTCTAATTTTCGAAATTAAGTCATAATTAAGAATATATCAACTTAATTAGTGTCCAAAGAGTATTTAAAGGCCAAGATTAATACACAAAGAGTTTTTAATCATCAAGATTAATTTAAAAACTTATCAAATTTTAGTGATTAAGCCTAATAACCCATAAAACACTATATTAACAATATTTAAATAAAGATTAATTAACTCCCCTTTAAATATTAAAAATGGCAAAAACTGGTAATTAAATGGATTAAGAAATTGTATTAATCCTTAATCCTAAATCACTAACTAATATCACTATTAGTGTCTTAGATTTGTCCAACCCAACATCAAAAACTTGGATTAAAATTAATAAAGCTAATTTAAAGGTTTTAGAATTTATTTCCTAAAGCCTAATCTTGGTGAGATTAAAATCAACCAATAGGAGAGTTTTACCATAGCTTTTGTGAGGCAAATAAAACACAATTCCAAGAGTAAATTGAAGAGTGTGTATACGGTTGGAGCAAGAGGAAAAAGAATAGGAATTGATTTAATTGTAATTAGCCAATTAAAAACATCACAATCAACCATTAAATGAACCAAGACTTTCAAGGCATTAAGATTAAGACATAAAGGAAATCTCAAGAGATTTCAGAAATTAGATCTTTGATTTTTTCTACTTGGGATATCGAAATAATTCATTCGAATCGAGAGGCATTGAAATGTGCAGATCTTTTGGCCAAAAATGGCACATGAGGCGAATCTTGAAATTTGGGTTTATTGATTCCTCCAACTTGTTGTTTGGATCAAATATCAGTCGATCTAGGTTATTTTCATTCATGATGTATTATTTCTTTTGTTTGTGTAGTATCTTTATGATACATCCCAAGAGGTAACTCTTGTCTTATTAATTCAAAAAAAAAGGAAATGAAATTCAAATTGAAATGCAAATTCAAAGCAAAATTAAATGGGAAGCACGGTTTGTGAGAGGAGAAAAAGAAGAGGCAAAATGAATCTAGATATTTAACACATGCATGTCCTAATCACACATTAATGAAAGAAGACTTTGTGGTATTTGATGATGTAATCTTGTGTAATAAAGGAATTGATGGTTAATTAATTAAATGGTAAGATAGAAACCATTAGGATAAATTCTAGACACAAGTAAATGAGAACCGATAGAAAATAAATCATATCTTGGAATCCATGAACTAAGTAACAAATATAAGTAGATATTATGAATAAGCAAAATTCAAGCTTGAACATAGTGGTTCCCAAAGTGATTTTGGTAAACTTTTGAAATTCATACTATTATGAAAATGAAGTTTAAAAATACCATAAATCAAGTCATAAAATGGTGATTCCAAAAGTATAAGTGAATCCTCAAGAAAAACACCAACATACACCCAACCAAATTAGGATTTGGGGTTGGAAGAAAGATGAAGAGAGATATGAGGGAGGGAGGTCAGTTTTTGAAGATGAGAATGAGAGATAAAATTGGATTCAATTAGTGTTTGAAATCCACATATAGGTTTGATTTGAGTTAAGTTTGAAATCCACCAATTAGAACCACCTTGAAATTGCTATAAATAGGAGGCAAAGCCTTCACAAATTCTCACACCAAATCAGCCTAAGAGTGAACTGATTTTAGAAGTTCTTGAGTGAGTAGAGAGAGTTCTTGAGGCAAGAAGGAAGGAGGAGCAAAGTTCTAGGTAAGTTCTTATGCTCTAGCTTTTAGTTTTTAGCTTAAATGTTGTTTTGATTCATAATCTTCCAATTACAGTGTTATTTACATGTTTTTATTATGATAATTAGCTTTATTTCGAAAAAATGATGAAGAAGGAGTTATAGCAAAATTTTTGGAAGATTATGGTCAAAGTAACGAAGTTCTGGCGAAATTTTGTCGGTTAGCGACTCCCGAAAGCAATTTCAAAAACGCTGGTATCTGATGTTGAAGATGCTATATCAAAATTATGAGAACATTCATGGAGGGAGTAGACATATAGAGCTTTCCAAATATACCTATAGCATGTCGTTTTGAGTTCTGTGCTAGGAGATAAAAATGTTCAAAGATAGGCTAAAAATACTGGAAATTTCTGGGCAGAACATGTTGTTGCGAAAACTGGGAATTGTTTATGAACTCTGGGAAAGAACCAATAATTTTTCCTAAAATTAGACATCCTAAGGATTCCGAGGAATTTTACGGATCCTCGTTTCGAGTTCTGTAGAATTAGTTATGATTTTTCAAAGTTAGGCGAAAAATCAGCATTTATTGAGTAAATAAGTGTTTTTACGAAAATAAGGTGAAATTAATTGGAAATAATTAATCCAGGGGTAAAATGGTCAGATATAGCCAAACTATCTCTTGAAATAATATTTTTGAATTAATAGAGACGATATTACCCTTATAGGATATCCGGGATCACTGTTTGATCATCCAACGTACCGTGAAAAGCGACGAAGGTACGTTTGCGACGTACTGTAACACTGACTCTGATGCTTGCTGTATGCTCATATATGATTGCTGTGTTCTTGTACCGAGATGCTGTCTCAATTATTTTTAAATGCAATCATGAATACACGGGTTATAGTCTTGATAACACCGATTAAAGTTTTCCTTAGCGCTTTGGACACGATAGGCCATCGTGGCACCGGAGAGTGTGCAGACTGGGGTAACATACATACTGCAGGGGCTGTGTATTGTTACGGCCCTACATATTGATTACGTATTCCCTGCATATGTTATGGGCTTTTGTAGTGATTTTGTGAAAATGTCATGAATACCTGTCATACATATATTTTGTACATAAGCATGAGGTTAACCGTTACCTGAGGTCCGATGGGCATTGGACCTCAGTCTGCATGAATAGACAGGAAAGGGTCACGAACCAGAGGAGGCACCAGGGGTTGGGGCCATAGATATACGCCAGTAGACGGAGCCGTGAGAAGTCACCGGTCAACGGAAATGCGGGAAGAAGGTCAACAGAACCTACCTTACAGCATGAATCTAATAGGGTTACTTCATATCATTTGGTGCTTAAACTAGAAGGGTCGTCTATGTGGTTCAGTCAATCAATCACCCTAGCACGGTGAGACTTCCACTAGACCTACTCAGCCTGGCCAAATGGGATTATTTAACTGAGTTAGGTTCGATGCCCCAAGTTTACTCAAGGCTCGGATAAAGAGGGTATAGTTACACAGAAGAACTGTAATTATAAGTTTTGTATTACTGTATCACATAAACATTCCTTCGGGAAATTTTTAATATATCAGTGTACGTCAGGCATCATCATATGTCTGAGTATTTCAGATCAGTTACTCAGTGTTATACATGTTGTTCAAATTTTTAGTACATGCTCTTCGTTTCAGCAAAACGCTAAGTTATAGCACCTCAAACTCTGATGAATTTTTATAAAACCACGTGTCACCGGCACGATTTATGCTACAGAATTTGGGGTGTTACAATGTGGAACCATTTATCATCTCAGATTTTGATAGAAGCTCCATCTCCAACATCCCAACGCAGGTCTTGCACGAGAAAATCTCTATCATCCAATATGCTAGACCAGCACCACGATGCTTTATGTCCTTTACCTGCCTTCATGAAATCATCTTTTGGAAAATACACATTCTTCAAGACCCTAGCCCACAGTTCGTTGAGGCTCGTCAGCAGTCTCCATGCAGTTTTAGCCAGAAGAGCATCATTCATGACAGATAGGTCTCGAAAACCCAACCCCCCAGTACTCTTAGCTATAATTAAAGACTCCCAGGCTTTCCAATGTGTAGATCCACCAAAAACAGTACCACTCCACCAAAAATTAGCAATAAGGCTGCTAATCTCTCTACATGTCTTAACCGGAAACTTGAAGCAATTCATAAGATAGATAGGGATTGCCTGAAGAACTGCTTTAATCATTACATCACGCCCCGCAAAGGAAAGAAGACAATGACCTTATCCTTAGATTTTATTAGCAATGCGTTCTCGAACATAAGCCAGCGCCTGATGCTTTGTCTTACCCCAAATACTCAGAATACCAAGGTATTTACTCGGGTCTTCTGTCACCGGAATGCCCACGATTCCTCCCACCATATTTTTAACATCATCAGGGGTATTAGAATAGAAAAGGATACTCGACTTATCAAGATTGATGACTTGACTAGAGGCAGTACAATACATCTTCAAGATATCAGCCAGATGGTTGCAGTTGCACGCATGTACAGAAGAGCACTGTCAGCAAAAAAAAACTATGAGTAAGTTCGGGGCAGCTGTGGCTCAATTTGACGCCCTTAATAAAATTATCCGCCTGGCTCATTCTAATCATAATGGAGAGAACTTCAGCAATAATGATGAAAAGATATGGAGAGAGGGGATCTCCCTGATGAATGCCTCGGCTCGGAGTAAAGGAACTCACTTTTTCACCTGATAAACAAATATTCAAACTAACAGATCACACACATTTCATCGGAAAAGACATCCACTCTAAACAGAAACCAAATCTTACCAACACATTTTCTAGAAAATTCCACTCCACCCTATCATATACTTTGCTCATGTCCATTTTAAGAGCAAATTCATACCTACCCCTAGTTTTATTGCGACGAAGATAATGATATACTTCATTGGAAATAATAATATTATCATAAATACACCGACCTGGAACAAAGGTACTCTAGTTTTGTGAAATACAAGTATCAAGTAAAGGTCGCATTCTATTGGCCATGATTTTAGACATGATCTTATAAGATAAATTACACAAACCTTTGGGGCGAAAATGGGAAACATGCTCAGACTTTTGAAGTTTAGGAATAAGAGTGATGTTAGTTAAATTTAAAACATTAAGCACTAAATGACCTGCAAAAAAACTCTTTAACCAAACTACAAATAGACTCACCAATTTCAGACCATGAGGAATGATAAAATTTACCCAAAAAACCATTAGGTCCAGGCGCTTTTGTGCTTCCAAAACTGAAGGCTGCTACTTTAATCTCCTCTGTAGAAATTGGTAACAATAGACTGCGGTTCATATCAGATGAGATAGTAGGCTCAGTGAAACCCAAGACTGTATCCATTGGTCGTGCACCAGAAGTGGTAAATAGCTTCTGAAAAAAGCTAGCAATATTATATGAGATAGCATCCTTCTCATACAACCAATTGCCCTCATCATTTCTAATACACGAGATTCTGTTCTGCTGCCTCCTCTTGATAGTAAAGATGTGAAAGAAACGTTAGTTCTTATCACCAGCGTCTAACCAATTAATCCGAGATCGTTACCACCAGTATTGTTCTTCGCGCTCCAATAATCTTTTCAGATCTCCTTTAATTTTACCTTCGCAATCCTTCTAGAAATATCCGGAGTTCGAACATCCTGAGTCAGCTCACCTAGATGGGTCTTTAACAGCTCAATAATCTTACTACTATTAGTCAACTCCTTCTTACTCCAAGCAATTAACCTTTGCGTACAAATCTTCAGATTGCTCACAAAAATTTCTAGTACCGAGTGATCCTGATCACTACACTTCTGCCAACACCCCTTAATCACCTCAAGAAAATTCTTGTGAGATGCCCAAGCAGATTCGAAACGAAAGGTCCGACTTTGCTGACGATTTTCATACTTACATCGGATGAACAGAAGGTGATGGTCATATCCGGCCAGGTTAACATTAAAAACCTGGAGACATGGGAACTGCTCTCTCAACTGCAAATTACCCAAGGCCCTATCAATGCGCTCATGAATTGTATCCGGGTAATCACGATTATTGCACCAGGGTAAAAATGGATCCATTATAACCCAGATCTTCAAGTTCACAATCAACCACAAAATACTTGAAATTAAGGATCTTCCTCCAGGCTCTAGGACGGCCGCCACTCTTCTCATACTGAGAAAAGATATCATTAAAATCCCTAACACACATCCAAGAGTCCTTGATATTGTTGCTAATTCTTCGAACCTCTTGCCAAACACAACATTCTTTCCTTTTCATCAGTAGGGCCATAGATAAAAGTAATATAAGTTGGAGTTGGTAAGGTCTCAGACGCCACACTGGTATGAATAATATTCGAGGACGAGAATAGGATATTAACTGTAAGCACATCAGACCACCATAAAGCTAGCCCGACACTTCTCCCCACAGGATATATTAACAATCCATTCCTCACTAAAACCACATCTCCGCCTCACTTTCCTAACTACACTCGCCTTCTGGAAGACTAAGTGGGGTTTTTTCTAGGAACCCCTTAATAATATAAATGCAATTAGAGTCTTGTATATACAAAGATGAAAGCTTCAATCACCTAAAGTATTTTTGGTCAAATAAAAAACAAAAGCACCTAAAGTATTCCCTCCAGTGCTTAATAGACTTATAAGACATATACATAGAGTTGATTTGAGCATCAATATAAGACTTGTTTTTCTTATTTTTCATTCCTTTCTAATTTACTCTTATTGATATTCCCACTACAATAATCAAGCAAAAAAGAAAATGTGGGAATCAAGGAAGATTATTAAGATATTTTAGAAAGTATATGTTATATTAAATAACTTTAATCAACTTCCTCAATCTAATTAGAGCAGAAAAATATATCTTAAATTAAATACATAAAGAAGTATTAATTATTTGTCTAGGGGGGGGTTCTAGGGTCATAGGAAACGAGGCACGTTAATTATTTGTCTCATCAAATTAAGTATTTTGTTTTGTTGGAAGCAGAGAAGATGGGGGTGAGCACTACAAAAAGATGAGAGAGTTATCACTGAGGTTGCTTGAGGCCATATCAGAGAGCTTAGGGTTAGAGAAGGATTACATAAACAAGGCGTTAGGGCAGCACATGGCCATCAACTATTACCGTCGTGTCGGGAGCCGGAGCCGACCTATGGCTGCCCGGCCATGCCGACCCTAACGTCATCACCCTTCTTCTCGCAAGACGACGTCCCGGATTACAGGTCCTCAACGACGGCAAGTGGCTCGCCGTTAACCCTATTCCCAACACCTTCACCGTCAACATCAGCGATCAAATTCAGGCATCTGACTCCACTCGCAATTTCAATTTTTCATTTTTTTTTTGGTTTTCTTGTTATTTTATGGCATAGGAAATGATGAGCTTGCTTTTGTCGCTAAAGCAATCAATTAAACTAGGTCCTAATTAATTATGCAGTTTAGGGTCAACCTAGCTAGGTCATTCTCCCAAGGAGCAATCTGTGGGTTATTCTTTATGTTGAATTTAGGTGATGAAAAATGTAATGAAATGAAACTAAACTAACTAAATGCAAGATGAAAATGACTCTAAAACCTATATGATGGAACTAATCTAGATGCAAATGCAATTCTGGGGGGTTTTATGAAAAGAGAATTAAAATCCTAAGCAAAGAAATTAACTAATAACTAAGAAAATCAAATAAGAAAAGGTAAGGTGGTTTACTTTAGGTACGGTGAAGGGGACAACTTAGGAATTGCATAGAGTTAACTTTCTTAGCCCAAATTAATTAATTAGATCAAAGAGAGGTTAATGAAATATTGGAATTAATTAGTTTAATTAACTAATTGAAACATGGGAAACCCTTAAGTTCAATAACAACTAATCCACTAGAAAACTCATAATGGAATGAGCGCTAGTTAATTAAACTTATTAAAACCCAATGACATTTTAATTTCAAAATAATTTTAGAAATCTTGTTTACAATTATCCAATTGAACAACTAGACAATTTATCAAACAATTAAGATGATAAACCAAATTGACAATTAAATTAATAACGAAAACTCAATTAATAATTTAATTGACAATCCAAAGGTTGCAAACAAACTCTAGCAATTGTCTCAAACATAAAAGCTTCAAATTATCAATTCAATCCAAAAGAAATATGTTTACAATCTAAAACTAGATTGTTCTCAATTAATACAACTCGAAATCCTTTAAAACTAAATAATCTCAAGTTTGAATTAAAAAGATAAAAAGAAAGACACTCCCTTGTGATCTTCAAGTGTAAGTTTTAGGCTCTAGCTTCCTCCATACTCCTCCCAAGTTGTCTCCCAAAAGAGATTAAGCTGCCATGAAATTGTGTTCTCCTCCAAACTCAACCCAGAATGAACATGGTTGAACGAAGATGAATTGATGGGTGAATGGCGAATAAAAGGAATTGGATGGTGGTGTTGATGTGAGTGGGTCCCGTAGGTGGGATTCAAGGAAAGGGAATGGTTGAACAATGGATTGATGTGGCTGTGTGCGTGAGTGGAGAAAAGTAGCAATTCCTTGCCGAGGGAATGAGTTGCTTCGCATAAGAGCTTGTCGGCCAGAAAGATAGAGAAGAGCTTCAGCTCTCCATCAGTATTCAGCGTCTTCCATTATGTGCGGCTAGGTCAATTAATAGGGAGAAAGAGATAGATTTTTGGATAACAATTTGAGTCCATTAAAATTTAAGAAGCCCAATAAAATTCCACCATTGGATTCCTTTTTAGCTTCCCTGAAAAATTCTGCGCCATGGGATCTCTAATATGATAAAATCGTAATCTATCATATCTTAAGAAATATTATTTAATCACAAGATATTAATCAGAATATCAATATTTAAGCCCAATAATCTTATAATTAATTCTGATTTATATTATTTCCTAAAATTGACTAATAATCCAAATATTATCTAATATATCCAAATTAGCCTAAAATAATCCCAAAAATAAATGATTAAGGTGGGATAAAAATATATGGGATAAATTGGGATTTATAAGGAAAACAACTTTTTGTTTTTATGGTAAAAAGAAATAAAATGCGTGTCAAACGTTCTTAAACTTTTGAAAATATAAGCCACTTTCATCAATTACGAGTACCTTGTGGAAAATAAAACAAAGTTCAAAATCTTTGCGGTCTGAATTTTGAAAGGTATAATACCCTTGATCACATTTTTTTAAAAAAAATAAGACAGTTCTAAACTCAATAAATTTTTATCTCACATTAAAAAAAATTCAAAATTAGCCCTTAGAGTGACTAATAAATAAGATTAATTACTCTTTAAGAGATTTATGAACTAGATAATTCTTGAGAGAATCACAAAAAAATACCACTTGAATTTTAAAATTCTATTGACAAAAATAAGAATGAGATTAATAAGAATCGTATAGCAATTAACAACTCATTTTATTAGAAAATCATTGACATTTTGAAATTCAAGAGCTATTTTCTTTGGATTTTCCCATAATTCTTCTAGATGACTTTAATATTTTGGAGCACGGAGGGAATGTATATACACGATCAATTTGGCTTGTAGTAGTGTTTGGATATAACTTTGTTATTCTTTGACAGACAGCCCTCTGATCTGTCCTTTCGGTGAACCTTTTTCACATTCTTTTGGGAAGTGTTCATACCGAAATAAAAATATATAATGACAACCTAATTTATTAAAGTTCCAATCCTATAAAATATGGTCTGCATAGGTACGTCGCATTTGATGATGGCTTCTGTCTTTTGGGATAAAATTAATATGAATATTTAAAAGTTGAATGTAAAAAATTAAAACTGTTTACGTACGATTAATCTGGTCCAAAGTTATCTATAGGCAAAAAGCAAAATAAATAAACAAAAATGTGATACAAGGTTTGGTGTGTGATTTAGGTGATAAGCAACGACAGGTACAAGAGTGTGTTGCATAGAGCAGTGGTGAACTGTGAGGAGAGGATGTCTATCCCAACGTTCTATTGTCCATCACCGGACGGTGTGATTGGTCCAGCCCCCGACCTCATAGACCCGCACCATCCTGCGCTGTACCGGAACTTCGCCTACAGTGACTATTACCACAAGTTCTGGAACAGAGGCCTCTCCAAGGAAACTTGTGTCGACATGTTTAAGGCTGATGCTTAATTCACCTCATCATCATCAAATTATATTTTAATTTTTAATTTAATTGCTGAGTTGGAGCTGTCTTTAATTTCATCTAATATATATGCATGTGCCAGACCGCCAGTTCTTAATGGATTTCATTTCTTGTTGGACAAAGATCTCTATTGATTTACGTAATTAGAGACGTGAGAGCAATATGACAAATAACTAAACAAAAGAAAATGGACAAGTCTTCAGTCCTTATTACGTAAAACTTAATGCTGCTTTGCTTATTTGGCCTTCAGAACTGCGACATCAATCTGGGGGATATTTTCATTTACGGTCGCTGTGAAATAGAGTAAAACACATTGTTTTATTAATATACGATGTTATCTAACATGCGCGATGGGAGACCAGTAATTTTTATTTGGTCTTAAAAGGTTATTTCTGCTGTTAATACTTCTTTTTCTCCAACAGACGAAATTACTTCTGGGTTTGTTTGACTCAGAAAATATAGGGCCTGTTTGATTTTATTTTTAAAAACTGTTTGTTTTTTGTTTTGAAAAACAAAAACAAAAAAAATTGTTTGGAGACCTATTTCTAATTAAGTTTTTTTTTTAAAAAAAAAAATCACTTGGTTTAAAACAAAATACACAAAGATGTTTTTAAAAACACAAAACAGAAACCCAACCCTGATACAGAAACCCAACCCCGATCCTTCTTCTGCCGTTCTGCGATTGCTCGATGGCCAAGGTGAAGACTTCCAGCCACCCTCCAGAAGGTTTTTTGAATATTCCAGCCACCATTGTTGAAGCGGCCTCCACCAACCGGCACCATTTGTTGAAGCGGCCTCCACCAACCACCCTTGTTCACACCTCACCTACCCCAAAACTCATACTATAAATAGAGGTGGATACCTCATTTGTAAAGCATCCAAAAAATCAGTGTTCATCACCAAGAAGAGTGAGAACAAGAGTGATCCTAGAGAGTGATCCTTGTTTGAGAGTTTTTTTTTATATGAGTTTTGTAATCTATTCTTGTGAGTAATAGAGGTTATTTTCTCTCAAATTCATGTTTACCAATGCCCAGTTGATCCAGAAAGTCCAACAAGTGGTATCAGAGCCTGGTTAGAGGTGTTGGTTGAGTTTTTGGTTCACCGGACGAATTTGGGTTTTCTGAGTTTTACTCAAAATCCAATTCTGAGTGCACCATTGGATTCGTCTCATCGACACGAGTCCAACGCACCAAACGGCGACCTAATCGGAGTTCAAACGAGCCCGAAATCACGGTCAAAGTTTGGTCAACCTTGCTAGGAGTTCGCCGGAGAAGACGACACTGTTCACCGGAGTTCCGCCGGAGAAGACGACTGGGAATACTGTTCCTCGCCGGAATTTTCAGTTTTCGGAAATTGAAGAAAGACCCCTCAATTTTTAAAATTTCAGTTTGGTCCCCAAATATTCGGAAATTTCATATTGACCCTCGATCTTTTACGAAATTCCAGTTTGACCCCCGATCTTTCGAAAATTGCAGTTTGGTCCTCAAAGTTTTCGAAATTGCTGTTTTGCCCCTAGAGTGGAATTTTGACCCCGTAGTGTCAATTCCATCTTTTTTTGACCGTTCGGACGTAACGGTGAGCTCCATTTTTAAAGATTCAACCCCGATCGTGTTGAAAAATTATTTGTAAGGTGATAATGTCCACGAGAAGAGTCAACATCATCTTTCGGAGCAATGATTACGCTTCGCCACAAATTTTATTTGTGGAGACCTCGGATGGAAGATCTCCTAAGCTGTAAAGATTTGTTTGATCCCATAGAATTGATGGGTAAAAATCCCGATCCCGCCAAGGAGTTAGAGTGGAAGAAATCAAATCGAAAAACTATTGGTCAAATCCGTCAATGGATTGATCATAGTGTCTTCCACCATGTTGCACAAGAAACAGACGCATATGCCCTCCGGAAAAGTTGGAGGATATGTACCAGGCCAAGACCGCTCGGAATAAAGCTCGTTGATGAGGCGTTTAGTCAACATGAAGCTTAAAAGTGGAACTTCGATTGCCGAGCATACCGGTGAGTTCCGAGCTTGGTCAACCGGTTGTCGTCGTAGAGATGCCACTTGGCGATGAAGTTCGGCGTTGCTACTACTCAGTTCCCTTCCCGATAGTTGGGAAACGCTTATTTGGTCGTGTCACTCAAAGAAACCATTTAAATGGCAAACTTACCATGTCAATGGTCAAGGATGCCCTATTCGGTGAAGAAGCAAGGAGAAAGGACATGGGCACGAGATCGGACCCATGCCCTTGTCACGAAGAACAGGGGAGGCAACAAAAGAAGAGTAATAACAAATCGAGAGGCGAAGCAAGAGCGGGGGCAGGTCCATTGATGGTAGAAAACCATCTTATAACGCCATCATTGTGGATTAGAAGGACATATGAAGAAGAAGCGCTACAAATGGAAAAAGGAGCAAGACCGAAAGCGGTTCGCGGCCGAAGAACAAGGGTGGAGAAACATTAGTTACTATCTCTCGGTGATGTAGCTTATTGTTCAACCCAAGATGAGACATGCCTTCACGTCTCACGAGAAGACACGGAATGGGTGGTAGATCTTTTGCAGCGTCCTACCACGTGACTCCATACAAGGAATACTTCACAACATACAAAGCCGGTGACTTTGGAGCTGTGAAAATGGGAAATTCCAGTTTCGCAGGGATTGTCGGAATTGGTGATGTTCAGATAAAGACAAGTTCCGGGAGCACAATCACTTTGAAGGATGTCCGCCATGTGCCGGACACCTTGGTGAATCTATTGTCGGGAATAGTTCTTGACAAACGGGGCTATGATAGTCACTTCGGTAAAGGCACATGGAAGTTGTCAAAAGGCGCTATGATAGTCGCTCGAGGACATATTTGTGGCACGCTATACAAGACTCATGTGAAGATATGCACTGACAGCCTCAACGTTGCAGAAAAGGAGGCGTCACAAAATCTGTGGCACCAGAGACTCGGCCACATGAGTGAGAAAGGGTTGTCTACCTTAGTAAAGAAGGAGCTTATCAATGTAGACAAGGACGCTGCACTAGATCCTTGCAATCATTGTTTGTTTGGTAAGCGAAGATAGAGTCTCGTTTAATTCCTCTTCAACGAGAAGATCGTAATACCCAGATTATTATGAATAATAATACATTTAAATAATAAATATAATAGTAAAAGTAATAGATTTATATAATAATAATAATGATAATGATATAATAATATATAGCAAAATCTAAAAATTTATAATGGTTGTATTGTTAATTTATTAATTAGGAATAATTAAAGGGCCCAGCCCAGAGCTAAAACCCTAAAATTTAAATTATAAATATAAGTTAGCCGCTCAAACCTAACCTAGAAAAACACTCGTTACTTTTCTCTGCCGTCTTTCATCAATTATTCTCCTAGGAGGTTAGCAAAACGGCGACCAGGTAATTCTAATCCCCATATCAATAAAAATCATTTGTTCATAGGATTGTATTTCCTTTAATCCTAAACCACTAATATGTTTTTATGAGTAGATCGTGAAATTTCCCCTGAACATGACAATCCTAAACCACTAATATGTTTTTATGAGTAGATGTGGGAATTTCGCATGAACATGACAATCCTAATCCCATGAGTCTTAGGTAAATTTTATATGAATCTTGATAGGTAATTCTAATTCCCATGAGTTTAGGTTAATTTTTGATCTTGATAGGTAATTCTAATCCCTATGAGTCTTAGGTTAGTTTTATATAAATTTTGATAGGGTTCTTATACATGAAATATATTATATGTAATCTATTATGTGAGTAACTTTGCAATCGGTTTCTCGAATGCCGAAGTATGAATTGAATACACTTGACAATTGTTTTATTGTTTTGCCTCGATCTTTGTGCTTGAATAATATAATCCTTTCATTCATTGACAAGTACCCAATTTCGGATGACTTGAGCATATACGGGCGTCTTCTATTTTTGTTTTCTTTCTTTTTGCCTTGGATGCCTCGGCCTTCGTGTTGGGAATTATATATATATATATATATATATACGCCTTCTACGTCTCATGCTTTTTGTGATTGAACCTCTGGGTTTCTAGATTTTATCAATTATAATATATTATGATCATGAGTTTAAAAAGGAATAATGAGTAGAGTCATGGGTTTAAAAATGGACAATGGGTAGAGCCATGAGTTTAAAAATGGATAATGAGTAAAACCATGATAGTCATGAGAATTTCTCATGACAACCTTTTAGAAACTTGTGAGAATTTACTTTATACTTTAATTTGAAAATCCATTTTGTGTTATATATATATATATGCATGTTGTTGGTTGTTGGTTGTATCAACACAACAATTGTATGTTGTGTTGATTACAATACAAGTGTTTCAAACACATATTAGAAATAATTTGGGATTAATTATATGTGTACTTAAAATAACTTAACAGTGGGAGGATAGCTTTGGGATGGTACCTCCCAAGGTGATGAACACAACCTTTGGGCTTTATGCCTTCGATATTTATTTGATGTGAACAGATAGTATCCGTTCTTCCCAAGGTGGTGTACGCGGGTTTAGGGACACTAGTAGCAACCTTGGGAAGAGGTGTGCACACTAGGAAGATATTTTATATGGCCAACTTGATGATTGTGATTTGGCGGTTTCCGGGTCACGGGGTAGGTAGCGGGAGTTTAGGGTCTACCATGGTTCTCTTCCCACTTAACTAAATAGGCGCGGGGTTTCCGGGTCTAAAGTAAATTTAAGAAGAAAAAAGAGAGAAGATAATGATTAATGTTTGATGAGATTACCACATGATGATATATTTACTTTGGTTAATATATATATATATATGTGTGTGCTATTTAAATTGTGTTTTATTAGGATTACCAGCAATTGCTGATGTTTGTGTTCATGGGCTGCGATGATCCTTCGGGAGGACGAGTTTCGACAAGCAGTACCAAGAGTTGGGGCAAGCGGTGAGTAGTGAGGAAGAACGTCCAAGGCCTCTAGCTAGTTTCATTTTGTCTTTATTTTTATTTTCTTAAATAAGTCACATTTAATTGAGTTTGAATTTTCATTATTGTAATAAGTAGCCTTGCACTTGTCCCAGTACAAGTGCGGCGGTAACACTCCCCAAGGTTGTTTAATTCGAAATTTCAGGATTCATTTATAAAATCATTTAAATTTTATATTAAGATAATTGTTAGAAATTGGGGTGTTACAAGATCAGAGTTGCTCAGTCTGGTACACTCTGATGTTTGCGGTCCCTTGGAGGTTGAATCACTCGGTGGCAACCGATACTTTTCGACGTTCATCGATGATGCTTCTCGAAAGGTGTGGGTGTATTTTTGCGGACGAAGGACCGGGTATTTGATTACTTCAAACTGTTCCATGTCATGGTAGAACGTGAGACGGGAGAGAAGTTGAAGTGTCTTCGATCCGACAATGGAGGTGAATACTCCTCCGGGCGGTTCAATGCCTATTGCGAGATCATATGGCATTCGACATGAGAAGACGGTCCCACGCACCCCTCAACACAACGGTATAGCTGAAAGAATGAACCGAACAATTATGGAACGTGTTCGGAGCATGCTCGGTATGGCTAAGCCGCCAAAGCCATTCGGGGACAAGCGATCGAGCCGCTTGTTACTTGATCAACCGATCTCCATCGGTACCATTGGATTTTGAAGTTCTGAGAAACTTTGGTCTCGGAAAGGATCCATCATACTCCCACTTGAGAGTATTTGGGTGTTTAGCGTACGCACATGTATCCAAAGAGCTCGGTGAAAGCCGGATGCAAGGACCACTCCATGCATATTCATAGGCTATGGAAATGAAGAGTTTGGATACAGATTATGGGATCCTAAGGAAAAAAGGGTAATCGAAGTAGGGACGTGGTGTTCCATGAAAGCCGGACAATAGAAGATATTGAAAAGCCCACAATATCTCGGAAGACAAATGTTGCTCTTCGGGTGCCGGAGGCAACATCGGAATCATTCGTGAGAAATGATGATATAGTGCCGAAGAAATGCCGAAGTAGAAGACAATGAGGAAGATGACGGTCTTTGCGAGGGGGAGCCACAACCCCACCGCCAGACGTTCGAACCATCACAAGGCCAAGATGATGGTGGATTTCCTCAAATTGCTCCGAGAAGTTCATAGATCGAACGAGGTCGATTCCGTCGAGAAGATATCCGAATCCGAATACCTTCTACTTACCGAGGATGGAGAACGAGAGAGTTTCCATGAAGCGGTATCTCATAAGGACAAAGAACAAGTGGTTGTTCGCAATGCAAGACGAGATGGAATCTCTCGCAGAAAAATCAAACTTATGAGATCGTAGAACTTCCACGAGGGAAGAAGGCACGAAAAATAAATGGGTGTTCAAGTGAAGAAAGATGGCGGTGGAAAAGTGGTGAAATACAAAGCACGGTTGGTAGTCAAAGGATTCCGGCAGAAGAAGGGGATCGACTTTGATGAGATTTTTTCACCAAGTAGTCAAGATGACTTCAATTAGAGTCATACTTGGATTGGTCGCAAGTATGAACTTAGAGCTTGAACAAATGGATGTGAAGACAGCTTTTCTTCATGGAGATTTAGAAGAAGAAATCTACATGGAGCAGCCAGAAGGTTTTGAGGTTTCAGGGGATAACCTCGTTTGTAAGCTGAAGAAAAGCTTGTACGGTCTGAAGCAGGCACCTAGACAGTGGTACAAGAAATTTGACTCGTGCATGGTGAGTCAAGGGTACAAGAAAACGCAGCGAGATGAGTGTGTCTACATTCGAAGTTTTCGATGGAAATTTCGTTGCTCTTCTACTATATGTAGACGATATTCTAATCGTGGGGAAAGACGCAACGAAGATCAGCCAGCTGAAGAAGGAACTTTCTAAGTCTTTTGACATGAAAGACTTAGGACCAGCTCAACGAGATATTGGGAATGCAAATCACCCGAGACAGGGAAAAACGGAGGTTATGGCTATCTCAGGAGAAGTATATTGAACGAGTACTTGAACGGTTCAATATGAACAATGCCAAACCAGTTAGCATTCCATTGGCCAACCATTTCAAGTTGAGCAAGAGATCGTGTCCCTCATCCAAGGAAGAGATTGGGGAGATGTCGTTTGTACCATATTCTTCAGCAGTCGGAAGTTTGATGTATGCTATGGTGTGTACGAGGCCCGATATTGCTCACGCAGTGGGAAAGGTGAGTCGTTTTCTCTCCAACCCCGGGAAAGAGCATTGGGAGGCAGTAAAGTGGATTCTCAGATACCTTAAGGGTACATTGAAATTATGTCTTTGTTACGGGGGAGCTGATCCAATCTTGGAAGGCTATACAGATGCAGATATGGCGGAGATCTTGATAGTAGAAAATCTACTTCGGGATTCATTTATACTTTTGCGGGGGGAGCTGTTTCATGGCGATCACGACTACGAAGTGCGTTGCTTTGTCCACAATGAAGCTGTTTGAATACATTGCTGCAAGTTTGAAGGCTGGAAAAGAGATGTTGTGGCTAAAGCGTTATCTCCAAGAGTTTGGAATCAAGCAAAAGGAGTATAAGGTACATTGTGAGAGTCAGAGTGCTCTAGATTTGAGCAAGAACTCTATGTACCATTCCCGTACAAAACATATTGATATTCGCTATCATTGGATACGCGAGGTAATGGATCGACAAGCTTGTTGAGACTAGTAAAGATCCATACGAAGGAGAATCCTGCAGACATGATGACGAAGGTGGTGACTCGAGAGAAGCTAGAGTTATGCAGAAACATAGCTGGAATGTTTTTCTTCAGATATGGCTGGAGGGGAGAATTGAAGACTTCCAGCCACCCTCCGGAAGGTTTTTGAATATTCCGGCCACCATTGTTGAAGCGGCCTCCACCAACCGGCCACCATTGTTGAAGCGGCCTCCACCAACCACCCTTGTTCACACCTCACCTACCCCAAAACTCATACTATAAATTGAGGTGGATTCATTTGTAAAGCATCGAAAATCGGTGTTCATCACCAAGAAGAGTGAGAACAAGAGTGATCCTAGAGAGTGATCCTTGTTTGAGAGTTTTTTTTTATATGAGTTTTGTAATCTATTCTTGTGAGTAATAGAGGTTATTTTCTCTCAAATTCATGTTTACCAATGCCCAGTTGATCCAGAAAGTCCAACACAAGGGAGGGCTTTGAATAGTCTTCGAAGCTTCACCCTCGTACTTGCCATCCCCTTCACCTCGTAAATCATACATAGAGTACAACTGATCCAACAAATGCTGAACAAAAAATACATCTAACACACACACACACACACACACACACACACATAATAAAAAAAATAATAGTTAACAGTAGTCATTTTTTCGATGTGAGTAATATAAGGGTTGGAGAACTCATTTACATATATTAAATAAATTAGTATTCCTTTTTATGACTGACTATGCATTACGAAGTAAAGTAAACGTTTACAAAATAGCGTAATATAGTACATACATCCTTAAGTAAGTGGGATATTGTCCAGGGGACTGTCCTATTTTTAGTGATAATATAATTTTGATATGGCTTTTCTTGACAAGTTTACACATTAGAGGATAGTGATCTGGGAAGGAGATAAACTGTTGTTGTCGTATATAGAGCATAGCTTGTCGAAACCCCAACAGTTGTAATTGGAGAAGTTCAATTCTACAATTAGGTCAATATGCATCTGACGTTGACCACCTCGGCTCCTACTGTATCCAAAGAGCAAAGACCAGTTAGTGATAGACGAAATGAAGGAAATGGAACCAGACTATGTTGGTATTCTTGATTCACTTCTTGCAAGGTGCCAGATTGTTGTCTAGAGTGCATGGCGTAACTGATCGCCTTTGTTTATGCCATTCTAATGATCTGTAGAGAGACTACAAGAGCCAGAAGTTCCATGTGCCTCGTTTGCCCAGTATAAGGTCAGATACCCTCATATTAGAATAAGCTAAACTTGACTACTGCAACGGCCACCAGAGCCCACTATTTAAAGGGATAGCCGTGCCATCACCTACCTGCCGGGTGAGGTAGTTAGAAATCATGGATCTTGCTTTGATAATGTGTTTCCATAACAGGGAACTATTATAGGCTGGTTTAAAGAAAAACTCTGGTTAGAGATAATTCGCCACATGTGCTTTGCCAATAAAGCATAATTAAAACTCTCCAGTTACGTGAGTTGCAAACCTCTTTTGTTTTTTGGGAGACATAATTACTCCCATTTCAAAAGATGAGCTCTATTTGAATTAGCAGTTCATTCCCAAAAGAAATTTGCCATTTTCATGGCAATTTTATGGCATAGAAATTCAGGAAATTTTTTACAAGAAAAAGGGTATACGAATAAAGATGTGAGGGAATTTTTTAACAAGTCAAGCCGACCATCTTGAGATAAAAGAAGACTTTTCCAACCTGCTAGTCGGCAATCAATTTTCTGCAATACTTCCTCATATCTCATCCTCTTCGATTTCTGATCATCAATATAAGTGCCCAAATATTTACCCAGTCTAAAATGAAATATGATTCCCAGAATCTTAGACAAATTTTCTTAAGACGATAAGGAACAGATGGGCTACATATAAGGCTGGATTTTTTATAGTTAATTTGTTGCCCCGAGATCAAGGAATATCGCCTAAGTAAAGCCTTAACTATTCGGCAATCTTCCTCCTTGGCACGACAAAAGAGTAAAGTGTCATCAACATACATTAGGTGTGTTATAGGCTCAGTGTTGCGGGATACCTTAATACTCGTCCACTATTGAAAGTTTTCTGTTGATGAATCTTACCAGAAATGACATTTGCACATAATGGAGAGAATGAACGTCCTGGTGAGCCATCAACCATAACTTGGTAAGACTCTGTTTATATACATTGCATGATAAGATGAATCATCCAAGCCGGAAACTTCATGGTTTAGAGTATTTTACATAAGAAATGCCAAGAAACTTTATCATAGACCTTTGCAACATCTAACTTAATTGCACACCAACTATCCTTACTCTTACGAGTTTTATGGAGTTTAGCCATACTCTCCGAAGTTAGAAAAATGTTATCAGTAATAAGCCTGCCTTTCAGGAATGCATTTTGATTAGGTGTGATGAGATCGTCAAGGACTTCCTTCAAGTGATTACATAAGATTTTGGAAATTAACTTGTAAAGGACATTGCGGAGACTAATTGGACACAAATATTTAACCCTATTAGGATTTGACATTTAGGAACCAGGACAATGAATGATCAATTAAGTTCCTTAAGGAGAAAGCCGCTGCCAAATATTTGATAAACCATGCTAATAATATCAGCTTTGAGGAAGGACCAAAACTTCTGATAAAATATGACATGAAAACCATCCGGTCCAAGAGCACTATCAGCCTTCATTTCAAACACCGCTGCCACAATTACGCCCACAGACAAAGGTCTATTTAATTTGAGAATATGTGCATATGTGAACCTAGGCAAATTGATAATATTTAAAGTTTGCTCCAGCAGTGTAATATCAGCATCTCTAGAATCTTCATAAATCTGTGAAAAATATTGTGTAGCCTCCTCTTGAATTAGATCTTGAGTCTCATTCCATTCCCCGTGGGAGTTTTTAATCCGGAAAATAATTTTTTTCATCCTTCTGACATTAGAATAAGCATGAAAGTATTTGGTATTTCTATCTCCATAAAGAGTCCAATTGTGCCTAGATTTCTGATTCCAGAGTATCTCCTCACAATCATATCAAAATTCTAAGGAAGATTTGAGAAAACGCACCTGTTGTTCCTCTTCCATGGATGATGATTCTTTGTTATGCCAGAATAGCAACTCTTACTCTGTTTGATTAATGTTATGAGAAATTCGGCCAACAGAGGATTTATTCCATTGTATAAGAGCCTTTCTAATACATTTTAATCTTTTTATTTTTATAGGCCCATGAACCATGAAGGTCTCCAGACCACTTCCGTTGAACAATTTGGTGACATTCCGGAAATTGGAACCAGAAATTTTCAAAGCGGAAAAGCTTTGTTCCTTTCATTTGGCAATGAGTTGGTAACGAAGTTGGAGAGTGGTCGGATGCTACAATAGGTAGAATTTGCACCATAGAACAGGGAAAGTGAGAACTCCATTGAGTGTTACATAAAGCATGATCAAGATATAAATTTTCCTAAACTATCCATATTAATTACATATATTAAAAAAAAATTCATCAATGAAGAATGTGGTATTTTAGAAAGAATATCCCACATTATTATAAATAATTAACAGTCACAGTCCAATTTTGAGGGGAAAAAACCATCAACTAACTCTTATAACACCTTAATCCTTTTCATAATATTCAATTTTTTGAATTGGTCAAGTTCTTTTTATAAGATGGTTGTCTGAACATTAAATACATTTTTACCTCGAATTAATTCTATTTTCTCTCAATATAATTTTTTCTGTACATTCTCTTTCATTTTATTTTTTACTATTTCTCTCTCTCTCTCTCTGACCCTCTTATAAATAAAGAAATCTGTAGGAAAAAAAAGTTTACATATTTATTACTTTTAACCAATTTTAAGAATTTCTTAAGTCTTATAATTTGATTATTTGGATCTTATAAAAAAAGGAGCCAAGGTAGTACTTAAAACAAGGACTATTTTGGAAGCTAACTCTGAACCACCAAACACTTGAATCGATTAGTTGTGGGTGTTTTACCTTAACCAGTGGTCATCTTGTGTTTGAGCATTGAATATGCAACCACAATATTTACTAGAAGATAGCAAGTTTTCCCTCATTATGGGTTCACATTCTTGTGAATTGAACTAGTCAAGATGTTAATAGCGTGTGATATCAGCTGAGAAATCCAAAAAAGAGTTGTTTTTTTTGGGGGGGGGGTAAAAGTGAGGCAATAGCCTTATATATTAATAAAGTCTAAAAGTAATATATAAGGCTATTGCCTGACTTTTACCAAAAAAAAAAAAAAAAAAAAAGTTAACTCTTGGAGGCGGTTCCCATGACACATTCGGGTCCATCCTAAAATACAAAGCCGATGACGATTAAAAAAGTGGTGCTTTATGGACCGATATGGTTATTATGCCCAATAGATAGATGGATACTACGATTGAAAAACAAAAAAGAAACTATGTTTTACTTTTGTTTCAATTTTATAATATGGCTCCAGAGGGACAAATTCTTCTATCCTGTTACGTTGGAGCTTACTATCTTCTTTTGGATCCCATGAAAATTTTATAGTTTAATATTCTTAGAATTATAGTTTGTTATCAAGCATCTATCCTTACAGATGAACTTCTAAAAGACAAGTTGGTCCTGCTTTTATATTACTCTATGAAGACAAGAGGATTGTAGCAAAATTTTTCCAAATTCACGGGTGAGGGGAAGATGTTGATTAATTTTTAATTTATTGTTCAATTTGTTAAAAAAAATTATTATTTGAAATTTCTTTATTGGATCCTACATAAACTAAGAAAATTAGTTTTTCATTTCAAATTGAAGTTATCCCCAATCTGCGCTAGATAATTAATATGCAAGTCTCTAATATTTTTTATAAAAATAATGTGGGACCCACCACAAAAAGTAATAGTGTTATGTTATTTTTACACCTATTTTGAGAGTTCATGGGTACTTTTGCACCCCTAAAAAATATTTAGTGTTGGGTATCCTTTAAGTAAAAGCTCATGTATATTCTTGCACTTTAACCCATATAGGAGTGTATATATATGTGTGTGTGTGTGTGTGAAGGAAGTAATTCACTAGTTTGGGTGATGAGCACTAAAATTTTGACCATTCAAATATAATTTAGATGGTTCATATTTAAATTTTATACTTTTTTATTAATGTGCATAAAATATAAAATAAAAATAATCTCTTGAGTAATCATTGATTTTTCAACAAATAATTTATTATTTGTAATTCATCATTTACAAATTTTAAATTTAGACAATTGAAACTGTATTTAAAACGATGCTAATCTTATCGCAACGTTGAGCACCATGAAATCATCTGAAAAAGTAAATATCTACTCTCTGAATGAGGGATATCCAGGGAGATCAGACATACAGCTTCAGCATCAAGTTGATTTCTTCGGTGAGCCAAACAGTCTACACAATAATTTGCTTTCCTACCTTGTGAAGGAAGGATTACACCATCCAATTTTGCATCAAGAGGTCTCAAATTTCTCTAACTCCTTTGATCCAGTTGCTTAGCGGGTGATTTTTAGAATATTTAGAGACAATTTAATGGAAATTGAAAGTGATAATTGATGAAGGCAAACTTTTGCACTGAAAACAGAGACAAATAGTGTTTCCCAATCAACTCATGAATCCAATCGCAGTCTGTTTCACTAATATCTAGAGAATATCTAGATTTTAGTAACCAGAAAGCGATCCCAAAACCACCACTCAGATGAGAATATCTTGAAGAACCGTTTGGTAGGAAGAAGATTATAGAAGGAAAGGGAAGATCCCAAAGTTCCTATGGATTTTGGGTGTTTGGTAAACGGAAAGTCGGTCAAAGATGTTTCGGTGAGTGCTTATCTTCTCTTATTTGAGGGAAGATGCTTTCTATCCGAAAATGGAGGGAAAGCTGCAATCTTTTCAGGAAAGTGTTTTTTTTTACAGATTTACCCCTGAAATTCAAACTTGGTGAGAAGTTCAAACTAGGCGGAAAAGTTTGAATTTGATGATTTTTTTTTCACAAGTTCGAACTTAACAAGAATATATTTTTTTAAAATATATTTTAGCAAAAAAAATATTTTTCTTTTTTTATTTTGAATTAATTTCTTTTGAGGGTAAAATAGACATTTCCTAATTTTTTACCAACTACCACATCTTCATTTTATTCTTACCAAACAACTCAAGCCATTTTCCCTCATCTTTCAAATCTTCCTTTTCCCTTTCTCCATCAATTCTTTGTAACAAACGAGTCCCGAGACTATTGGCCTCTTGTGGCAGGAAACGCTGATTTCTTTCAAATTTTTCATTAACGAAATTATGCTCCTTTTCAATATTCTCTTAATTTTTTTCCTCATTTTCATTAAAAAAAAAAAAAAAAAAAAGTTATGAGGGGTCTTTTGGTAAAAAAACACTTAAATTTCGAAATATGATATTCATACTTTATTATCTATTTATCCTTTTGGTAATTTGTATAACATTTTGATTTTTTTAATTAAAAAAAGAAAAAAAAAATTCAAATGGTATTTCATTTTCCCCTCTTTTAATTTAATTTTTCCGCTTTTTTGTTGGCCAAATCTCTATAAATATGTCAGTTGTTCAGGGTACTAGAATCAAGCACAAACGTACCCCATTCGTTATCCATTCTGCTTCTCTTCATCTTTGTACTCAAAACGATGCAATCACAGGAATCATCCAAGCTTCTCCACAATGATGAACTTGTGAAGCAAAAACCAGTAGAAGTAGACCAACAAGAAAAAGAGAGCTTCTACTACGCGATGCAGCTGGCAAATTCTGCTGCGATTTCCATGGTCATGTATACGGCGGTGGAGCTCGGCGTCATTCACAGAGCAGGTCCTGGCAAAAGGCTTCGCCGCCGCGGAGATCGCGTCGGAGCTCCCTCTTGCAAGAATGCTGAAGCTCCCTCTGCTCTGGACCGGCTCCTCCGGCTTCTGGCGTCCTACTCTGTGCTTCATTGTTCTGTTGTCATCCATGAGGAAAATTGCGGACGGAGACGTTTCCGATGGTTGTATAGCCTCGCACCGGTGGCCAAATTCTTTGCGTGAAATGCTGATGGTGTGTCTTTGGGTCATTTTCTTTTGTTGCTTCAAGATAAGGTCCTCATTATTGATTGCTGGTTAGTCTCATGTTTGCCTTTTTTTTTTTTGGACTAATTTGCTCCTTATTAAATAACTATTTACCAAAATGCCCTTGTCTGGAAACTATTTCCCCATGTGCCCCTATTTAGTCGACTAAACCCTCATTTAGTCGAATAAAACACAGGGCCTTTTTTTTTTTTAAATGATCCCGTGATTTAGAGGCTTAGTCGACTAAATCGCGACAGATGGATTTTTTAAAAATCTCAATCGCGGCATTTGAAACCCTAATTGACTAAGCACCCCCAAAACCTCTCCCCTCTGTTTTTTTTCACCAAATCCTTGCTGAATCCGTTGGTGGGTAGTGAAGGAAACTTCATTCTAGTGTCATTTGCGTCGATTTCGGTATGTTCTCATCTCCATTTTGAATTTCCGCCGTTGTTCTTGCGTTTATGCGAACCCCCATTTGTGTTTTTGAGTTTTGTGCTTTCATTGGTTGATTTTGTTGTGTATCTTTGATTGATTTGAGTAGAATAGAATTAAGAAAATCACGAGGAGAAACAATGTAAAAGAAGACAAATTAAAGTTGCAGTGAAATTTGTAAGATTGTGAAGAGAGCCATTTGTAAAAATTTGTGTGTAGTGAGTGTTATCACTATCAAAATCTTGGCTAGCTTACACTGTGACAGGTAGAGGAGCAGATTCCCTAAAAGGGCACAACCAACGGGAATGCTAAAGCTACCATGTTATTGTTGTGCACCAGATTGCAAGCACAACATTGAGCAAGACTCACAAGAAAGCATGCAATAAACCTCTACACGTGTCAAGAATGCGCTAAGCCCTTCACCATTGATTGGCAAACCCATGAGAACTGTGGCGAGCTTTGGTACTGTCTTTTTAGCTCTGACTTTAAACACAAGTTATCTGCTAATGATCACATCAAGGCCTTTGGTCTTGGCCATGACACTTGTTGCTCGCATGATCAAGATGATGAACTAAGAGTCCACATTAGGTGCTTCTGAGATTGAAGAAGATGGTGAGAGCTACTTAGCTAGCTAGGGTTTAATTCTATTTTAGTTTCTTATGTGATGTGATGATGATGTTCCTGCTTCATTACACACAATATATATATATATATATATATATATATGCTCTAGCTTGTACTAATATTCTAATATATAAACTTCAATTCTTCTCTAATGTATGACGGTTGTAGGTGATTTTTTTCATAATGTTCTAGGTTGCCTTGTTTTTCAATTGTGTTGCTATATGTTTATGCTTGCTGTGTAGGATTTTGTTATCGTAAATATGTATCTTATTGAATCTGTTGGGTAAAAGTAATATATTACGATGTTTAATATAGAAATCACCAGCTTTTTGTTCCTTATAAAATGTAAATATCAGAATTAAAGATTTAAATAATACAAAAACAATACGAATAAAATACTCAAATCAATCAAAGATACATAACAAAATCACCCTATAAAAGCACAAAACGCAAATGAGGTTCACATAAACGCAAGAACAACGACGGAAATTCGAAATGGAGATGAGAACATACCGAAATCGACTCAAATGACACTAGAATGAAGTTTCCTTCGCTACCCACCAACGGATTCAGCAAGGATTTGGTGAAAAAAAAACATAGGGGGAGAGGTTTTTGGGGGTGCTTAGTCGATTAGGGTTCCAAATGCTGTGATTGAAGTTTTTAAAAAATCACTCTGTCGCGATTTAGTCGACTAAATCACGGGATCATTTAAAAAAAAATTGGCCCCGCGTTTTAATATACTAAATGAGGGTTTAGTCGACTAAACATGGGCATATGGAGAAATAGTTTCCAGACAGGGGCATTTTTGGTAAAAAGTTATTTAATAAGGAGAAAATTGGTCAAAAAGCCCTCATGTTTTGTGGGGCTAGAAAACAGGTTTTTGACCATTTTGCCCCTAATTAAATAACTAATTACCGAAATGCCCCTGTTTGAAAACTATATACCAATCTGCCCCTGTTTAGTCGACTAAATGGGTTTTTTAGTCGACTAAATGATATAATCGACTAAAAAACCCATTTAGTCGACTACATCATAAAAAAAAATGTTAAAACTTCGGAAGGACATAAATTCTAGCTCGAGAGTCCGAATCAAGTTATTCTTTTTTTGATTCCACATAACTTTTTGAGATCTATTCACTGACATAAAAATTAACTTCTAGATTTAATGAAGAGAAAGGAGGAAAAACAAGTGATTATTTATTGTGCAGGAGATACTAACAATTCATTAAATACAATCAAGTGATTCTTTAATATATATATATATATATATATATTTAATATATATATATATATATATATATATATATATAATGAATTGTTTCCTTTTATTTGATGTTTTCTTTTTTATTTGATCACATAATATCTCTTGCACAATAAAGTGTCGAATGTCAAAATCTGGAAGCAGCATTTTATTATCAATAAGATAACTTTAGTTGTCATCCAAAATATTGGAATCCCAAGTACAATGTGAAGCTACTTGCTAATGTTAGATAATGGCTCCACCATCTTCATTACTTTAATTTTATATCTAAAGATCTAATATGATGATGTTCTCGTGCGTTACCATTTAGTAATATTTCAACTTCATATTCTTTTTTAATATTGATTCACACTCCGGTTAACCTGCAAATTACCTTAAGCGAAGAATTCTTCCTGTTGTTTCATTTGTATGTATATTGTAAAAAAAATTGATGAGCTCTCTTACGGGTGTAAGCAAACTTAAATGCTATAAAAAAACTGTTTAAAGCTTTATCAGGCTTTCACTTTTAATTTACCTGTAAGCTTCACCCGTGCTCCACCGTTGCTCGGCCGTCACGTGTTCATCAAAGCCGCCGACTTTAGTGTTTTCAAATCGCCACCACCAAAATCTCCACCCGCATCGGCGAACGATGAGGTAGATACTTCAGTTCATCCTTTTCCTCTCCTTTTATAACTAACATGTTCAACAGGTTAATTGCTTTATATCTGGAACTAGTACCTCTGTACTGTAGTTAGTTACACGCTTCTTCTGTTTGTTGCAGTATTCGTACAGTCGGCACCTATCAGAGCAGACAGGTTGAGGGCTCGGATTAAAGTGACGGCTATAGATAGTCGTCACGAAAGAAAGTATTGACAGATTACCCCAAGATTCCCACATTGAAGTTTGTCCAGATACCACTCCCTTATTGTCTCCTTATGCATCGGTGAATGAATAAAATGTAGTGTGAGAGAATAGTAATTTACAAGCTTCCAATGGAAATAAAATATAATGAGTGTTCAATCTTTGACAAACTCCATCGTTTTTTGGTCAATGGAAATAAAGTGTATCACTTTAACAATCTTCTATGGTCATTCACACTAGTATTCTCCCAATAAGAGCCCAACGTGGTCTTCCTTGACTCCTTACAAGACTCTTATGTCGTATTTAATCCTTTCCTTATTTATTTTTAAATATTAAATAGTTGTTGGAAACTAATCCGTAATACCATATCAGGATTTTATGAGTCTCAATTAGCTTCTATAAGCTAAAAAATATTGTCTCTACAATTCTAAGCCAATATTTTTTTTTAACAAATTTAATTTTCCTTTTCATGATTGGAAAATAGACCTTATATATTATAATAATTTTTTACACCGCAACGCTCCTTGAATGATTAACACTCATAATCTGTCATAAATAATTATCAATAGGGCCCACATTTGTAAATTTATTTCAACTTCCTCAATATTTTATGCCAACCACCACATCCGTTATTTGTCTCTTATCAATTACATTTTATGCTAACCAGTAACCACTATGAATTACATCCCCGGAAAGCTATGAAGGTAGCCTCTCGCATGTCAGGTGTTGTTCTTTTTAAATCGGCTTTGACATAGTTGACACTATTTAGAGAATTAAATAAGTTAATTAAATTATTTTAGAGTTTTTTTAATTTTTAATTCAAATAAATTATTTTGACTAATATCTAATATAAGAATATATAACATATTAAATCATTAAGCCTCAAATTCTGATTCTTTAATTTCTCCAAAATCATTAAACATATCTTATAATTAGAACCAAAATAGTATTAATTATAAATAATTAATGTAATTAATTGATAGGAGTGGAGTCAGTAGGGGTGAAAGTGAAGGATAAGAAAATGACGATCGGAAACATTATTATTAATTACGAACACCCTGAAGCACTACCAACAATTCTTCACTTCCCTCTTCCAAATTTCAACCAAAGTGGGGCCCACGAAATACTCCTCTTCAATCTCTTCCCTTTTCATTCTCGGTCACCTCCCTCTTATAATATATTAATATATATATATATATATATATATATATATATATATATATATATATATATATTACAATTCTTCACTTTTTTCCTTCAATTCTTTCCCTTTGAGCAAAAAAAAAAATCTTTCCCAGTTTTCCTTCCGCCATTCCACATTTTAAATACATTATATATACTATAAATATAATCTAATATCAAAATATAATATATAATATAACCTTTTAAAACAATCAACAGGTGTTGTCGTCGTATTCCTTGAGTTTTTTCTGCTTCAATATAAGATTTTAATTCTAAATTTATATAAATAAAGAAAACCTATAAAATGATTAAATATCTGTTAAAAAGACAATAAATTCAAAAATGTTATTATAATAATACATTATTATTTTATACTATATTTTGTATTATTTTATACATTACTGGAAGTGCGCTGGATAATATGATTATGATATAATATTTTATTTATTTCAAGGGGGTAGCAGATATTGGGACGCACAGTGTAGGTAACTTATTATGTTAAGGGCATTCGTAATTTTTAACTTTTATCATGATTTTCTAAGTGCCTGATAATTATTAATTAGTTAATTACCCTTGGGATCACAAGAAGTTGGAATAGTTGGCCAAAAAGTCCTCATCAACCACAACTTGACAATTTTGATTATATTATTAACATATACAACACAAGATTATGCTTTTCTTTTTCTTTTTTTGCTCAGAAAGATTATGCTATTTCAAAACACACGATTATGCTATTTTTTTTAAAGAGAATGAAGAATGATATGCTATAAAACATACGATTATGCTAATTTATTTTTCAATTAAAGTTTGTGAATTTTTTTAATGATGCTCCGATTTCTTCGATTATAATAATTTGTGTCAATTTCAACATAAGACCAAGAATCATTATTAATGATCTTTGTGTTTAAATGTGAAGATCCATACGTACGTGAATTTAATTTCGTGTTATTAGCATAGAAATATTCTTTTAAGTAGTTGAAGAAAAAATTCACCAATTTTTTTCAGATAATATGTAATTGTTTGACAAGTGGGGTAATTGAATCAAGAGGGGCATTTTGAATGTATATATTACATGAATAAAATAATATAATTTGAAGAAAAATATAATGTGAAGGTATGGAAATTGTATATGATAATGCTGCATCATTTCAAGAAAAGTAATTAATGTAGCTAATAAACTTCGCAAAATAAACATGTGGTGGTGAAGGTGAAGAGGGTTGCGGGGAATGAAATCGAAATGAAGTAAATGGATCTCACGTAAAGCGGGGAGGTATGCTTGAATGCTTTTGAGGAAGGCTATGCTTTTGAAAGTGCCGGGTGTTAAGGAAATACCGAGTTCGACTAATATTGTACATTTCAGATTATTTTTCAAATAGATCATATAATATTTAGGACCCCACTTAAATATTGCATTCTCGGTGAAGAGAGTTGCGGGGAGTTATGCTTTTGGTAATTTTGTTTTTATTTGCTCATAAGTATGCTTTTGGTAATTGAAAGAGATTTGTTGTTTTGTGATGTAATGATTTTTTGAACAAAAATGTAATTTTTAATTTATTTCAATTAAATTGAAATAAGTACAAATGATTAGTTAGGATTTAGAGGCAATAGGTTTGTAGAATAGAAGTGAAATTATGTTAATGCATGTATCACGAAAATCCCTCAAGCGCTCTCATTTGTAAATTTATTTCAACTTTCTCAACATTTTATTTCAAGGGGGTAGCAGATATTGGGACACAGTGTAGGTAACTTATTATATTAAGGGCATTCGTAGTTTTTAACTTTTATCATGATTTTCTGAGTGCCTGATAATTATTAATTAGTTAATTAATCAAAGGGGATCACAAGAAGTTGGAGTAGTTGGCCAAAAAGTTCTCATCAACCACAACTTGACAATTTTGATTATCTGCTATTCACTTATTTAAAATGTGGAAAGAAGGTGCAACAATGCTAAAACAATATATAAGATGTTGTATGTAAGCTTATTTTCTTAATTAATTCTTTTCTGATTTATTAATTTTGAAGTGAAATTCGGATAGGAAACAAATCAATAGAGTATAATTCTTGAGACACATATTCACCTTTGTATTCTACTAAGTGTTTACCAAAATCCAGGTTTTTTGAAATTGCTATATAATTTGGGTGCTGAATTATTGCTATTGCTATATAATATTATTAATTAATAATATTACATTCCCTTTCATCACCCAAATATATCTACCTGCTTCACGTTCCTTCATTCCTCTCTATTATAATCTTCTTCTCCATATTGTGAAAGGGAAGCATGATGTTGAGGCAGCACGGTCCAAAAACACAATATTTAAATTACACGGATATTACAGAGTATAATTTTTTTAAAAAATTCTAACAGTTTTCACAAAATTATAAGATTTGATAAATCAATTACAAACCTTATACAGTATAATTGCTTGAATTATTAAATTAAGATGCTAATTATTAAATTATAATGTTAAAAATTTAAACCGCATATGGAACTCGGATTATATCTCTACTTTTTTAGACCAAGTCCATTTAAAATCATGAAGTAAAAGCAATACAAGTTGTTTCTTCCTGTTGTTTCATAATGCATGGGAGGGAAAACAATGAGGCAAACTTTTGATGTTGAAGAGGGCTATTTGTCCTATGGCAAACTCATAAATTAGGAAACTTTGGGAAATTAGAAATCGACACATTTTTGCTCATGAACCTTTACACCGTATAATATAAATATCCTTATAAAACCATTGTTTATTCGTTCATCAAAATTGTATTCTTTCTTTTGCATGTGGGCCACCTTCAGTCATAATTTCATTTTGCTTCTACAAACTTTTCTTCATATATGGACCCCAAAAATATTCACTGCAAGTGCATGATTTCAGAAAAAAAGTACCTGCTTCATATAATTTAATTATGGGTCCCATGTTTTTAAAATAAAATATTACAAATTCATGTATTTTAATATAAATTTGAAAACCTGGGAAGAATATAGTAATTTGAAAACAAAACATTAATTATATTATATTATTACTGTTGACATATATATATATATATTAATATATTATATATATTACGTGTGTGAATAGAAAAAAATATGGGTCTTTAAGTGTAATTTTTACATTTGGGTCATATTACGAAATTTTCCCGGTCGATTTTATCAAGTCAATACCTACCGTGTCTCCACCTTTGGTTATTTTATAATATAATATATTATTATATTAAAATATAATAATATATTTTATTATATAATTATATAATAATATATTAAAATAATATTTTAATATTAACCCTTTATTGATAAACGGACCACATCAATAAATCACTAGAAAATTAAAGGAAAAATGTTTAGATTTCATATATATTTTAACCTCATTTATTTTCTATAAGGCTTTTATTTTAAAAAACTTACTTTACTATATTATAAATATTGAATAAGCATTAGAATACAATCCTCCAATGCATATAAGGATATTCCTTTCTCAATTAACTCCTCTAGCTCACAAAATATTGATTACAAATTTAACATTCCCAAAACTAGGGCATAGTAGTCTCCCAAAATTCAGAATATTTGTAATGAATAGCTATATAATTTTTTGAACAAAGTGATATAGGGTCTAAGAAATGAATAGCACATATGGGGGAAGTTATATAATTTGAAGTTACTATATATTTCTTTTTATTCTTATTTTCAGATTATATCGGGGAAGCTATATAATTTTTCATCTTCTATTTTTTTTAATAGCTAAAATCCATATATATTATTTTAATTGGCACTTTAAGCTAATTTACTATTCAACCGATTAATTAAGTAATCACGCATCATATACTCATTTGTGCCTTTTTTTTAATGACAATATTTTCTAAAGAATATAGAAATACAAACGTGCTAGAAGGAGAGCTGCATATCTATGGGTGAAAAATATTATAGTACTTATCGACAATATTTTCTAAAGAATATAGAAATACAAAAGTTTATGTACTATCATAGTTATCGTTTTGATGTAATATTTAGCTGCTTTGGATCTATAACGAAGTTGCTATAAATATAAGAATACAACCATTGATGTATTGTGGTTCAAATTGAGTTTTTGGGTGGTGACATAAATATTTGTATTGATTGATTTGAAATCTAATTCTTTCTTATTTTTGATTGTGACTTATTTATTTAATTTCTTATTAAATTAGATGAGGAGAAGGTGAGGATTTACTTTTTATGTTATGTAGTTGATGCATCCGCTGTTGCGCGGGGAATACGTGCCTTGTTATATCTAACTAGGCATGTTGTTTTATGCAATGCTAGGAGTTTGAGGATGTGTCTCACTGTTCATGGCTTGTGAAAAATGTGACTTGATAAAGATTATTACATGTATAATGTATCGATAATCCTATTCTATGACCCAAAATAAATGAGGCCTTATGGCTACAGTTATTAGTTATGGTATTTCATCTCAATTATTTTGAATCTAAAGTGAATGAGGTAGTGTTATGCGGTTATTTTCAGGTCCTAAGAAACAACTTTCTAAGATATTCAAATCTCTTGATCAGTTATATTCTTCCCACTCCTCAAAGATTATAGATGTGTTGTTGGAGTATTTGTTGAAAACGTTGAGGTCTTCAGAATTAGTTGAGCATACAGAGCATGCTTCACTTGGTCCAACCATAAAGATTATTTTGGTTGATTGGAAGGGTGTCATGCTCAGATTTTGGGAGAAGGAGCCAGAATTTATTCTGAATTTTCTTAGGGAAGTACTCATTATGATTGAGACCCAGGAAGCAGTAAAATATGAAAAGAAGGTAAATATTTTCTTTCCATGAATCTTCAATTTTTAATACATTGTTTTGGTGAATTCTAGTATCTGTTGATTAATTATTGTGTGGTACTTGGAAGTGTTTACTTCCTTGCTTGGTCTATACTTAGGTTGCACCTAAATTTTGGCCATCGATGCAATACTTCTTATTGTCATAATGGTAGAAGGCTATTCTATCCATGTGAATTATTTGTAAAAACAAGTTTTAAAGTTCTTGAATTTTGTCATACTATAGTATGAATTTGTTTACAAAGAAGATTATAGCCTTTGTCTTTTATACTTGCAATCACTCTTATCCACCTTTTTCGCATCTCAAGAGAGACTTATGTTATTATAGTGTCAAATTTATAATGTGCTTTCAATCACATTATATAAGCTTCAATCTATGGATCTTTTTGCTTTTTCATCAAAGTTGACTTAAGATACAATATTTTGTTCAGGTTTGTTTAGGCTTGGTATGCGCATAGTGTAATTCTGCGGCCACTTTTTGGGGACAATCTTTGCTTCTGAATTGTGATCTATGTGTAGGCATTTATTGTGAAAATTTTTACAAATATTAGAGCTCCTAATAGTTGTAAAGTTCCATATACTGTCATCTTGTTAATCTTCATCCATTTTCCTAGCAAAATTGATGGATGATAGCTTTCTAATAGCAAAAAAACAAAAAACAAAAAATCACTATTTTTCATCGTGATTAGCTATATGAGAGATGCGAGAAAACATTTTTTTTTTAAAAAAAAAAACAAAATTAGGCTCTTACGGCGTCCTAAATTTAAATTTAGGACTCCGTAAGTAAATTTAAATTTAGGAAGTCGTAAGTGCGACTTACGGAGTCCTAAATTTAAATTTAGGATGTTGTAACTCCAACTTTTAACTTCCTTATTTTTTATGGGGACGCCGTAAGTACGACGTCCCCCTAGATAGATGTCCCTAGAAAAAAGGACGTTAATTGGGTCAAATTTAGGATGTTAAAAACGTTTTTTGTAGTAGTGAATTTTTACAAAAAGTTCATATATTGGTGCTTTTCCCACTTCATCTGGCTTCAATGGCATTAGATTTCAATGTTTGGTTTGCAACTTCTGGGTTATGGTGTTCTTCAAGTAGATATATAGTGTAATTGATTAAGTAATATCTCAGAGTACCGTGCGTGATGTCTTGTTTGTTTTACGCATCCTTCGCATGTCTTGTGGTTGTGTATATATAATTACTTATGATTTCCGCCGATTGGAAAATTATATCTTTTTTTTTTGTTTGAATTTTTTGGCAATATATACTCCATCGATGAGAAAAAAAATTGAGATTGTAATTTAAGATCAAAGCAAATTTTCCAACAAACTTTTGCACTTAAGGCCAAAGAAGTGTGTGGTATGTACGTAGCACTCTGAGTTCACTCTTGTCATAAATATAAGATCAAGTTGATTTTTTTTTTTGAGAGATTAATGAAGTTAAATAAGTTACTTAATGATATCATATGTTGTATATCATTAAATTATATATCAGTTTATAACTCGGATAAATTAGTTTAGAGGAAAAAAAGATAAATATAAATATTTCAAAATAATTTAATTAGTTTCTTTAATTCTCTAAAAAAGCCAATTATGTCTTATATGCAGAATCACAGGTAATACATACAAGCCACTTTCAACTAATTATCACAACTAAGAAATAATAGTTAAATTATTAATTTTTTAAAATTAATAAAAAAATTTAAGTTTGTCTTTATTAAAATTTTCTCCTTCTTTATTTAAAAAACACTCTCACCTCCCCAATCTTTCCCTCCTTTCAACTAGGTTTTGTTGCTTTTAATTTCCTCTCTTTTAAAAAAATGTGCAAAATTAGAAAACAATCATTAATAGCTCTATAATTGAATTATAATAATTATTGAAGAGGTATATGTATGAATTGCTACCATTGATCTCTTGTAGATGATAATTCTTATCTTCGACCAGTAATTGGCCGATCATACATTTCGCAAACAGGAAAATTGTGTGGTCCTCATGAGGACACAGTCCCTTGGATAATTAATCTTACACCTCTACTGGCCTCACCTTCTCTGGTGGCGGGTTAGAGGGGTCCTTTTTTACTTATTACCTTTCCCTTAGTTAAGTATTCCATTTTTACAAACCTCAAAGTGTTATGCAGCAGAGCATATGATTGGTTTGGATGAATACGTAATACTGGTAAAAGTGCAATAATAAAAAAAGTAAATAGTCTCTATAGGGTTAAAGTACAGTAATCCAAAGTAAGTACCGGACAGTAAGTAAACATATACAATCATCCAAAATATAAGATACAAAAAGTGATAGGGCATCCCCTATTTCTTCCATCCCAAGCTCCATGCCCTCACCTCTTTTCTCCGAATCAATTCAGCCAGAAACACTTATATTTCTAGCACGCTCTCAAGATTGAACCTTAGAGTAACTGTTAAACTCATATACAATATGTATGCAGTGCATGTATGCAATCCACAATTAGGAAAATCACAACAACAATGGTAAACATACCACATGCATTCAAAACTCACAATCACACCGGCCAAGCTATAGACATAGACCCCGGTTTCATAGTGCTAGGAAAACACAGTAGCCGAGCCTCAAACCCAAACTACACTAAATGTATCACCGGCTTAGTAGCGACCTAAGGACACACAGTCCATTAGGCCCTACGGTAGCAACCCAAGGACACACAGTCCACTAGACCCTATAACCCAAACGCATGTCCCACTCACGAGACATGTTCCTCAATCATGGCACAACAAACATACAAAGTAACATAGAGTATGTGAGTAAATAGTTACTACCTAGCACTTGTCCAAATTTTCTCAGCGGCTGAACATTAATCCGAACACACGTTGACCCTAAATAAAGCAAATAAAGTTCATTTTATTCACTTAAGCAGACTCTCCTCTTAATTTCATGAAATTTGCCTATTTTTCCAAAAATTTCAGAAACTATGCCTTAACTTCAAAAATTCATAATTAATTCTTAAAAAAAAAAATCTTTTTGGCATGATTTCAGTGGCCATTTAACCATTGACATGTCTAAGTTTTATTAAAAATACTTTCAGAGGTCACAAAAATTCTCAGGATTTTTCTGTGTAAAAACTTTACTCACTGGTCAGGGGCAAAAATCCAGTTTCTGGGCTATTTGAAAAAATTCATTTCTCCCAGTAAACATCTCGAAAAATTGCAAAATGATATGTCAAAATGAAGCCCCAGATGTATAATTTAAGCCTATCCAATTTCATGTCCATCAGACATCATTTACTATTTTTAAGCCTTTTTCTAAACACGACTGTCCAGAATTCACAAAAACTGTCAGATTCCTTATTTCTTGAAAATTAGGGTTTTTGAGTTAAAAATCATGTTTCCTACTTGGATCCTTAAAAAATTTCATCCTAAACACTTTGAGATCATAAAAAATATCAAAAACACAACATATCTTCATATATATAGCCCTGCACGAAAATCACACCACAATCGTATTAATTATTTTAGCTTTGTATTTTTTCGTTTCTTGGCTTAATCTTTCCTTTGACACCATAATCTTGACTTCAATCACTTGATAACCTCTTTAATAGTTAGGGCGGAGTCTCTTCTTACCAAAACATTATTCTTTTAATAAGCTCTTTTATGGAAATTACTCAAAATCCCAAAACACAAGCCACAACAAGCTAAGCTAGTGACTTACTCCTCTTGTGTCTTGGTTCTACTTGGATTCTTCTTCTTTGTGCCACTGAATAGGATCAGCCCTGAGCATAAAAGAATCATAAGAATATTAGATGAAGGATTGAAGAAGGTAGAAGCTAGGTTTGTTTAACCAAAACTCACACCTACTTACCTTGTTCTTCAACTTGAATGCCTTCTCTTTCTTCCTTGTGTATGAGCTATTGCTTTCACTCTTTCCTCTATCTTTTACACGATTTGGGGCAGCCAAATAAGGGCTGATAAGTCCTTAAAATAATGGTCATTGGTTATGTGAAATACCCATGCAGACTATTGTCCAATGGTTCAAAGTGTGTCCTAGGGTTTTGACTTTTTTTCTTGCTTTTCCTCCAAGTTTTCCTTGATTTTTCCTTGGCTTAAATGGGCTGCACGAATCTGCCCTCTTTTTTATCAGATTAATTGTTTGCCTCACATGTACTTTTGTTTTAAATTTAGGTCTTATACAAAGTACAAGGTAGTTGGCTTTCAACTCAAAGTTCTTGACCTTGGCTTATTGTAGTTATGACTTGATTTTACTTGGTCTTTTGGCTTCCAGCTGGGCGAAATTATTAGGCAGATAAGTGATCAAATTCTTGTCTCAATTTGCTTCAAAAACAAGCCTCTTCTTGGTCCTTGTTGGTCCTCTTTTATTGGCTAAGGTTTTCCTAAGTCTTGACCTCTTACTTTGGCTTCATATTGGCTTTGAATTTGTTTAAATCAGCTTCTTCCCTCCTTGATGTGACTGATCGAAATTTTATGCTTGGAGGAGAAGAAATTTGACTTCCATTTGCCTTAAACTGCTCATGTACTATTGCTCACTAAGAGTCAAACATGAGTCCATAAGTAGCCACTTGTCCTCTTAGGCTTAATTGCCTTTGATTTTACATTTCTCATGGGATTATTGTGCAAGCTTCTCTTCTTCTCTCTGGTGGCCGGCGCATATGGGGCTTGTGGGGGAAGATTTTTGCTTTTCATAATGCCTCTTGGACTCTTGTTCAATAAGTTAGCTTATGTCATCTTAATGATGTGGGTTTAGTTAGCTTCAATCTTAAGTCATAGTTCAATTATCATTGATTTCTTTTGACTTCCAACTATCCCTTTCATATAGAAAATATTTTGATCTCATGTCCCCTTCAAACCATGCGAAATTTCTAAGCCAAAGGAGACAAAATATAACTTTGCATTTTCCTTTCCTTTTGGCTTATTAATTCAAAATTTTAGTCACTATTGGAGTGACTTACATATTGTCTCAAAGCCTCAAATCATTTGGTTAATATGTCATTTTGGCTATTTAAATAAATTAAAATGATTCCATGATAAGTAAACAATTCAACTGTAGTCAAAACCCTTTCAATATTTCATTAATATATGCTCTGTACATTGTCCGTAAAAATAGGGGTGTTACAATTAATTCAGCTAGCTGAACGTGTCTTGTTCAGTCTTTATGGCAGCTTCATATCTAGAGAAGAATGAATTTGACACACACTTGATACAACATAATGATAAGATTCGGATATTTCCCTTATCCTGTTTTTTCACGTTTTTATTTATAACTAATAAAACATACTTACCATTATTTAACCTGAAAACAACACACCTTTATAAGAAAAATAATAAGTGTCTAATATTAATAGTCTTTAGGAATAAAAAATTGTGAATTTACTCTATTTAGTGTTTAAACATAATTTTTCCAAAAATATATAAATAATTACGGTACAAACATCGGCTTATTTGTACAAAGCTCAGAAAATGTATATTAACCTTGGAAACTTAAATTATAGATAAAATTAAATATTCATATAATAATTTTAAGGGAAAATACCACTTGAACTTCAAAATTACAACTAAGTGATTTCACAACAAAACAAGTTATCAATTGCTTTACTATTCTTGTTAATCTTATTATTGTTGTTGTCAACAAGATTTTGAAGTTTAAGTGATATTTTTCTGTTGTTTTCCTAAATTTAATAAGGTGACTTATAATAAATATTAAAAAAAAAAAAACTCTCTTCCCCTTTGTAAATAAGACCTGATGACTTAATTTTAATCAAACTCCAGACCAATGACTGCAATAAAGCTTAGTATAAGGAGAGATTGAAGATATCATAAATATTTCCACTAACTTCTTCTCTACTTAACATCTCAATGGTTGAATCTTTCAATCGTTGAGATTTAATATTGCATATTATAAAAAGGACTGGAGTATTAAACAGAATAAAAATGTATAACTATAATATTACATATAATTAAGAGTTATAGACTATTCTCATCAAATTTTGTCATTATAAATTTATTTATTTTTATTAATTAATATTGGAAAGGGGTATATAGCATTCAATAGGGTACATGGATCACATGCTTTTGAGTATCCGAGATTGGATTCAAGGTTTAACAACGTTTTCAACAAGGCAATGCTGAATCAGACCACTTTGGTTGTGACTAAGATTCTTGAATCCTACAAAGGTTTTGAGGACATCACTAGACTCGTTAACGTTGGTGGAGGTCTTGGGATTACTCTCAGCTTGATCACTTCCAAATATCCTCATATTCAAGGAATCAATTTCGACTTGCCTCATGTCATCCAACATTCTCCTTATCCTAGTATGTATAAGCTTAACTTGCTTCTTTGCATCGCCAATGTTTTAATATTTTCAACAGAGATTAAAGTTAATCATTTCACCTTTATTTTGACTCAATATCCCTATATTTTAAAAAATAAAACTAAAAAAATTAAAAACTACAAGTTATTTTTTATTTGAAGATTAGGGCCGAATGTTTCGTGGTAGTAAATTAAACATTGATTGGATTGCTACAGGAGTGGAACACGTTAGGGGTGATATGTTTGAGAGTGTACCTCAAGCAGATGCATAAGTAACTTTATTGATAGTCCTTTTATATGTTTAGCATCAAAATCAACTCCCCTAAGTATGTCTTATATTAAGGATTTGGGGAGTATTTGTTTATAAGGGAGATTAGTCTCTACTATCACTTTAGCAGATTTTTCTCTACTGTAAATATCTACTGTCAGAATAGAAGATATTTCTAATAAAAAAAGTAGTGATAAGGCTTTCATATAAAAAACAGTTGAATCCCACCTTATCCATATCATCACAAGAATTTAACATAATGAATAAAATACATGATATGCATCTAATATGTGATATATATATATATATATATGAAGTAGTTCACTAGTTTGGGTGATGAGCACTAAAATTTTGCCCGTTCAAATATAATTTAGATGGTCCATATTTAATTTTTATACTTTCTATTTAAAAACATATTTTAATGTGCATAAAATATAAAATAAAGATAATCTCTTGAGTAATCATCAATTTTTCAACAAATGATTTCTTACTTATAATTCATCATTTACAAATTTTAAATTTAGACAATCGAAACTGTATTTAAAACGGTGCAAATCTTACAGCAATGATAGGGACCATGACACTCATCACTACCACGAGCACCAAAACCAGCTCCTTTCCCTCCACCTAGGGGCGGACCCAGAAAATATTGAAGGGGGCACTAGTGGCGGGTGGATTCGGGGGCTGCCCCTGATTTTTTAAAAAAAATAAAATTTTTAAATGCATTAACAAAACAAAATAATATAAATAAGATAAAAAAATATCAAAAAAATATTCATAAAATCAAGTAAATACTGATGATGTAATAATATATGCAATTATTTTACAAACTTGTCATTTAGAAAAGTAAGGCTAAGTGCGGTTAGAAATGTAACTACATAAATTATAATGAAGGGTGGGTACTCAATAAGTTCAAGTACATATATTTTAAGAACAAAATATATTACAATAAAAATAATTACAATGTCATTCTTCTAGGCCTTATTTTTTGGAATTTCATCATAATTGTCTTATTATCAATGCTATCAAATACATCCTTTTCAATATAAGGCACTAAAGAATCATTCAACCATTCATCCCCAACCAATTACGAAGTGCAATCTTGATGTATTAAGGGTAGACACTTAATTTAAGGGTAGGTAATCATTCAAATATGTATTAATTTTTTTATTAAAAAAATCCCAAATTTAAAAGCCAACACGTGGTCCGCCCATGCCTCCACTAACATGTGATTCATATATAACTGAAACCATCTTAAAAGTAAATTTCCACTTTCTCTGAACGAGAAGTAAATTTCCGGCGGTTGTATAGCTTGCACCAGTGGCTAAATTCTTTGCGCAAAATGCTGATGGGGTGTCTCCTCTCTTTGCCATGCTTTGTGTTACAGGGAAAAAAAATTATTCGTTGGCCACCCTACAATTTATTTTAAATATCAGATAATAATATTCTCTTTTATTTGTATTCATCTTATCCATTTGAATTACATGTCCTCCTATGGATTTGGATACAGATCAATGTAATTTTATCACAACTAGTAGTAATTGTGCATTATTTACTTTGTAGGCGGCAACTGAAAGATGCAATATAATATGACGTTGGAAGGCGGTACGGCGTTCAATAGGGTGCATGGGACTCATGCTTTTGAGTATCTGAGATTGGACTCGAGATTTAATGATATTTTTAACGAGGCAATGGTGACTCAAACTAGCTTGGTTATGAACAAGATTCTTGAATCCTACACAGGTTTTGGCAATAACATCACCAGACTTGTCGACGTTGGGGGTGGTCTTGGGGTTACTATACTCTCTCAACTTGATCACTTCTAAATATCCTCAAACTCAAGGCATCAACTTCGACTTGCCTCATGTCGTCCAACACGCTCCTCCTTATCCTCGTACATATCCTATTCATTTAATGTCATTCACTCATTGATATTATATTCTAACGTTAGCATGAGTGAATAAACAGACCATTTTCTGTGAATTTTGTGTGGTATTAAACAAATCATTGATTTTAACGTTGCGCAGGAAAGGAACACGTGGCAGGAGATATGTTTGAAAGTGTACCTAAAGGGGATGCCGTCTTTAGGAAGGTGACTTTATATATAGAATTTAAGAATTAAGCTATAATTAAACTACCAACTCCGTCTTATATACAAGAGCTAGAGATATACAAGGGGTCTACTTTGGTTCCTAATATAAGACCCTAACCTATTTTGTCTACTAAATTTATAATTTTTTTGTTAAAGCTAATTAAATATTCCCATCGATTGCATATATCTAGAAGGTTTTCATCAAATGATAGTTCCATTGCACATGGGCAGAAGGTACTTTAGATAAATCAACCCACATTTATTATAAATAACTAACTTAACTACATTTCTAATATACCAAAATTAGTTATCTAGCTCTTATCAATGTGCCCTGGAGAGAGTATATCGCTAACGATGGGAGATTGATTATAATATGGATTCATTGTACGGGATACTTCATGATTGGGACGACGAGAGGTGCTTGAAGCTATTGAACAAGTGTTATAATGCCATTCCACAAGATGAGAAGGTGATTGTAATGGATTCAGTTATTCCAATAATATCAGACACTTCTGCTGCAACAAAGAGCAACTCTCAACTTGACCTGTTACTTATGATGACTCAGAGCCCGGGAGGAAAAAGAAAAGTGAACAAGAGTTTATGGATTTGGATACTTCATCTGGCTTCAATGGCATTAGATTTCAATGCTTTGTTTGCAACTTCTGGGTTAAGGAGTTCTTCAAGTAGGGCTGTGTGTGGGGTGATTGATTAGTGAAATCTTACGTACGTGATCTCTTCTTCTCTTTTGCGCCGTTCACATGTCTTGTGGTTTTATTGTTTATTGCCTCATGCCCTTAATATAAGATTATTTATCTAATTTGATTAGATTAAGGAAGTTAGTTTAGTTAATATGAAATGTATTTTCTAATATACCTTACTCATCTTTCTTGATTCCCTTATTTCCTCTCCTCCTTAATGATTGTTGAGGGAGTATCAATAGGAGTAAATTAAGAAAAGATTGCCAACTATTAAAACTTTTTCTTATATTTAAGAATAAGATCAACTCCTCAAAATATATCTGATATGATTAAGAACCGGAGGGAGTAACTTTTCTTTTGAGTCAAGAATTTCTCCAGAGTTATCTATACCACTTCATTAGTACATGTATTCTGACAGGGGAAAAAGAAAAAAAAAAAAGAAAGAAAGAAGAAGTTATGCATATTATTTTCTTTTTTTTCTTGCATAAAATTTTAAGGTTAATTAAGCCTAAGTGACTCGCTCATTAGTGAATCATACATTTTCGTTTTTTTTTCATCCAAGTCATTTTATAAAATCTCAGTAGGATTAAATATTTTCTTCCATACTTAATCCATATATTACATGGTCAATAGAAAATAGTGGAGAGATCGATGATTGAAACAGATATAATTAAGATAGGGTTACTATTTAATAAAAGTAATTTTTTGAAAATTTCAAAAACTTAAACTAATTTTTATAAAAAAAAATATATATTTTTGTGAACATAATAAAAAGTGACTTGCATCTATTGAAATGCGATAATAAAGAAGAGACGTATTACAAGACGGTAAAAGATGGGTACAATAACAAATGTGTAATAAAACAAAAAACAAAAAAAATAAAGTATACGTTTAGTCTTTTATATTTATTTCAAGGTTTAATTTGGTACCTTAAGATTATAAAATATACTTTTGGTCATTCAACCTAACACCGTTATTTTTTCATCTACTAATAATTTAATAACCGGAACAATCACCCGATCTTAGTATGCACTTCTCACCCTCCTTTATTCCTTTATTAATGGTTTCTCCACTCCAATGTTCATTTCAATTGTGGAGGTTTTTTCAACTGTCAGGTTCAACCAATTTTGTCAGAGGTTCTCGACTTGTGTAATTCTTTTGAGCATGCAATAACATGGAATTGAATCCAGAACCTCCTATGGCTACAATTGAGCTTTGCAAAATGGAATGCTTTTGTGAGCTTCAAGAGCCATTGAGAGCAACTATGGGTGACTTAATGATAGGACCTTTTTGCAGAAAGGGCCAAAGCTTGGATTCCTTTTAAGCAGAAAGGATAAGCTTACAAAAATAACTGAATTAAACAAACAAAAGTTCTCGCACCATCATTAAGTAAGCAAATCTCCTTAAATAGGACTTAAACAAATCAACTGAAAATAATAACTGACGCCACTAATCTTAAACCTAGGACTCAACTATGACCACTAACAGTACATGGTTAGGAAGTGCGCTACTGGGTAAATCAACTAACTAATATTTAAATAACAATAGATAATAATAAGCTACCACTAACAGTACGTGGCTAGGGAGTTCGCCATAAATCCACTAACTAATAATAAAAATAAGTTGAAAGATAGGGAAAATCATCCTAATATCCACCAAATCAGTTGGGGGCATCAACCACAAAATCCTAAAGGCACATGTGAGTCTAGCGGGTTCAGCATGGTCGCATCATTTTCCCTCCCACTGGGAAAATGAACCTTGCCCTCAAGGTTTAGGATATCTTCATCGTTGCTGGGCATTAAATCGGGTAATGGTCCAAGTGATTCGGGGGTCGGACTGGTGGTTTGGATTTTCTGGAGATGGGTCGAGATTGGGAGTGGTGGTAGTGACGTCGCTCAAAGGGAGGAGGGTGGTTGGGGTTTTGCATCTGTGAGTACGGGTAAAGGGCCCATCGCAATTGAAGCAAAGTCTCAGTTCTCGTCATCTTTGCATCTCATCGGTTGTGAGTCGCCATGTGCTCTGTGGGTTGCGGTTACTGGTTGGGGGCTGGTTATGCGAGGTGGGAGGTGTACGAGAAGGTGGGGCTAGAAATAAAAGTGGCTGGTGGGGTGGCGGTGGCGAGGGAAGGGCGAGCCGGGGTTGTGGGGGGTATGACCGCAGGGTTGTGGCGAGGGAAGGAGGTGCGTCGGCCAGTTTTTCTTCTTGGAGTTTAGCTAGTCCTTGAGCCTCAATAATCATTGTGGGGCGGAGGGCTTGAACTTCTCAGTGTATGTGAGGTTTGAGGCCGAAGATGAAGTTGTGCAGGAGGAAGGGTGTCGGAAGATCGGCGGTACGGTTGGCTAAGGCCTCATATTCGGTCTCATAAGCTGATACAGTTGAGGTTTGGATGAGCTTGGCAAGGGCGCCCATATGGCTGGTGTATGGTGAGTCCCCAAATCAATTTTTCAGGCTTTGTGTAAATGCATCCCAAGTATGAAATGGGGTATTGTGAAAAGTTCATTAGTACCAAGCGAGAGCCAGGCCATCCATATGGAAGGATGCTATTTGTAGGCGTTGAGGAGGTGGGGTTCGGTGGAAATTGAAAAACTATGTGGCCTTGAAAATCCAACCTCGAGGGTCGTTTCTATCGAAGCGTGGGAAATCAAGCTTGAAGGGGCGTAGTTAGGGTGGTGGTGGCAACGGATTGTTGAGTGGTGGTGGTAGGTGAGGGACTTGGTTAAAATGCTCGGTCAATGTGGTGATATTGGTGGTGAGAGTCTGGAGTTGGTCAGAGATGAGGGTGGTCTGGTAAGATAGGTAGTCCATTCATGTGTTGGCTTGAGTCGACACTTCTCGTAGGCGAGCCTCTAATTGATCATTGGTCTCGGGTAAGAGCTAGATCTTCGAACTTCTTGGAACGAGTACCTTCGGCCATGATGGAGGCAGAGTTAAATCTCTCAACGAGAGCACCAAATGATAGGACCTTTTTGCAGAAAGGGCCAAAGCTTGGATTCCTTTTAGGCAAAAAGGATCAGCTTATAAAAAATAATTGGATTAAACATACAAAAGTTCTCGCTCTCTTCATTAAGTAAGCAAATCTCCTTAAATAGGAGTTAAACAAATCAACTGAAAATAATAAATGACGCCACACTAATCTTAAACCTAGGACTCAACTATGACCACTAACACTATATGGCTAGGAATTGAAGTGCGCTACTGGGTAAATCAACTAACTAATTTTTAAATAACAATAAATAATAATAAATTACCACTAACAGTACGTGGCTAGGGAGTGCGCCATAAATCCACTAACTGGTAATTAAATAATTAGAATAAGCTGAAAGATAGGGAAAATCATCCTAATATCCACCAAAATAGTTGGGGGCATCAACCACGAAATCCTAAAGGCACATGGGAGTCTGGCGGGCTCGGCATGGTCGCATCACTTAACAGGATATTTTGGATGACGAGGGTTGATGGAAGAAAGAGATAAATAGTGGGATATGAGCATAGAGGTCACCATGGGATCAGCGAGAGAGTTAAGGAATTTTTTCCGTACGATTCGACGGTAATTACCCACGGAAAAAAATCCGTCAAAAATTACCCACGGAATTCCGTGGGTAATTTCGACGGAATTTTTCCGTGGGTAATTGAATCGAAGTTTTTTTGTAGTGAGAAGAGAAGACATGTTCACACTAGTAATTACGTGGATCCCAAAAGAATTTGAATGGACGAAAAACAAGGTCAATTGAATAGAGGTGGAACTTTGACCCCCAAAAAATAGAGGTGGAAGGGGTGCCGACTGCTGAGAGAAGAGTTAGAAAATGTAAGTAACATTGGAGTGGAGAATCCATTAATGGAAGAGACTGGGGAGTGCATTATGGCGGGAAGAAGATGGGATGATTGATCCGCTTATTAAATTATTAGTATTTTTTAATTGGTTGGTTGGAACATTCAATAATTTCTTTTTATATTTTAAAAATTTAAAGTATACTTTGTTTAATTGCACAGTCAACATTTTCTACTAGATGAAAAACTAATGGTGTTAGGGTTGATGGACCAAAAATACACTTTATAACTTTAAGGGACCAAATTAAACCTTAAAATAAACATAAAAGACTAAATGTATACTTTAGTCTAAAACAAAATATGCTCATAGTGCACCTCTCATAAAGATTAGTGGACAAAATCTATATGTTCTCGGGCATGTTGTGCTCTTCGTTTTTAATTTTGTTGTTTTAATCAACATCTTCGACTTGTGAAAAGAAAAATTATTATAGGTGAAATCATTTTTTTAGTTCACCAAAACATTAATTTTTTTTTTATGTGTTTAGTTTTCATGTATAGCTCTAGTTCAATCAATGTTGATTATACAAATATATAATCATGAATGAAAACCCAGCTGCCACATATATTGCTTCAACCATAACTTTAACTATATAACATCTAAGAAGTTATCTGACTCAACTCATAATTTGAATTAATATTAATTTATTTTCAGAATCCAAAGAGTAAATAATCATTTGATTTGAACGGTTTAAATTTAATGTTTTATGAAATTATTTTTAAATATTTTTATAACAATTTAAAACTGTCCTGACTAAAGTTTAGCTGTTTGAATTTGTTTATTTATTTTCTAATAATTTGACATTTTATTAGTAATTCTATAAAACATTAAATCTAAACTATTTAAATTTCAATCTAATAGGTAAAACCACACTTGAATTAGCCAAAATCGGTGGTTGAGTTGTATAACACACAATTTAATTTTAAATTCATGTTTCTTTGCCACGATTTACACGCTTCTTATTTTCCCATTCTCTTTCCTCCTTTTTCTTTTTTTTAACTATTAGATCAACATTTATGAATGTTTTAGATTTGATCTTTTATAACATTATTATTAAAATGTTAAATTACAAAAAATAAAAATAACTAACTAAATACAAATTGTCAAATTTTGATATGAATAATTCAATACTACAATGAAAAAAATAAAATAATATTTTGTGTAAAACTAAATTTAAATCATTCAAATGTTGATCTTATGGATAGAAAGGGAAGGGGAGGAAAGAAGATGGGCTCCAAATCGGATTTGTATACACACCTAGTAAGCATTGAGGGAGGGGGGGAAAAAAGCAAAGATGCATGAAACATGTATGTTTATATATATTTTAAAGTTATAAACTATTGTATGAAGTAAATATATGCATTTTAATTGCATGGGAACAATAGAGTTTTGGTAGATATTGTCTTATTTTAATGGGTTAAGGAGTAAAAATAACTATTAAGCTATATTAAAAGAGTAAAAGTAACCATTAACTTTTTTTGGATGTAAAAATAACTAGAGACATTATAAAAGATGATAAAAGTAATATCAGCTTTATGTTTGTCATCAATCGCCCGGCGTTTATTTTTTTTTTTTTATGGCATTATTACTTTTGCCCTTTTATAATGTTTATAGGTACTTTTAACCCAAAAAAATCTTATTATTACGTTTGCACTTTTTGTATAACTTAATGATTATTTTTACATTTTAACCCGATTTTAATTATATATAATTTTTTGGAATAAAATGTTTATTTTTGTTATTTAAATAATTGTTTCATTTTATTTTAAACATGTTATTTATATAATATTAATTTATTTGTGTCTTGTTTGACTACTATTCAAATGCCTTGTGCAAAATGATGAATCAATACCTTAAACGATTTAATCACCGATTGGATTTTCTGAACATGGAAAACGTGTATGACCTTTACCAAATTTTGTACTTGTGGACCTTTATTTTCCTTGACAATTGAGGATCTACACCTGAAGCGTCTTATTCAATCCTTCCTAGCTTTGAAAAAGTAAAACTTTGAACATGTGTACGTCAAACCTAAACAAATGTAATCACACAATTCAGTTAGCTACTTAGCTTATACTGCCTCCAATCGTATATATAAGCTATTTAATAACAACAACAATATGAATGTATAAGATAGAAAATGTCTTCTTTAATCTTATTTATAAGTCACATTATGAACTTTTTTTATATGAATATATAATTTTACCATTTTTATTATTATGTAGATTTTGTTATCATGGATATAGTGTGTATTAAATAGGGGAAAAATTAAAAAGTTGTTAAATTTTACAGTAAATTAAATGATGTTTAAGCCTTTTATTGGTTCTGGTGAAACATGTTGAAAATAACTAGTAGGATCATATATATGAGCATTCCATGAGGTGGGGCCTAGATATAACTAAGTTTTAAATAACTAAATTACATAGATAAAAAAATTTGTTAAAGACAATAAAGGTGTAATAAAAGTAATTTTTTTAAACATACTACCCTATGACGAATTTGAGAGAGAATGAGAGGGGAAAGAGTTAAGAGAGAATAAGTAAAAAAGTGTATTAAAAACATATAGTTAATTGGAGTAGAAATAACAAGAAGAAGAAGAAGAAAATTAGATTTTCATAATTTATAAAAAGACATACACCCTATTAAAAAAATTGTGGCTGGAGGGAATGCATTTGTTTGAATAATAATGACAAGAGTTAAATCTTGAGATATGTCATAATGACATTACAACATCATAAGAGTGAGTAGAACCAATCAATCTTAACCTAAATCGGCTAACATTTGAGCGAGTGCATTACACATATGCAAAATAAAGCAAGGTTATTAAAACCAGACCAGTCACTGAACTGGTCGAATTACTAGGTTAAGGGTTAGTGGGTCAGACCGGAGTCGAATCGGGTCAAACCGGAGTAATCAAGTCTCCAAGTTTTATTATATAATATTTACTAATGAAAATTCCCACAAAGTAAAAACAAAAACAAAAACAAAACAAAAAATCGTGCCTTCTGCTACTCATTTTTGACCCTGCCATTTCACTTCTTTTTATAGCAATTAACTGACAAAGCACATGAACCTTTCTTTCTTCATCTTTTCCCATCTTCATCTACCCAAGGTCCCAAATGCCAAACCCATACGCTATTCTGCAAGCTTTCTTTCTCTTTTTCTCTTTCCCCATGACTTCCTTGGCTTCTTCTTGAAGTCTAACTCTGACCTCACTGCGAATCATAGCTCAAGCAACCACATACAAAGCAAGTGCAAGAGGAAGAGGATGAAGGAAGCTACATCTCCGCCATACAACTGGCCTCTTCCTCTGTTCTCTCCATGTCTCTTTGTTTTCGGAGTCTTTGACGCCGTCACCGAAGCCGGTGAAAAAGCAAGTCTTTGACCGCCAAAATATCCTCATCTTCCCATCTCTTTCTCTGTAAACGTCCTCCTCTTCGGTTGAAGTTTTTTTTGTAAAAAAAAAAAAATAGACTCTGACCCTGACCGGTGTTTCTAGGCAGACCAAATCGGTCTCATGGCCGGTTCGCCGGTTTCCGGTCCAAACCGGCCAATCCGGTCCGGGTTTGATAACATTGAAACAAAGCTTGCAAAGTGAAACAAATTAAAATCGTGCATGATTTGCTCATCAATTCATGATTCCACCCACTTGAATTAATGAAACCTCCAAATCCAAACGGCCATCTTTAAGAAGAATTGCTGAAGTTAACATTGATCAAACCTAAACATTTGTTAATTATACCAAACTAGCTTAAACTATTTCGAAAGTACCCAATACATGTTTATATAATTGTGATTAATATTTAACGAAACTATTATACATGTACCAGCTGGTTGTTAGTTAATTGATATGATTACAAGTGCCTTGCCTCCATAGGAATAATATAAGGGATAAGGGTCTAATTTGCCCCGGAAGTTTTGGCTGAGGAGCACTAGGTGGATGAAAGTTTTTTTGGATCAAAATTGCCACGGAAGTTAACAAACATAGCAATTTTTCCCCTCCATTAATTTTGACCGTTAAGTTTAACTGAGTGCACACGTGGCATGCCACCTCATCAATCAAATAAGAGTTTAAGTACCATTTTTGGCCCGGAAATCTTCGTTAAGGAGCAATTTTGCCCCGGAAGTTTACAAAACGTAGTAGTTTTTCCCTTCTATCCCCTAATATTAAATTTGACTATTACATCAGTTAAAGAACACACATGTCATGCCTTAAAAAGGTTGAACTTGAAGTCAGAGAGGGAGATCCATGAGACGTTGAGTTCAAGGCGGCTGAAAATTGTGAAGCCGAATTGGTCAAAAGGACTGAAAGGTCTATCGCAAAACCTAGAGGAAACATCACTTATGATATAAGCAAATGAAACGCAAAACGAGAAATGAATTGTCCCAAAAATTGGTTTAGTCAACATCACTTAAAATCGCTGGAGATTTATCTTGTGGTACAAGGTGGGTGGCCTAGATCAATCTATACAAAGGTAAATATTATCACTATTGATTTGTCTTACTGAACCAATTTTTGGGACAATTCATTTCTCATTTTGCGTTTCATTTGCTTAGATCATAAGTAATGCTTCCTCTGGGTTTTGCGACAGACCTTTAGTCTCTTTGACCAATTCGGCTTCACAAATTCCAACTGCCTTGAGCTCAACGTCTCAAGAATCTACCTCTCCGACTTTAAATTCGACATATTCAAGGCATGACATGTGTGTTCTTTAATTGATTTAATAGTCAAATTTAATATTGGGGGACAAGAGGGCAAAATTGCTACGTTTTGTAAACTTCTGGGGCAAAAATGATACTTAAGTCTTATTTGATTGATGAGGTGACACGCCACATATGATGAGGTGGCATGTCACGTGTGCACTCAGTTAAACTTAACGGTCAAAATTAACGAAAGGATAAAATTGCTACGTTTTGTTAACTTCCGTGGCAATTTTGATCCAAAAATAATTTCCGTCTACTCAGTGCTCCTCAACCAAAACTTCCGAGGCAAATAAGACCCTTATCCCAATACTATAAATTAAAATCTCAATAAGTATAGTTGTTAGGGGAGGTGAAAACACTTTGTAATATAAACCCAAAAATGATTAATTTCGAGTCAAAAGTGGTTTAGGGATACTCTTAATCCAAAAAAAAAAAATTAAGAAAAAAAAAACTGTTATTGTACATATAGTAGAAAATGATCCCTATATTGACGATTCAAAAAGGCAAATATAGATACCCAAATTTTCAAATATATATACTCGGATGAATGCTCTCCCACATAAATCAGTATTACTCCTCCTCCGGTCTTATTTATAATTTACTTTTAATATGTTTTATCAGAATTAAGAAAATTCCTAACTGTCTGCATAGACGAGAGAAAAGTTTAGAGAGAAAAAAATAGGATGAAAGAAAGTGAAAAGAAGAGAAAACTCAAGAGAAAATGTTTTCACCTCTTCGTAGGGATAAGTAAGAGAAAGCATGGAGAAAACAAAATTAAAAAATATTTAAATAACTAAAATACCCTTATTCCTATGTCAAAAAATAAGATGTTTAAAATCAAATTAAAGATTACAATGGAATAATCGTATTAACATTGCATCTTCGAATAATGTAAATCAAATTATTTGGTATAGATATATTTTTAGGTTATTATATTTTAAAAATAAATAATTTATTCAAATCAAATTAATTTTTTTTCTGAAATTTTCGGGAAAAAAAATACTTTTAGAGACCTGTCTAAGGATCTTCGGCCACCAACCTCAAGAAAAAGCCAGAAAGCGAAAGAAGGAAGAAAGGCTTGACGGAACGGTGACGGCGAGAAGATTCTCCAGGGAGCAGATTTTATGAATCATGCTCATCATTTTCACTTTTTCATGAATAAAAATGTGATCATCACCCATCTTCACCGGTAGATTTATTTTATACCATCATATTTAATTTAATTTTTATATTTTAAACAAAATTTTATTATATACAGAATTAAAAATAAAAATAATATTATAATTATCACTTCTCATAAAAACGAAATTATCATTTAAAAAAATTTAAATTTAAACAGTTCTCATCAAAATTTAAGTAGTATAGATCTCATCACAGAAATAAAAAAATTAGTTGCGTATCACTGTAACTAGCACGGATGAGAAGATTTTGAGGTGGATGACGGGGGACCAGTTTGCCGGAGCTCCTCTGTATGACAAGTTCCCAACCGTTAGATCTAGATCTGGGACGACCGCATTTTTTTTTTCTTTTAAATTTTTAATAAAAAATAATTTTAATGAGTAGAGAACCTAAAATAAAGTTAATTCGACTAATATTTTTTTAAAAAAATGATTTTTTTCATGTAAAAAAAAAAATTCTAAGTCGTTCAAATTTACATCTAGATAGCTGGGAGCTCATTCATAAAACTAAATCCGGATGAAGGGAGAGCAGAGAAGATTTTAGAAGAAAATCGTGTGTGGGTCCCACTTCCCATGGTGTCGGCTATGCTCTATTTTCCTTTCAACACCTCTCTCTCGTCCCGACGGCAAACAAACACAAAAAAACAAAAACTAGTTTCTCCCTTTGTTTTCCTTTCAGCATTATTTTCTCTCCTTCCAAATATAAAATAAATTTTATTAAATTTATCTTAAAATTTATTAACCTTTTAACTGCATCCCTATTTAATATACTTCTTTTACTCTTCTTCATCAGATCAGTTTGATAACTGAATTATATATTTTAACAAAAAATTTAAATCATTAAAAATAATAAATATATCCGCGGTATGAATTTTTTTTTTCAAGTATATTCTCATTTATAAGGAGTAAATAAGGGATAGAAATAATAATAAAAGAATGTAGTATAGCTAGGAAAAAGATGAGAAAAGAAAAGAAAATTAATAAGGGGAATTAAAAAATGGTAAAAATGCTTAATATGCTCAAACAACCCTAAGTATGATATTATAAAAAGGGTTAATACAATAGTTATTTAAGTTTGCCATCATTTTATTTTTGGTCCCTCGAGTTTCAAACTATAAGTTTTGGTTCTTCAATGAACAAAATGATCCAAGTTTTTTCTTAAATTATAGGGACCAAGTTTTTAAAAAGTAAATTTAAAGGACCAAAACCTATTATTTAAAACTTGAAGGATCAAAACCAAAATGATGACAAAGTTAAGGGGCTAAAGATTGTATTAACTATTAACCCTTACAGAAAAGACCATGCTAAAACGGGTTAAAGAATACCTATGATATAAATATCCTGAGGAAAAAAAGAAGTCTACCCAACCGAATAATAAATAAATGAAGACTAAAATTATATATTTATTTGAAAAAAAAGCTTGACCAGAGGGGCACCAATATTTTTTTTTTGGCCAAATTTCTATAAATCTGTCGGTTCTTTGGGATCTCTTGAATCTCACACACATATTCATCGTTGTCTTCAACTCTGAACTCATAATGGCACGTTCACAGGAATCCCATTATTCCCTATCCAACTCTCTCCACACTAACGAAACTCTGAAGCAGCAACCACCAAAAATAGGCGACGAGCATGAAGAAGAGAACTTCTCCTACGCGGTGCAGCTAATCACTTGTAGTACGATTCCAATGGCAATGCAAACAGTGGTGGAGCTCGGCGTCTTCGACATCATTCACAGAGCCGGCCCCGACGCTAGGCTCTCCGCCGCTGAGATCGCATCTGAGCTCTCATGCAAGAACTCTGAAGCGCCTTCCGCTCTTGATCGTCTCCTCCGCCTTCTGGCGGATCATTCTGTGCTTCACTGTTCTGTTGTGACTGACGAAAATCAACAGAGGGGGTGTTTCCGACGATTGTATGGCCTCACTCCGGTAGCTAAATTCTTTCTGCCAAATGTCCATGGTGGATCGTTGGCCCCTTTCATTGTGTGGAGTAATTATCAAGTCGTGCTCAATGCCTGGTCAGTTTTTGTCCCTTGTCTTTTTTATGCTTGCTATATTTTTTAATAACACTCAGTATATTAAACTAATTTTTAGTGCAACATTTAGTATCCTAAACTTATTTTCAGTGTATAGAGTATCCTAAAATATTTTTCTACCACAATTTATTTTATAAAATAAATTTTCGCTGGCTTATAATATATCTAAAATTTTGGAAAGTAAATTTATATAAGCATCTTTATAGAGTTAAATTTATGAAAATTAAAAAAATCAGAAAAACATGAATAAATTTGTATAATGAATATCGGATTTTTTTGAACATAAATTTAAAAATATTGATATTTATCAGACTTTTGAAATTTAAATTTATGAAAAATATTAAAAACTTAATTTGAAATATTACTACCTAATTATTATTTATAAATAATGACTATAATTGAGTTGAGTGAAACAATTAATATTTTTATAAAAGATTGTGGTTTCAAAACTCACCCCAAAAAGTCATAAATTAGATAGTGCATAATTGTTTACTAATCTATCTATCCAAATTGATTAAGAAACTTCTATATTAAGAAGTATAGTAGCATATTCTGGTCATATATATAATATCATAATTGTATTTGTGCATGAACTACTACGTTTTTAGGTCGAAAATGAAAGAAGCAATTTTGGAAGGTGGTATTGCATTCAATAGGGCCAACGGCGCTCATATGTTTGAATGCATGAGTTTGGATTCGAAGCTGAATGACTCTTTTAATGAGACAATGGTGAATTATACAACTATTGTTATGAAGAAGATTCTTGATTCCTACCAAGGTTTTGAGGATATCACTAGCCTTGTGGATGTTGGAGGCAGCCTTGGAATTACTCTCAACTTGATCACTTCTAAATATCCCCATATTCAAGCAATCAATTTTGACTTACCACATGTCATACGTCGTGCTCCTCCTTATCCTGGTACATATATATACGATCTAATTAATTACTAGTACTTTCTAATTCTAATATATATGACCCAATTCTTCAATTTCACTTGTATAATTCAAATCTTGAGTTGTTTAATTGTTTTAAATTCATTCGAAATCTTGACTAGAACATTAATACAAACTTTCATGTTATGCAGATGTCTTTTATATCATTAATTTTATCTAATATTTCAGCAACTGAGTGAAATATATAAGAATCAGCTATGTATAAGTACGCATTAAAACATTTGAGTGTGATGTTGCAGGAGTGGAACACGTGGAAGGAGATATGTTTGAAAGTGTGCCAAACGGGGATGGCATCATGTTGAAGGTATATAGGTTTTTATTCAACACTTATAAACTGTGTGCATTGATTATTACAAACTGTACCTAAACTCTAGAATAGTACTCCTACGATCCTAATTATAAGGCGCAGTTGACTTTTTTGGAGATATTAAGGAAGCTAATTAAATTACTTTAGAATATATTTATTTTTAATTTTTTCTTCAAACTAATTAGTTTGACTAATAAACTAATATATAATCTAAAGATACACCACATATAAAATGATTAAGTAATTCATTTAGCTTCCTTAATCTCTCCAAAAAAAGTCAACTATGTCTTATAATTAGGACCGAATGTAGTATTGTTTTGATGGTCTATTTATTGAAGATTTAAAAAAAAATGATTTTAGTCAAGTCAACACGAAACAACCTGCATTATTTACATGAATTCTCTGTTTTTTACATATGTGTGTGTGTGTGTTTTAAGCTTATGCTTGAATTTGCTTTTTTCCAGCTGGTCCACAAGATAGTGTCGTTTCATGTTTATTTAGCTTGTTAAAATCACCTCTTTTTACCCCTTCAAGTTTAAACAAGCATGCCCTTAATCTAACAAGTGTTTATTATATATATTTAATGAGAATGGGACGTTAATTAAAGATGAGTTTATTGGGGATGAATATTATTGCAGTGGATACTTCATGATTGGAGTGATGAGCGGTGCTTGAAGCTGCTAAAGAATTGCTACAATGCGATTTCAAAAAATGGAAAAGTGATTGTGGTGGATGCAATTTTGCCAACTGAACCTGATATTTCTGCTACTACTAAGATCACCTCCCAATTTGATGTGGCTTTAATGGCTTATTGCGGTGGCAAAAGAGAAGTAAGCAAGAGTTTCTGAATTTGGCTACATCGGCTGGGTTTAGTGGCATTAGATTTCAATGCTTTGTTTGTGGCTTGTGGATTATGGAGTTTTTAAGTAGATATACTCATATAATTCCCCGTTTTATATTTTCCAGTTTCCGGCATCCATTTCTTAATTATGATAGTTTTACGAGTTATCATTTTGTTACCCAATCACGTTTTTTTATCTAATATTGTGGCTTGAATGTACAAGTCCGTTCAAGAATTTGTTTTGATTATAAATGTAACGTTTAAATATCTTTTATCTCAGTATTGTAACAAGATAGTTATGAATAAAAGCACTTATATAGACAATGAGAGAGTCAACACTTATATATAGATTCAGTATTGTAACATGATACTTAACTATATATCAATATGAATTTGTTGTTAATATATATACATAAATTACTACCTCTCATCCTATTTATAAGCAATTTTCTTTTCCTTTGGGGCCTATCCTTTATATAAGCAACATTTTTTGTCTTAAAATTTGAACTTCTTTTTCCTTTTTTACTCATGTTCAATACATATCTTTATATTAATGAACCACTAATTTATCTTTCATTCAATCATTTATTAATTATTTTCTTACATATTTTTAATTTTATACTCATTATCTCTCATACTTTACTCATTCTCCCTCCTATTCTTTTTTTTTATAAATAGGGGCATATGTCGAAAAGATATAACAATTCTTACATATTTATTATTTTTAACCAATCTTAACCATAAGTTCATTTTACACAATCAAAAAAATTACTTAATAAAAAAGACTGGAGGTAGTGTATGTCTATATGGCTGAGTCATACTCAAATATAGTCAAAATCAATTGGAGATAACTCTCCCAAATATATCGTTTTGGTTCACAATTGAGAGTATACATATCTCCCAATTTCTTGGCCGTGTATATACACTATTAATCTTAAATTATATGTAGGAGTTAGATAACTAATCCATACTGGGCAAAAGAAAAAGATAACTAATCCTTACATATTAAGAAAATTATTTATTTTAATTGTTTTTGAAAAAATGTCTGTTGTCTAAAATATTTTCCCTTTTGTTCATTTACATTTAAAATTATCTTATAAATTATACACATTGACATAATTTAGCCAGTATAGAATGTAGATGATGTTTCTTATCTATACGGGATTTGGTGTGTCCTCACGGGAACACAATCCCTTGGATAATTAATTCTGCTGAATGTGTCTTGTGTTGTGCTATCCTGTAGCCTTATTTATAGATTCCCATATTCTCCTCTCCTCTTTCTTCACGTTTTTAATGAAGTATATGCTTCGTAAGAAAAAACGTCGTGCCCAAAAAAAAAAACAAAAACAAAAACAAAAGAAAACTATACTAGAAGACTAAATTTATAAATTAATTATTTAAAAGCTCTCAAATTTACTATTCATATGACATCAATTTATTAGTCAAACTATGAGTATTTACTATTCATTGACGGAAATTTATTTCAAATATAATTCTCTCAAAAATAAATAAATAATTTTGGTGCAAATTAACATTGGCTTCTTCGACCAACATAAAGTTGTCTAACGTTGAAAGTTTCTGCTAGACTTCTGAGTTTTGGATCTCGTGTTCTCATCCAGAGGAGACACTTGTGTCAAGAACATGGGCTTTTTCGTACAAAGCTCTAGAAATATATAGACATCTTCGCAACAACTCTTGCAAGTTGCAAAGACACACATCAGTCACACTCTTCATTCTTCTAATCTTAATGGCGCACTCACTGGAATCTCATTCTCAGTCCAAGCCTCTCCTCAATCGAGAGATCGAACAAGTAAGAAACGCCGGTGAAGCAACCGCCAGCAACAGACGACGAAGAAGAAGAAGAGAGCTTCTCTTACACCATGCATCTCGCGACGTCAACTGTCATGTCCATGGTAGTGCAAACAGTGACCAAGCTCGTCGTCTTCAACATCATTCACAGACCGGTCCGAGTGCAAGGCTCTCCGCCGCGGGAGATCGCATCACAACTTCTTTGCAAGAACTCTGAAGCGCCTTCTGCTCTTGATCGTCTCCTCCGGCTTACCCCGTTCTTCACTGGTCCGTCGTCACAGACGAAACTCAAGGGTTAAGATGTTTCCGGCGGCCATATGGCCCTGCTCCAGTGGAAAATTCTTTGTAAGAAATGCTGATGGAGTCTCGTTGGGCCCATTCATGCGTTGTTTCATGATAAGGTCTTCCTGGAAAGCTGGTTAGACACATCTTCTTTTTGCCTCCAATTTCTCAAATATATTTTGGAAAATTAATAAAACCATATCATGTTGTTGTTGATCATGGTTTAAATTTTACTCCCCATTTCTTTTTATAAAATACTAATAACGAATTCAGTTGTTGTGTAAGGTATTTAAAAGTAATTAGTCCCAATAAATATGTATAAAATGATTTTTTTTTTTTTTTTAGTTTTTAAATACCCTTATTTATGTTGAAGAATGAGAATATATTATATTGAGTTCTTTAGGTTAAACATGAGAACTAGATACAATAGTGGCAAAAGTAATTTGTGTAATTAAGTGAGGATAAAATGGAGAGTTTACAATAAACTTTTCAAACATCCTACAACAGTATCTTTTATAAAAAGGAGCATGTTATAGTAAAGAATAGGATCTTATAAAAAGAGAACGGAGGGAGTAAAAATAAATTGTGCCTTCACATGCATGATAGGTCGCAGATGAAAGAAGCAATATTGGAAGTGTTGGTTAAAATAAATGGATAAGCAATCCAATTTTATTAGCATGAATCAATAATATTTTCACCTGTATTGTTCCCATTTATACTATATGGGCACTAAGTAACTACTAAGGCCCAATACTACTAAGGCCCTATACTAACACAACTTTACACAACACTTTCTACACTCCCCTCAAATTAGGAGCATTAAAGACATTAACAGTGCCTAATTTGTCAAGCAAACTACTATGAGCCTCCTTGCCCAAGGCTTTAGTAAATATATCCGCTTCTTGATTGCGCAAACTAACATGTTGTAAACCTATTAGACCTGCTTGAAGTTTCTCTCTCACAAAGTGAAGATCTATTTCAATGTGCTTGGTCCGCTCGTGAAATACAGGATTTGAGGCTATATGTATTGCCGCCTTGCTATCACAGTAGACACTAACTGGGCCTTTGACTGGAATTGCCAAGTCTTTAAGCACTCCAGTGGCCCAAACCACTTCTGAAACTCCTGAACCAAGAGCACGATATTCCGCTTCAGTCGACGATCGCGACACCGTCTCTTGTTTCTTACTCTTCCATTTGATAAGAGAGTCTCCAAGCTTGAGCAAGTAGCCTGTAACTGATCTTCTTGTAGTACCACAAGCTCCCCAATCCGCATCACTGAAACATGACAGATCGAGATTTTGGTCTGAACTCAACAATACTCCAACATCAACACTCTGTTTCAAGTATCTAATGATGCCTCGTGCAGATGCCATATGTGCCTTAGTAGGTGTTTGCATAAATTGACTCACAACCTGCACAGGAAATGAAATATCAGGACGGGTATTGGTGAGGTAAATTAGTCTCCCAACCAACCTTCTATAACGTTCCGGAGCGCTCAATAAATCCTCTCTACGATCTCGCCCCTCTTCATAAGCCAAAAGCTTTAAACCGGGCTTCATTGGTACCGATAATGGTTTGCACCCGCTCATTCTCATGTCCGAGAGCAAATCCAAAACATATTTACGTTGTGAAAGAATAATCCCCTTATGAGACCTAGCTACTTCTATTCCCAAGAAGTACTTCAACTCACCCAAATCTTTAATTTTGAATTGCTTGTGGAGAAACTCCTTCACTTCATTGATTTTGCTCTCCGAACTACCTGTTATGATCAAATCATCTACAGAGACAAGAATTAAAACACAGCTATCATCATATTCTTTAATGAATAAGGAATAGTCATGTTTACTTTGTTGAAATCCACCATTTAACAAAGCAGTAGTTAGTTTAAAGTTCCATTGGCGTGAAGCTTGCTTAAGTCCATACAAGGATTTCTTAAGCTTACACACCATGTTCTTTTCTACCTTATCAAATCCCTGTGGTACACACATATATACTTCCTCGTTTAAATCTCCTTGCAAGAAAGCATTATGTACATCCATTTGAAATAAATTCCATCCAAATACAGCAGCCATCTTAAGAACAATTCTAACAGTAATCATCTTAATCACAGGGGAAAATGTTTCATGGAAATCTATGCCCTCTTGTTGTGTATACCCTTTTACTACCAGCCTAGCTTTATATTTATCAATAGATCCATCTGAATTATGTTTAATCTTGTAAACCCATTTACAACCTATTGGCTTCTTTCCCTTAGGAAGAGACACAACATCCCATGTGTTGTTAGCCTCTAAAGCACCTATCTCTAATTTCATTGCCTTGACCCACCTACTATCCTTAATAGCTTCATTATAGGAAGTAGGTTCCACATTAGAATCTATTGAACATAGGAAACACAAATGAGATGAGGAAACAGTTTCATAAGACATATAATCTTCAATAGGATATTTACAATAACCTTTGGACCCTTTGTTTAATGAAGATATAGATTTACCTATTTTACCTTGTGAAATCAAATTGCATACATAGTCTTGAGACCAAATAGGTGGTCTTCTTTCCCTTACAGGCCTTACTGGACTTGTTTCAGGTTCAGACTCAGAACACAACTCATTATTATGATCAACTATACCTTCTGGTAGGTTGTCATGTGCTACATCACCATATTCTAGTGGGTTCTCATGTGTTGTACCACTATTAGAACACTCAACCTGGTGCTCCCTTGGCTCAACATCATACCAGAATATGTCACCTGCAGCACCTTCACACGCTCCCCCTAGCCGAGAGCCCCTTTCTTCTATGAAGGGAAACCTGTTATCAATAAACCTTACATGTCTACTCACAAATATCTCTTTAGTTTTAATATTGCAAAGCACAAAACCCTTTTGATTACTTGGGTAACCTAGAAAAGCACATGCAACAGATCTTGATTGCAATTTATCAGTATTAGTCAGATTAGTTGCATATGCAAGACAACCAAAAACTTTAAGATGAGAATAATCAGCGGAAGTTCCATAAATAAGCTCATATGGTGTCCTAAATCCTAGAATTCTAGAAGGAATCCTGTTTATTATGTAAGCTGCTATTTTTACACACTCTCCCCAATATCTTATTAGAACCTGAGATTGAATCATTAAGCTACGAGAAACTTGCATTAATGTTCTGTGTTTCCTCTCAACTATACCATTTTGTTCCGGTGTATAGGCACATGAAGTTTCATGATGAATTCCTTTTCTTAAGAAAAAATCTCTCAATATATGGTTGACAAACTCTAAACCATTATCACTACGAACCCTTTTAACATTGGTAGAAAACTGATTTTCCACATATACAATAAAATTCTGAATATGACTTGCAGTCTCAGATTTTCGTTTCATCAAAAACAGCCACGTTCCACGAGAATAGTCATCGACTATCGTAAGAAAATATTGAAACCCAGAATGTGTAGGGGTTCGATATGGTCCCCACACATCCATGTGTAAAAGCTCAAAAGTCCTTTTTGTTTTAATGCAACTAGGAGTAAATGGAAGTTTTGTCTGTTTTGATTGAAAACAAATATCACAACTTTTATTGAGAGTAACGGTTTTGTCATTCATAACGTACAAATGCCTTAGTACAGAAATCGGGGCATGACCAAATCTGTTATGCAACAAAGATATATCAACATGACTACTTTCTTTGGAACAAACATTAGCCAAATTCACTATGTCAGTTTGGTTACATTGCAAAACGTATAATCCTTCAATCAGCTTACCAATCCCCTTCAATTTGCCACCCTGAAGGCCCTGTATCAAGCAAAAATTAGGAAAGAAAACTACCATACATCTCTGTTCCTGAGTTAGTTTTGATACAGAAATTAGATTAAACCTAAGCATGGGAGCATATAGGACACCATATAATGTTATGCCATTAGAAAATCTAACAATTCCTATGTGAGTTATTTGCACTTTATCTCCATTAGGAATTTTAACAGTTCTAATTGGCCCTGTATAGATTTTATAGTTATCTAATAATGATAAATCACTAACTAAATGTGTGGTTGCTCCAGAATCAATTACCCAAGTTACATGTGCATTATCATGAAAAGAAGAATTCATCAAACCTATACCAGTCAGAGCATGTATATTTTCTTCCGGGTCCTTCTTCAAGAGATCAAGTAATTTTTCATATTGCTCCTGTGTAAGAGATGGAGAGATCATGGTTGAGGAATGCATAGCCTTTTTTGTATCCTTATGTCTCTCATCTTGAACTTGCCTCCCCTTCGGTCCTTTGAAGTCAGGAGGGTACCTTATAATTTGGTAACAATTTTCCCCGGTGTGTCCAGGCTTTTTACAAAAAGAACAATTTGAGGGTGAGATACCTCTGCCTCTACCTCCTCCACCTCTCCCTCTCCCCCTGGCTGCCATGGCTATACCTTCAGTAGGGGTCATCTTCACTGCCCCAACAAGAGCCCTTTGAGCCTCATCCTCTGCAACCATTGCAAAGGCTTGATTCACAGTGGGGAGAGGAGACATTAGCAGTATTTGACTTCTAGCAAGGTGATAGGTGTCATCCAAACCCATCAAGAATTGGAGTAGCTTCTGTTGCTGCACCAAAGTCCCTTGAATCCTTGATGCTCCACATTTGCAACAATTGCAAGTTGACCCAACAGCCACAAGGGAAGATTGTTCTTCCCATAATTCCTTCAATTTGGAATAATATGTAGCAACAGACAACCCCCCTTGGTGAAGTGAATTAATCTCACGGTGGAGAGCAAAAATTCGAGACCCTGTGACTTTATCAAATCTTTCTTTGAGGTCCAGCCACACCATGTGTGCATCACTGAGATACACCATACCATTCGCCAGTTCCCAAGACAAGGAATTCAGAAGCCAGGATAATACAACAAAGATTACAACGTTCCCACTGACCTTCCAATTCAGCACCAAACTTCTCTTTCTGGCAGGACCCATCCACAAAGCCAAGTTTATGTTTCCCACGAAGAGCAATCCTCATGGCTTTACTCCAAACAGAATAATTGACATTTCCAGTTAGAGTAATAGGTATAATCGATGTACCTTGAGTGTCAGATGGGTGTAGATACAGAGGGTGAGAGAAGTCTACGGTGGTTGCCGGCGTGTTCACAGTGCTCTTTGGGTCTCCATGGTCCCCAACGTTGGTTGTCAATCAGATTCGTCGATCGTCACTCCCAGAACGTGAATTTGTCAACGTTCTGGATTCTAAAGAAATACCAGAAGAAGAAGAAAAGAAGACGATGCATATGGTAATAGCGTTCCCGTAAGAAAACCGCTTCCGGGTTTCTTCGATTTCTTGGTCCGTTTTCGCGATTCAGCCGGATCGACGACATTCGGATCACCTTCCTCATTTCGATGCCCCGAAACTAAAGGACCAGCATGATGATGCCGATGATAGTAATGGCGATCGGCGTTCTGATGAAACTGAGGGTGCGAACGATGATGGATTTGCTCCGTCCAACTCCGGCATTCTCAGCGAAGAGGGTCGATCTCAGCTCTGTCCCCGTCCGGCAACCGGCGATCTTGACTGTCGCGCTTGACCGGGACTAGCGGATCTTGGCTGATGGTCGTGATTACTCGGCGATCGCGACCTCGCCTGGCGGAGGAGTAGCGTCGGCCGTCGAGGGACCTCTGGAAAAATAGAGAAGACGCAACGGGAAAAAAAACGCAGAGATGAATCTTGGGAAATCACCCAAGTGCAGCGGTCAAAAGGTCAGCTTTCTTGAAAAAGCGTACGCGTGGCTCTGATGCCATGTTGGTTAAAATAAATGGATAAGCAATCCAATTTTATTAGCATGAATCAATAATATTTTCACCTGTATTGTTCCCATTTATACTATATGGGCACTAAGTAACTACTAAGGCCCAATACTACTAAGGCCCTATACTAACACAACTTTACACAACACTTTCTACAGGAAGGGGGTATAGCATTCAATAGGGTACATGGATCACATGCTTTTGAGTATCCGAGATTGGCTTCAAGGTTTAACGTTGTGGCCATGGTGAATCAGACCACTTTGGTTGTGACTAAGATTCTTGAATCCTACAAAGGTTTTGAGGATATCACTAGACTCGTCGATGTTGGTGGAGGTCTTGGGATTACTCTCAGCTTGATCACATCGAAATATCCACACATTCAAGGAATCAATTTCGACTTGCCTCATGTCATCCAACATGCTCCCGATCCTTCTTATCCTAGTATGTATAAGCTTAACTTGCCTCTTTATATCGCCAATATTTTAATATTTTCAACACAGATTAACGTTAAGCATTTCCCCTTTCTTTTGACTCAATATCCCTATATTTTAAAAATAAAACTATAAAAAATACAAGTTATTTTTATTTGAAGATTAGGGCCGAATGTTTTGTGGTAGCAAATTAAACATTGATTGTAAATTTGTAATGCTACAAGAGTGGAACACGTGGGAGGTGATATGTTTGAAAGTGTGCCTCAAGCAGATGCGGTCTTCATGAAGGTGGGCATATATATTAGTACAAATTTATGAAAAATAAATGAGAATTTCTTAGTTTAAATATAAAAAATAACTATTTATTTTTTTATGTATTTATTAAAAATTCCTTTTTAATCTAGTATTATATATAGAGTAAATACCCTTTTGAGTCCCTGGAAAAAAACACGGACCCCATTTTGGTCCCTCACATAAAGAAATACCTTTTTAGTCCCTGAAAAGGAAGAATAAGGATCGATTGGTGAACATTTTGGTCCCTCGCAAATTTCCAAAAAGTCCTTTTTAGTCCATAAAAAAGTCTCATTTTAGTCCCTAGGGACGAAAATGGGATCCGTGTTTTTTGTCGGGGACCCAAAAGGATATTTACTCTTTTATATATATATAGACACACACATATCAATCATAGCAGCTATATGTTCAAAGGTGGAGCCATAAATGTAATGGGGGCGAAAATTATAGAATTGAACCCAGGTTTTTATAAAAGTATATTTCAGCCTCATTAAAATTTCAAGATTTTCATTTCAATCCCTCCATGATAAAGCCGGAAATCGAATTTGAGCCCATCGGATCAGCCCTTTTAAGCCACCAAGCTTGAAAATTAGAGGAGCTTAATGAAATAAGCCCTACAAGACTGGCCCTATAGGGCCTCGGGCTTAAAAGGACCAACCTAAGAGGGCCTGAGACCAGCCCTACAGGCCCTTTTAATTTATTATTATTATTATTATTTGGATGCATGGATTCATATATAAGTTATTTATCCATTTAAGTACAAATACACAAATACATAATAACTATACTCTAATTTAATGATTTGGTTTATTATTTGTTGCAGATAAAGATTATGGATGTGTTCATGATTCAAGAAAAGAAATTCATAATATTCTTACTCATGAACCATAACCTACTCAAAGCAAAACACAATCAAATGTCGTTGAAATTGATGATAATGGCGAAGATGACGACAATAATAGTCATCATACTAATATCGTTTAGTGGTATGCTTCTTATGTTTTATATGAGTTATTTGTTAACATAATTTGCTTTTGATTATGAATTAGTGACTATGCTTATTTGTTGAATGATTTGTGTTGTTTTAATATTAATGTTGACAACATTTATTTGATAAATTAGAATTTTAATTATTGTAATTTACTAATTATGTTTCTTTGAAAGAAAAAAAAGATAAAAAATAGTTAAAATTTGGAATAGTAACTTCCAGGCCCTGGAGGATCGGCCCTGGCCCTGATGCTCTCGGGCCGGGCTTTGAAAAACAGATGTTTTTCTTACCCCGGCCCTGATTCCCAGTTCTACTCCACGAAACCTTTAGTGGGGATTAAAGTGTAAATATTAAAAATCTTATGAGGCTAAAATGTAATTTTTAAAAATTTGGATTCAATTCTGTAATTTTAGGGGTATTTAAAAGGGTTATTTGTTTTTTATAAAGATATCTAGACTGTAGTATGATTAATCAATTTTATTGGATCTCTCCTGTCTCCATTCAAATTCACAGAGGAGGAGATCAAGTTATTCACCAATAATCATTGCTTTAAAAAAAAAAAAATTGCAAACCCACGAGAAATTGTTGCTAACAACGCTGAAATTAATAACTCAAGTAACACTGTAATTTGTTTTTATTATTGAATGAACAAAACACAAACCAACCCGAGAAGTTAATTTCAGGAGTTAACATGTTCTGACTTCTCCATCAACAGAGCTTTCTGGGTTTGCAATATTCCCCCTCTTCACCATGGATTTTTCTTTTTCTTTTCTTTTTTTTTTTGGGGGGGGGGGGTAAGCAAGAGGATCCAGAGCATATATATCTTCCCAAGCTATCTGGTTTGAATCCCAAACACGCTCAAGTACAGTTTTTTATCTGAGTTAAGCAATCATTGATGATCCTCCCTTTGTTAATGGACACATGGATCTTAGGTCCCTCATATATATATTTTTCAGTGTTCATACTTGAAACTTGAAAGCAAACATTTTTTTTTTAGGGCTTGCTATGTTTTTTTAAAAAGCAACAATTATTAGTGAAGAATTTGATCCCCTATGTGAATTTGAATCACAGAGAGATACCAATGGAACTTGAAGGGGGAGAGAAGAGGAGAGGGATGGGGACGAATGAGACAGAGAGGGAGGAAGCAAAAGGGTGTATAAGTTAAATCAATGAACGAACCATATTTTTATATAATTTTTTATAATTAAATTGGGATTCTTAATGCATTTTTTTCATAGTTATTGAGCTTAAAATGTATTTTTTTGATAAATTGATATTAAAAGTAAATACATTAAATTATGGCTAAAAAGGGAAAAAATTGTCAAAAAATAAATAAATAAATGTAATTACTCTTAATCATTGATTTTTCTGAGAATATTTGATGTTAGATTAATTATTATTTATTGTAGGTATTTGAAGAAATTAAACTAAAATTGAAAAGGGAAGTTTGAACCCAAGTTACAAAATTTCAGTTTAGTCCCTCTATAAAAATGAAGTTTAAACTTTTCAAATTGGTCCCTGGTCAAAACTCTGCGTTTTGACCAGGAACCAATTAGCTCCTTAGGTCAGCTGAGGGAAATGGATGGCGGAGCATACAGACCCGAGAAAAAGAAAACCTGAAACCCGACACATTAAAGGGGGATGGGAATTAATTATTGAGGGAGCGCCGCGACTTGGGGGACCGGAATTCACGACTTGGAGAGGCTGTCACACTCGGACAGAATTTTGGACCTTCCTTGATCCTCCATCGTCTTCATCACTCGACTCCACGCTGTCGGACCTGGGGAGAGACGCAGCTGAGGGATTTCTGGAAGAAAAAAAAAAAAAGAAGAGGAGAACCTGATTCATTCGTGGATATCACAGCGCCGCAAAGGATATAAAATTGGAGATCAGATACGCAGACGAGAAAGGACGAACTGAGCGCCGCGCTAGAGGAGAATAAGATATATATATTCAGTGCCGCGAACGAAAGGGAAGAAGGAGAGAATCACCTGATTTACGAGAACCATTGCATCATTCAATTATTATTTCTCCATACGTTATTCCTCCAGTGGATGCGTCGTTACCGAGGAAATTGATTGAATTAATTCTTCTCAATATTTGCTCATGGCTGTAAGGAATTACTTGAAGCTTGGAGGGAAGAAAATCATGGCTATGTGTGGCCAAAAGCTTTACTTCTTGGTGATGGAGACTTTGGCGTGAGCAATTTAATTTAATCTTTTGCTTAGACTATTTAATTGATTTCCTTATTTAAGTTTATCATTATTTAGTTATGAGATTTGGATTGCTGTTATGTGTTCATGTGGATTGTTTATTGTAGTTTAAATTAGATGATGTATTTTGATTTTTAAATCTCCATATTTCTTTAAATTCTTGATTAAATTATGTTTGATGTGTCATGTTTATGAATGGTAAACATAGTTGATTTTAAATTTCTTGAATGGTTCGTTAGAACATTCTAATTAAGAAGAACAATTTGATCATCTCAATTTCAATTACACATTAAGTGGATTTTAACAATATTTGAGTAGTAGTAGTTTTGCTTATGTTTGTATAGCCTACTATTAATGAAATTATCGGATTTCAAATGTTATCTTGAGGTTGTTTTTTTAGACTTAATGAAATTTGAACTCCCAAATATATTTTAGCAAGGATAGCCACCTTCTTCATTACCAAGAACATCCATCATTAATCCTTTTTAATCAAAAGCATTTTTCACTATTTTCCAAAAAATACCAAAAAGAATAGAATTAGTTGCATTATATTTTTCATGAATTTTAATTTAGAGAAAAACCAATTACAAAACCCTTTTTCTAATCATGTTTTTAAGACTTAGTCTAACATGGAATTCAAAATAAATTGGTTCCTTGATAAGAGAATGATCCCGAAGTTATTTGCACCGTATCGCATTTTAATTCGCAGTAAATTGTGATTGACGGCGCGACTAAGGTTCTGTCAAATCAATCACCCAATTCTAAAATCCGAATGAAGACAATTAATTGGTCTAATTTAAAATTTCTTAAGTAAAAGAACGTGATCAATGTAGGATTTGAGTATTTTAAAAGACTTTTAATGAAATTGTTCATAAACAAATTTAAAATGTTAAAATATGATCCACGCAATTCATATAACTGTAATACAAACAAACTCAAAAAAATTAAATTTAAAAAAAAAAAAACTATAATAATAATTTGAGAAAATATTAAATATAAACCATTCATTTTTTAATCTGAGACTGGAGATGTGATTCTGAGAAGAAAATGAGAAAATTAATTATGAGAATATCATCTTACAATATTAATAGTACATATCATCAGTGATAAAAGCACTGCGCCTTTAATGCGTGCATGTCTTCTAGTGGTGTTTGAGGCTAGCTTCTTTTTTCTTTTTTTTTGGTCCGAAAAAGTCAATTTTATTAATAGCAAAACAAGTATTACATACACTAATAAAATGCCAAAAAAAACTCAAAAAGCCTAACATACAACCTAACACACCCTTACCAATTATAACCTACAAACAAAACCAACAATTAAAAGAATGAGAAATCCAATCAGCTATATCAGATATACATCAGCACAATCAACCAATGCCTTCCCTGTCGTGATCACTATACATAGCAGACATGATTTCTTTGGGTATCACCGAGTCAAGGAACAAAAATTTGCTTCAAGAAGATGGAGGATAAGTCAGCCAAAGAGGCTGATGCATCTTCTCTTCTGCACCAGCTGCGAGACAATCAGCAGCTTTATTTCCCTGCCAAGAAACAAGGGACAAGAAGACGTTACCCATGGACTCAAAAGACCCAAAGATTTCCATTAACAGATCTTGACACCTCCAGTTACACCCAGCAATTGACCTATTTACCACCAATCTATACAAGGTCTCACAATCTGTTTCAAAAATCACCACAGAATTGTGAAACTTTCCCCGACAAAGCAAGGCCTCCCTAAAAGCCAAGCATTTAGCCATGAAAACCAGATGAACCACGTACTGATTTCCCCAACCCGCCAACGAATTCCCCCCTTTCATTTCTGCACACCACTCCAACCCCTGATGTCATCGTAGCCTCCTTGAAAGAACCATCAAACTTAATCTTGATAGCACCAGGGGGAGGTCTCAACCAACGCTAATTCCTTTCCACAACCTCCACATAGATTTTCTTTTCGCAAAGACCCCTCTTGCCTTAGATTTCCGTAAATCATCCACTTGGGAATTTACAAGTCTAACCACCTCATTTGCATCAGTCTTTCCTCCCTAAAAATCCAATTGCACCGTTTTTTCTAAATCCACAAACACATCATGGTGAACACGAGACTTTCCATATTCATCTAGACCAAACTTCTCATACAATAGGTCACATGACCCACTCCTCACACCTTTTCATAGACCACTTACTAAATCTTAACCCCGGTGGACATCCAAACTAGCGAATTTTGTCCAGGGACAAAGAAACAATTACTAGAACATTTACGCTTAAAATTGCATTTTGGGTTGTTATGGCCCCCACCCCTAATCTCCAAAGGAAATGTTGGATTTTAGGGGGAACCACAACACGCCAAATATTTTTCCATAGAGAATCAGGAACAGTAAAGGACGTACCCAGATCTTGGGTCTGCACTTCACTCACGGATCTCCTTGCCACCATATACCCCAACTTCACGTTATAACAACCATCTTTGTTTGCCATCCATATTAACCGATCCGACTCTGCCTTAGGGAAAATAGGAATTTTCAGAATTTTGCCTCTGATTTCTGGACTGATATCTGCACTAATCAAATTAAGGTTCCAGCCATCGTTAACAATGAGCTTTGCAACTTCACATCTGTCGGGAACAACAACTGCACTTTCCTTATGCAATTGAAACCCCTGCAAGCCTTGCACCCACGGATCACCCCAAATTTGGATTGAGGTGCCATCCTTTATTTTCCAGCATAACTCTTTCATTAGGAGATCTCTCCCTTCCAACAAGCTGATCCAACCCCATGACGCACGGTGCCCTTTCTTTGCTCTTAGGAAGTGCTCCTTGGGAAAATATATGCCTTTAAGAATTTTGCACCAATGATCATTTGGATGTTGCAGAATTCTCCAGGTAGTCTTGGCTAGGAAAGCTCTATTGAAACAAAGCAGGTCTCTAAAACCCATTCCACCTTCATCTTTTCGTAAAGTCAACCTCTTCCAGCTACACCAATGAATTGAATTGCACCGATTTCACCTGATTGGCCCCACCAAAAATTAGAGATCAATCGGTCTAATTCCGCATAAGACTTCTTTGGGAATAAAAAAACATGTCATCAGGTATGTAGGTATAGAGTTAGCCACTGCTTTAATGAGAGTTTCTCTACCAGCAAAAGTGAGCAACTTTTGCTTCCAACCTTGCAATCTCAAACCTATCTTATCCCTCACAAACGCCAATGCACTAGCCTTAGACCGACCCCAAAGTGTTGGAAGTCCTAAATATTTCCCATGTTGGTCTGAGAAGTTAATACCCAGGCAAGTGGCTATTCTTTCCTTAACCCCTATCGGGGTATTTGCTGAGAAAAAGAGGCTTGATTTGTCCAGATTTACTAGATGACCAGACGCCTTGCAATAGATGTCTAGAACCATACGTAGCACCTTACAGTTCATTTCATCATCTTTTAGAACATGATCGGGTAGCACACCCTCAGCAACATGATCAGTCATTTCATCGTCTAACTCAAGAGCCTCATACATCAGGTTTTCCTTCCCACCACGAATCTTCCTCTTGCTAACGTTCCTTACTTTAGCCTTGGCCTTCTTTAAACTTTCTGCATAAGAAGACACAATAGATATAGAGCTATCAACATGTATAGTGCCCAGTCTCCTCTTCTTGACCACCAAAGATGCCAACTCTTCTTCCGCATTCCTTTTCAACCCGAGACCATCCAACACATTAATCACCTCGTTCAAGATTTTGCCATTAAAAGGAATAATGGCCAACTGGTTTTCCTCCTGTACAGGCATAACAGGAAAATGATTCACCTCCGAGCCTTGGCCTAGAAGTATAGATGAAGACCCTGAAAAAGCATCATTTCCTTCCACTGGAGCCTTCATAGACTCCCTAGCCTCCCTTAGGTCCTTCATTCCCTTGTAGCAACTCTCTCTTTTTTTGCCTCCTTCTCCACCTCTACTGAGCACCTCCATCGAATCATTAGTTTCCGCTATGGGTCCATTCTTCACCGGAGACTCACTTCCTGAATCAGTGACAGGATCCTGCCCCTGACTCCATTTGTAAGGCTTATGCACTCTAATGGAAAATAGGTCTTCCTCAGCAGCCATTGGCTTAGTCTTTGGTCTCTGTTCGCTCCCCTTTTCTCACGACGCAAGGCCTCCTCACGTTTCAACTGCACATGCTTCGCCTCTACCCACTCTTTCCGTATTATTGCTATCACTTCCTCCCAACTATGACACACATTCGTGGATAGCCAAGGGCCAAATCTAGGCTCCGTATTATCAATCGCAGACATCAATCTCTCCGACTTGCAACTTCTATTATCGTGCCCTACCTTACCACAATGATAGCAGAAGTTTGGGAGTTTTTCATACCGAATCGAAATCCAAGCCCTACTACCGTCAGGCTTTGGCAACCAAAAACCATAAGCTAGGGATTTCCTTAGATCAAGTAATACTCTGGCTCGCAGAAAATTTCGTAGATACCTGCCATTGTACTGAGGATCTTCCGCCAACACAACCTCTCTGACATAGCCTCCAATCAAAACAGCATTCTCCAGACAGAGTGCTTCCAGCGGAACATTGTGTACCTGAATCCAAATAGGGCAGCGGATAAAATCAAATTCGTCGTATGATTTGAATTTCGATCGTTCCATCAGGTTTAGAAGACTTCCGTTAATCGACCATGGACGACCTCGAAAAATCCTATTATATTCATCCTCTTTCTCAAATTTGAATATGAAGGCATTTCCTTCGATTTCGAGAACATCGAAGCCTGATTGGAGATTCCAAGCTTTCTATAGAATTGAGACAATCGCCGCCTTCGTGTATGTTTTAGTGGACAAGATTTTGCCAATTAGTATCTTCTCTACATCGACTTCCCTCCAGACAATCGGCGCTGAGATTTGAGAATCCTCCATGAGAATAGACCAACAACAACTCAGAGGAATTAACACCGATCCACCACACCGCGATTACACCCCAACGATCTCCTCCTAGACGCCCGACAACGACGCCGACTCCCACCGTACCTCTGAGAACCACCCACTCTCACGCTTGGCGGAGAGAACAAAGCTCCCACATGAGTGGATTGGGAGAACTCTTAACCCTTTTTGTGCCTAGCTAATTGAGTGTGGTATTTTTCAGTTTGCATTTTATAATTAATCCACTTTGCAAGCTATAGCATACTCCATTCTCTTCTTATTGTTCATGAAGAACTTAACTTCATAAGTCAAATATATTCCCAGAATCATAATTATGATTTTTTAGAAAAATGTATTTCCACTGCTAAAAATACAAATTAAAACTAAATGCACCACTCGTTATCAGGAAGCTAAGTAGCCCTTCAATAGAAAGCACGGCTCATTATATTAATGTCAGAAGAGAAATGTATCTATTGATCTCTCTCCATATTTTTTCACTTAATGTCTCAACCGTTAGATCAAGTTTTAATGGTTGACACTTAACACTATATAAAAATATTATTATAACATTAAATATAATAAAAATCTACCATAGCAAATAGAACAAATCTCAACCAATAAAACTTTATCTAATAGTGGAGACATTTTAAGTTGACAGAATATATATATATATATATATATATATATATATATATGTATATATATATAGAGAGAGAGAGAGAGAGAGAGAGAGAGAGAGAGAGAGAGAGAGAGAGAGAGAGATTCTTGTCCCATTATCTCCTAACTTGATAACTTTGGGTGATATGGATATTTAATATCAGTTACGTATACACCCACATCTTTGCCCGATTTTTGAAACCTTTACCACATAGTCTAAACTTCTTATCTCATTTAATTGATTGGTTCTATCACAAGTAGTCTGGCAAACAAAGTAAAGAAGGTGACAACTATAAGGTGGCATTAAAGCTCCCATTCAAACCATTAGGCTTTGTTTGGGAGTTTGGAGGGGAGGGGAAGGAAGGGGATGCAAAGAGAAGGGAGGAAAGGGGAGGAAAAGGAAATGGAGGATATTTCCTCTCCTTGTTTGGGAGTTAAGAAAATTGTAAGAGAGGAAGATGAAGAATTAATGAGTTATTTTTACCATTTTGTCATTTTCTTTAAAAATTAATATAATTATTATACGAACAATTCTGAACCCTAATAAGGTGGGATGAACAACCTGAGCCATATATGCAAAGAAAAGACCTTGACTTCAGAATCAACTACTAGTCAACTTTTTATCGGGGGAAAACTACTAGTCAAATTAAATCAACTACTAGTCAACTTTTTATCGGAGGGAAAACTACTAGTCAAATTAAGGCTCTGACAAACTAAATTTTATATTACAATAATCGTTTGCTTATTGTGAAGGAAATCCTAATAAGGTGTTTGCTTACCGAGAAAGAGAAGGAAAAGTTCTGAAGTTTGATTTGAATGCATTCCAATGATAGAAAAGAAAAAAGAAATCAGAAATAATCAGAGTGTTTTATTTGAACGAGGGTAAAAAAAGTAATTAATCTATTTCTCCTCTTAAAACCCCTATATTGGGATAACTTTATTTTTTTAGAAGAAATAGGGTTTTGGGGGATTTGTAAAAATCCATGATTTCCTCCCCTCTTATTTCTAAAACTCGCAAACAAGGGAAGAGACTACCAAAACCCTCCTCTCCCTTTCCTTTCCCTCCAAAATGGAACTCCCAAACAAACCCTTAGTGAAAAGAAAATATCATTTATTAGGATGTTATTGAGCAGACTTTCTCAAATTATTTTTTTTCTTTTCTTTTTAGAATCTCATCTTTACCCTTTGGTTAAAAAAAAAAGATGATTCAGATTTAATTTCTCTAAAATTATGATTCTAGTGTTTTATAAATTATTTTTTATTAATTATTGTAATTATGAATTGTGTATATCATGTTTTAACAGTTTAAGTTTACTTATTTATGTTTAAAATAATAGTTTTATAAAATATTAAATTTGAATCATCTATTTTCTATTTTTTAAAATTTGAGGGTGACTATGGGATTCTGAAAGGAGGACGAGAAAAATGATTCTAATAGAACCCAAACCCACACTCATCAATCAATATCTTTAAATTATTAATCTATAAGAGAAAAATATATAAACTAATGAAAGTAAGGAAATGAATAGGCGAACCAAAAGCTACACATGTCCCTATATATTTCTCTTTCAATTAACAAAATTTTCAAACCATAGGACCACATTATTAATCATGTCACTATTACTATTAATCCTTCTTCAAAGCTCTATAAATCTAACCAACTTATAAATCTTTTGATGAATTAAGCATACATATCACTCGTTACTCACCAAAAATCACATAATGGCTCAATCACAACAATCTCATTCTCAGTCCTTGCCTCTTCACAACGAAGAGAGCAACCACAAGAAACAGCATTCACCAAGAATAGATGACGACGTTGTTGAAGAAGAAGGCGACTTCTCCTATGCGATGCAGCTCGCCACTTCTACTGCGATTTCCATGGCGATGCAAACCGCGGTGGAGCTCGGCGTCTTTGACATCATTCACAGAGCTGGTCACGACGCCAGGATCTCCGCCGCCGAGATCGCAGTGGAGCTTTCTTGCAAGAACTCTGAAGCGCCTTCCGCCCTCGATCGTCTCCTCCGGCTCCTAGCATCTCACACTATTCTTTCCGCTCTCCGTCGACGCCGACAAGGATCGAGGGCCGGGGTGTTTCCGACGATTGTACGGCCTCTCTCCAGCGGCCAAATTCTTTGTGAGAAATAATGATGGAGTGTCGTTGGGCCCTTTTATTGCATTGACTCAAGACAAGGTCGTCTTTGATAGCTGGTTAGTGTAATACCCGGATAATGATTTATCGGAATATTATATTTCAATAGATAATACCTATTGAAAATAGGTGAACAAATGGTTTCAAATAATAATTAATAATTATCTTATTTTCTAAAGTAATTACTATGGAAATTAGGAGAGATAAAGAGCTAAAATGTATTTTTAGGGCATTAAATGACCTAAAAATATTATGATAAATCCCAAGAGGCAATAAAATATTTATTAAAAATTAGAAAGTATGTTGTCTCTAATTTTAGGAATTTATGGGATTAATTTCCTTGGAAAATATTGAGGCAAGATTTAATATTATTTTGGGGATCATAATTGACCCCATGATTTTTAATATTTTACATGGGATATAAAATACCAATGTAAGTAAAATAGTTGTGAGATAATGATTTATCCTAATTAAGAAAATTATCAAAAATTAGTAAGCGGCTAAACGGTAATTAATGGGATAATTAAGGTATAAAGTAAATGAATTAAAAATAATTTAAATAATTATTTTTAATTGGAGAAATTCGAAATTATTAAATAAATAAAAAATAAAAAAAATAAAATATTAATAAAATATTTTATGCTTAGAAAAATAAATAAAAAAATAAAAGAAAAAAAAAAAAATATCATGATATTTTTGTAAAATTGTATTATTATATAATATAGTGAATAGTAATGGAATAAATAGGAAACGGATCCTATCTAGAGAACCAGGAATAGGAATTCCAAAGTCAAGGTAAAATATTGATCAGTGAGTTTTGACCTTCAAGTGACCTCTTAGGAAGTTAATTCCGAGGCTCGGTAGCGCATTTGCCTAATAAGACGAAATAGGGAAAAATGCAGATATTCACATTTTGGATTTGAAGAAAATAAATTATAAGTCAACATCCGGAGATGAGTTTATAGTTATATGGACATATTTGGAATCGTGAATTATTATCCAGAGATTGATGATTCCGAAAGCGATTTCCGACACCGGACGTGTTCGGACACGTTTTCGAGAAAACTTCAACTGATCATTTTGGAACCCCGTAAGGGACCGAAATCTAAGTTAAATTAGATATTATTGATGAGAAAGAGAAGATCTTCAAAGTTATGAATCCAGAATTTTGAGATTTCTCCGAAGAGACGCGAAACGAGACCGAACAGGAAAATCATTCGAACCGCCATAAAGCAAGTTGACTCACCACTCTTGGACCAATGGCTTGCTGCCACATCACTCCCCAATGTCGACTAAGGGCTGCCCATGGTCAAGAATTAACCACCATTTATCCTTTATTTTACTTGGTTATAAGGTAAGAGAAAATTACAAGATTTGGAATATGGAAATTACCAAAGTGGCACAATTTTTGCCTATATAAAGGCATGAGCACCTTCATCATTTTTCACACCAAAAATCTGCCTCTTAGAGAGAAGTTAGAGAGAGAAGCTCGGAGAAAGTCCGAGCAAAGTCTCGGGTAAGTTCTTCGGTCCTTAGTCTTTAGTTTCGGTAGTTCTTTCGGAGATATAGTAGGAATGCTAGATTTATCTTTAAATTTTCAAGATAGTCTAGATATCATATTTAGGGGTAAATATGATACATATTTCGAAAATATGATGAGGGAAAAGATCTGTCAAAATTCGGAGAGATAGAGCGAAGCAATGAAGCTCGGCGAAATTCCGCCGATTAGGGGTTCAGGGGGCAAAATGGTAATTTGTACCTAAAATGCCGTTATAGTGCTAGAAGTTGATAAATGTTATCCTTATAGGATATCTCGAGATAATCGGACCGTTGTACCGTCGTCATCATTGTTTCACCCCGTCAAAAATTACCGTTTTCCGTAAAACATACCGAAGTCGACAACGAAGGTACGTTCGCGCATCAGAATTGTAACACTAACTCGATGGTTATCGTATGCATATATGTATTTTCCTCTCGTCATGCTTTGTATTTTTTTGTTGTGCCTTAACCTTACATCTGACTGTATTGTTATTGCCGTCCATATCCGATTATGTCCAGTGTTCGTTGTGCCTTAACCTTACATCCGACTGTATTGTTATTGCCGTGCATATCTGATCATGTACATTTCTCCTTGTGCCTTAACCTTACGTCCGATCGTATTGTTATTGCCATGCATATCCGATTATGTATACCCTACTTTGAACGTAGTAAGTGTCGTCAAAATTCCATGAATATCTCGTAGTACTTATATGATGTATGTAAACATGAGGTTAACCGTTACATTCGGGGTCCGGTGCATTGGACCTCACCAACTCTTAACATAGCGTCGGGTTCGGGAGGACCAAGGACCGAGGAGAAAGGCAAGCAGCCGCATAGAGATCGGGCTGAAAATCTCTTCGTTGACACGACATGGTCATTGTCGGGGAGACACTTTTGTTATTCACTTTAAAAACTCTTGGTCATTGTACCGTTTTTGTAATCAGCCCGGACTTACGGCATTTATAAATATATGTATCAGTTACTCAATCGCTCCGATGCTCTACTCTGATGAAAAAAAAAATATACTGCTTTTGAAAATGGGATGTTACAGTTAGTATGCCTTTTTTCTTAACTCTTCGCTCTCTTATTATTGGAAAATATGTTAAAAAGAATTTATTCCGTTGGCCTCTATATATTTTAGAACATGTGCAATAAATTCCTGTAATCCTTTTTTCCCTTTTTATCTAGTAAAATTAAATATATGCAATTTTTTTCAAAAATCTTAAAATGAAAAGAAAAATGAAAAATCGGTTAAAAGTACTTATTTAAAAATTATATAGGTCAGAAGCCCATGAAATGTTTTTGTATAGAATTTTATATTCAGAAAGTATTAGTACTTAAATTTAAGTCTTTCTCGCAAATAAAACTGTTAAACAGGGGTTTTTCACCAAGTTCTTCAAGAAAAATAACTCCAGATGACCAAAAATATATATATCTTCTGTCCCCGAGTTGGAAGCCAGTGGCTTGCAGAGGTGGATTTTTTTTAAAAAGAAAAAAAAAGTTTAAAAAGTGAGGGGCATTAAGATCGTTTCACCCAAATTTTGAAATCTCATAGACTGATTTGAGATTTGTTGATTTTAGGAGAGATTTGGGTTTTGTAAATGTTGGAGGTTTTCGAAATCATTTTCCCTAGATTTTAAGGTGTTCTAAAGAATGCAAGTAAAAAAATGGTAAACTCCTTTTATTGAATATATAAGATTCATTTCTCTTCTTCATTTATTTACACCTTTGTTTTTTTATTTGTCGCAATTATATACAATATCAATTTAAAATTGTAATCATTGAATAGTTTAAATTTGTATGCGCAAATTATATGTGATACGAGAACACTAGGACACGACTTAATGTAAAATTGATAAATGAATATGAAAATTGTAGGCGAGAATTGAAGAATGCAATATGTGAAGGAGGAATAGCGTTCAATAGGGTACATGGATCACATGCCTTTGAGTATCCGAGATTGGATTCAAGGTTTAACGATGTGTTCAACAAAGCCATGGTGAATCAGACCACTTTGGTTGTGACTAAGATTCTTGAATCCTACAAAGGTTTTGAGGACATCACTAGACTCGTCGATGTTGGTGGAGGTCTTGGGATTACTCTCAGCTTGATCACTTCCAAATATCCTCATATTCAAGCCATCAATTTCGACTTACCTCATGTCATTCAACACGCTCCTCCTTATCCTAGTACTTCAATTCCTCTTATACCTATCATATCACATGTTTTTAGAATGTGTTCTTAGTCCTTTTATAATGCATTTAGTTAGTTTAAAGAGTATTAAATATTTTTATATATACCCATATTTAAAGAGGAGTGAAAGATAAGTATAATATGATGCGGGTGGAGTTTAATATTGTTAATAAAAGTAATATTAGAAATCACTTAAGCGTTTTGACAAATTTAATGTTATTAACTATATATTTTTACGAGCGGCTGTGAATTAGTTAGAAGTAACTTATAATAAGAAGGAGGCTGGAGAGAGTATATATGAGCTTTACTTCTTTAATTAGGCAAAATTATTGGTGAATTTCGGTTGGTATTAGATCAATGATTGTGACGTTGCAGGAGTGGAACACGTGGGAGGAGATATGTTTGAAAGCGTGCCTCAAGGAGATGCAGTCTTCATGAAGGTGGGTTAGTAGTGATAATGTACTTAAGTATATAATCAATGATAATTAATTAATTTGGGCTTTGTAGTGGATACTTCATGATTGGAGTGATGAATGGTGCGTGAAGCTGTTGAAGAACTGTCATAAAGCCATTCCTGAAGAAGGAAAAGTGATTGTGGTGGACGCAGTTTTGCCCATTGTTCCAGAGAATTCTGCTGCTGCAAAAAGCACTTCCCAACTGGATCTGTTTATGATGACCCAAAACCCAGGTGGCAAAGAGAGAAGTGAGCAAGAGTTCAAGGATTTGGCCACATCAGCTGGGTTTAGAGGCATTCGATATGAATGCTTTGTTCGTAACTTTTGGGTCATGGAATGGTTCAAATAAGATATTTCATAAGAGCATGTGTTTCTTTTAATGATGAAAGTGGCTGTATGTTCAAGAACCTGGAATGTTTCTCCTCACTTGTTCATCCGCGAAATCCAAAGTGCACTTTCTTTCTCTAGTCTTTCCCTTTCTCCTCTGTTGCACTTTGTAGCATGTCCGCAGTTATGCCAAAATGGACGGACAATTATCTTCAAAAGGTGTATGAAAAACAAGTCTTTCCTTCTGTCACTCTTATATATGCTTCCAAGGCTTCTTTCTACAACAACTCCCGTGGAAGAAGCAAACAACAATCATTTCCTACTTCTCGCAACTCTGAGTTGGATTATATTATTAATTGATCTCAATCTTACACAAACATATTCAAATGATTGAAAATTGAATTAAAGATATATGACGTTAAAGGCAAGTCCTATCAAATTGGTTTAAGCTATTTAAATATAAAGACAAACCTAATATATATACACCTAATTGATTCATACAAAAACCTGAAATGTTTTAAAAAAAAAAAAATCAGGAATAGAGAGAGATGGGAAGATAGTTCCAAAATATTTTAAAAGCTAAAATATACGTTCGGTATTTCATATTTGCGTCGAGTTTAACATGAATGCATTTTTTTATATTTTAAGTCATGTGTAAATTTAAAAAATACTTTTGAAATCTTAAATTTAGAACTGGAAATAAAACAAATTAATATTTTCAAAATAGGTATATAAAAAATAAGGAGAGGTAATGAGAAAGTAACCTATCTTATTATTCCTCCTTCCAATTTATTATTAAAATTATTACTTAATATTTTTTTTTATGTGAGTACCGAATACTATTTTATTTTATACAGATTTTTAGAGCTTAACCGAAGATTAATAATGAACGCAAGTTGGGTTGAAATAGATTAAAATTTAGTACCTTGAGTTTTATTTCTTTTTAAGTATATTTGCATAAACTAATTATATTAGAAACACCAATATATTTGTATACCCCCCAAAAAAAACACCTATGTTTGATGCTTTTTAAATTGCTTTAAATCTGTTATAATTATTTTTCAAAATTGATTTCCATTTTGGCGGTCTCATCTTCAACGACTATAATTAAATTAGATTTGGCATTTTGAATTGGTTAATTTTGATCAACCGACCCCATCCGACGTCTCTTTATCTCAATTTTCACTTTAAACACTGTCGCCTCTACATTGGGTTGGTTTCTCTCATAATCATTTTCTTATCATCTCTTATAATTTCTAAATCATGTTTGTCAATCAATCTGAAAAGTCATAATACTATTTTGATTTTTCTCTCGTCTTCCCAATCAATGACCCAGATGGACTGATGAGAGATAAAAGAAAATCTTCTTCCCTCCACACTTACCTTGTAACACCCCTTTATTTGGCCACTCTTCTTCCCTCAATGTACACCAAAATTGACTCACGTTTTTCTCTAAATTATCTAAAGGCCGACACACACACTCCACCATATTTCACAAAGTCAACATGCAAATGCCCTAGTTTCACTCACTTCTCTTTGTTTTTCAACGGCCAAGACACACATGCGTGATTTTTTTTCTCTCAATTACAATGGACAGCATGCTTATGTCTATTTCGTTTCCCATTTCACTTTCTCAAGACACATACGCACCGGTGTCACTCTTTCTCTCAATTATATGGACAGCTCACACTAACTCTCAATTATTCTTTCTCCCATGAATGAAAGAAGAGCAAGGCGACAATACACTCATCCCTCATTTTCTTTTCCGGACAGCATGTTACGCCAAATCGACTCTCATTTTCTCAAATAATCATTCAGTGATCTTCTATTCATTCATGGGTGCATGCACCTTGAATTCATTTTTCTTGTTCACTCATGGGTGAAACACACCTCCCTCTCACGCTAAATATATACAAACATACGCCCCTTCGTTTATTCATTTTCGGCCAAGTATAGAAAGAATTCAGAAAGAGAGAGAGTCAAAGTAGGAACGTAAAGAAAGAGTGAAAGAGAGTGAGAGCTTTACGGATAAGGAAAGAAGAGCTTAAGGAGGCACCAAAACTCTCATATAAACTGAACATTAGATTAAGGTGAACTCCCTAATCCTTTTCTCATCTTGGTTTTCTGCATTTGCAGAGGTTTTAAAAGTTTTTGGTGGCTGAAACTCATTGAGTTTGTGACAGAGAACTTATGACAGTTTTTGACGAAAAAATATAGGGTATGCATGAAGATTTCAGAAGCTACAGTTTGTGTTTTTCAGTGAAATTTGGTCAGGAGAAACTAAACTTTCCAAGCTTTAAAATAAACGCTATATCACGTTAATCAGATGTCTAGAACTCAAGTTATGATTTTTCTAAGTTTAGTCATAAAAACTAGAAAATCATGTTTCCATATTCAAGTAGAGTTCACTTTTTGAAATTCTGAGAATGGTACAACTATAATTAAATTGGTTTGAGAATTATTTTTCTCTTAAAATAGATTTACAGATCTTCAAACAGAAATTTGAATCACCCCAATCGGAGTTCTATGGAATTAATTATAATTTTTCAAAGATAGACATGAAAAACTGGAAAACAATTCTGTTTCCATATTTGAGTTTTTGGAGGTATTTTATTTGTATCGTGTTTTAGACTAAATAAACGATACCTAAATACAATGAAACTTTCCAGTTTTCAAGTAAACATGAAAAGCTTTAAAATGATATATAATGTGAGGAAAATGAATTAGCATAACAAAAGTTATAAATTTTTGAAGTTAAGTATTGAATCTCGGACGTTTTCTAGAACAGTAAGGATTTATTGATTAATCTGGAATAGTATACGTTTCTTTGGCAGTGGAATACATTTTCCCCTAAAAGTATACTTAATGAGGGACACTTGGAATTTTGAACTACCTAATTTGGATATCTATAGAAAAATATATGAATTTTGAAAGTTAATTGAAAATTCTGTTAACTTTCAGAGGTTGTATTAAAATAAAAAAATAAGGGCAATTGGTAGTAAAGATAACCAACTCTAGTATTTTGAGATAATAAACATTTGGATAGGTAATAACTCGTCCATAAATATCTAAATATAGGAATCAATATTTGCCAGGACAACCAAAGGAATGAGAACCAGTTCAAGAATTGAAAAGACCTTCAGGCCAGTAGTAACTCTTCAGTAACATACTATGTGTGCCTGTATACGCATGCATTTACCATTGTGTACGTATATGTATTGTGAACACGAGATAGGGGGTAAGGCCTAGTGGGCCAGTGGCTCCTTAGGTCATGAAACCTATTAAGCATTCATATGAGAATGGTTGAATCCCAATTGAATAGCTAGCGCTATGGGAATAGATCAATAGGTCCTATAAATGTGTAGTTTTGTATTTACCTCTGAATGTTGAATATGTTGAATGTATTGAATGTATGAATGAATATATGATGGTTGACTTGCATGTTCAATATATGCATTTTATGTGAGTGATTAACATTACTACTGGGATTTGTTTGAATCTCAAACATTCCCCCAAAGTTTAGGGCATGAAGAGCATAGTAGACGCAATTCGCAAGGCAAGGCAGTGAATATTAGTAAATGATGATGCTGGGCTAGGTTTAGAATTGTTGTTGGTTATCTATATTTTATATTAAACTATTTTTAGAATTTTGTAAATATTTGTATGAACCTATAGAGTTTTTAGTTATGTAACCAAACTTTAATATCAGTAATACTATGTTAAAACTGTTTTGGCTATTGAGCTGTATTAATACTCTGATCGTAATATAGGGCATGACATGCCTTCTCTCCACCCAACGTCTCTTTATCTCTTCCACCCCAAACTCTGCCTCTAACGCCGTACCGGAGCAACTTTCAGACTCGCAGGAGGTTCAGATCCTCTAGTTGATTCTCAAAGACGCAGAGATTACGCTGCTTCCAACAGGCAACACCAAAATAGTCAAACACCGCATTCAAAGCTAATCCACCCTTCACCCCTTTTTTCTGCTTTACATTCTTTCTTTCTTTTCCTAACCATGCTTTTAAATAACCGGTATAAAAGTCTGCTTGAGATCTGCTTTATGTTCTCTAATTGTTTTATTGAATCTTTCATCCTCCAACTCTGGGTTTTCTGTGATTCTGTCTCTCCCAGCTCTCTGTTTCAGGTCTCTGTTTTCATGCGTAAAATGCAACAACATGAATTAGTATTTTGCGGCACTCTTATCTAGTGATCTTACCTTGATATATTACTTTGATTTGAAAACAAAATTTGCAATTGTATACTGTTTAAAAATTCTTATTGTTTTAAATTTTTGATTGATTTAAAAAATCAATATTATTCAATAGTTTACTATTATTTTAAATTAATTATTTAGTTTGATTCGAAAAGAATTTTTAATTTAAAATTGATTTAAAGATCCTATTGTTTTGAAAACCAATACTTAACAGTTTTCTATGCTTTTAAAGTCATTATTTTATATTGAATATTTATTTTGAATTGAACATATTTGCAATTTTAAATTGTTTTGAACTTTGATATGAGGATCACCATCTTTTTTCTGAAACTTTCTCTTCCAACATATCATCTTCAATGAGCAAAATGATCCAAGTTTTTTCTTAAATTATAGGGACCAAGTTTTTAAAAAGAATAAATTTAAAGGACCAAAACCTATTATTTGAAACTTGAAGGATTAAAACCAAAATAATGACAAAGTTAAGGGGCTAAAGATTGTATTAACTATTAACCCTTACAGAAAAGACCATGCTAAAACGGGTTAAAGAATACCTATGATATATATATCCTGAGGGAAAAAAGAAGTCTACCCAACCGAATAATAAATAAATGAAGACTAAAATTATATATTTATTTGAAAAAAAGCTTGACCAGAGGGGCACCAATATTTTTATTTTTATTTTTGGGCCAAATTTCTATAAATCTATCAGTTCTTTCGGATCTCTTGAATCTCACACACATATTCATCATTGTCTTCAACTCTGAACTCATAATGGCACGTTCACAGGAATCCCATTATTCCCTATCCAACTCTCTCCACACTAACGAAACTCTGAAGCAGCAACCACCAAAAATAGGCGACGAGCATGAAGAAGAGAGCTTCTCCTACGCGGTGCAGCTAATCACTTGTAGTACGATTCCAATGGCAATGCAAACAGTGGAGGAGCTCGGCGTCTTCGACATCATTCACAGAGCCGGCCCCGACGCTAGGCTCTCCGCCGCTGAGATCGCATCTGAGCTCTCATGCAAGAACTCTGAAGCGCCTTCCGCTCTTGATCGTCTCCTCCGCCTTCTGGCGGATCATTCTGTGCTTCACTGTTCTGTTGTGACTGACGAAAATCAACAGAAGGGGTGTTTCCGACGATTGTATGGCCTCACTCCGGTAGCTAAATTCTTTCTGCCAAATGTCCATGGTGGATCGTTGGCCCCTTTCATTGTGTGGAGTAATTATCAAGTCGTGCTCAATGCCTGGTCAGTTTTTGTCCCTTGTCTTTTTTATGCTTGCTATATTTTTTAATAACACTCAGTATATTAAACTAATTTTTAGTGCAACATTTAGTATCCTAAACTTATTTTCAGTGTATAGAGTATCCTAAAATATTTTTCTACCACAATTTATTTTATAAAATAAATTTGTCGCTGGCTTATAATATATCTAAAATTTTGGAAAGTAAATTTATATAAGCATCTTTATAGAGTTAAATTTATGAAAATTAAAAAAAAATCAGAAAAACATGAATAAATTTGTATAATGAATATCGGATTTTTTTTTAACATAAATTTAAAAATATTGATATTTATCAGACTTTTGAAATTTAAATTTATGAAAAATATTAAAAACTTAATTTGAAATATTACTACCTAATTATTATTTATATATAATGACTATAATTGAGTTGAGTGAAACAATTAATATTTTTATAAAAGATTGTTGTTTCAAAACTCACCCCAAAAAGTCATAAATTAGATAGTGCATAATTGTTTACTAATCTATCTATCCAAATTGATTAAGCAACTTTTATATTAAGAAGTATAGTAGCATATTCTGGTCATATATATAATATCATAATTGTATTTGTGCATGAACTACTACGTTTTTAGGTCGAAAATGAAAGAAGCAATTTTGGAAGGTGGTATTGCATTCAATAGGGCCAACGGCGCTCATATGTTTGAATGCATGAGTTTGGATTCGAAGCTGAATGACTCTTTTAATGAGACAATGGTGAATTATACAACTATTGTTATGAAGAAGATTCTTGATTCCTACCAAGGTTTTGAGGATATCACTAGCCTTGTGGATGTTGGAGGCAGCCTTGGAATTACTCTCAACTTGATCACTTCTAAATATCCCCATATTCAAGCAATCAATTTTGACTTACCACATGTCATACGTCGTGCTCCTCCTTATCCTGGTACATATATATACGATCTAATTAATTACTAGTACTTTCTAATTCTAATATATATGACCCAATTCTTCAATTTCACTTGTATAATTCAAATCTTGAGTTGTTTAATTGTTTTAAATTCATTCGAAATCTTGACTAGAACATTAATACAAACTTTCATGTTATGCAGATGTCTTTTATATCATTAATTTTATCTAATATTTTCGCAACTGAGTGAAATATATAAGAATCAGCTATGTATAAGTACGCATTAAAACATTTGAGTGTGATGTTGCAGGAGTGGAACACGTGGAAGGAGATATGTTTGAAAGTGTGCCAAACGGGGATGGCATCATGTTGAAGGTATATAGGTTTTTATTCAACACTTATAAACTGTGTGCATTGATTATTACAAACTGTACCTAAACTCTAGAATAGTACTCCCTACGATCCTAATTATAAGACCTAGTTGACTTTTTTGGAGATATTAAGGAAGCTAATTAAATTACTTTAGAATATATTTATTTTAAAAAAATTCTTCAAACTAATTAGTTTGACTAATAAACTAATATATAATCTAAAGATACACCACATATGAAATGATTAAGTAATTCATTTAGCTTCCTTAATCTCTCCAAAAAAAAGTCAACTATGTCTTATAATTAGGACCGAAGGTAGTATTGTTTTGATGGTCTGTTTATTGAAGATTAAAAAAAAAAATTGATTCTAGTCAAGTCAACACGAAACAACCATGCATTATTTACATGAATTCTCTGTTTTTTTAAATGTGTGTGTGTGTGTGTTTTAAGCTTATGCTTGAATTTGCTTTTTTCCAGCTGGTCCACAAGATAGTGTCGTTTCATGTTTATTTAGCTTGTTAAAATCACCTCTTTTTCCCCCTTCAAGTTTAAACAAGCATGCCCTTAATCTAACAAGTGTTTATTATATATATTTAATGAGAATGGGACGTTAATTAAAGATGAGTTTGTTGGGGATGAATATTATTGCAGTGGATACTTCATGATTGGAGTGATGAGCGGTGCTTGAAGCTGCTAAAGAATTGCTACAATGCGATTCCAAAAAATGGAAAAGTGATTGTGGTGGATGCAATTTTGCCAACTGAACCTGATATTTCTGCTACTACTAAGATCACCTCCCAATTTGATGTGGCTTTAATGGCTTATTGCGGTGGCAAAGAGAGAAGTAAGCAAGAGTTTCTGAATTTGGCTACATCGGCTGGGTTTAGTGGCATTAGATTTCAATGCTTTGTTTGTGGCTTGTGGATTATGGAGTTTTTTAAGTAGATATACTCATATAATTCCCCGTTTTATATTTTCCAGTTTCCGGCATCCATTTCTTAATTATGATAGTTTTACGAGTTATCATTTTGTTACCCAATCACGTTTTTTTTATCTAATATTGTGGCTTGAATGTACAAGTCCGTTCAAGAATTTGTTTTGATTATAAATGTAACGTTTAAATATCTTTTATCTCAGTATTGTAACAAGATAGTTATGAATAAAAGCACTTATATAGACAATGAGAGAGTCAACACTTATATATAGATTCAGTATTGTAACATGATACTTAACTATGAATATGAATTTGTTGTTAATATATATACATAAATTACTACCTCTCATCCTATTTATAAGCAATTTTCTCTCCCTTGGGGCCTATCCTTGATATAAGCAACATTTTTTGTCTTAAAATTTGAACTTCTTTTTCCTTTTTTACTCATGTTCAATACATATCTTTATATTAATGAACCACTAATTTATCCTTCATTCAATCATTTATTAATCATTTTCTTACATATTTTTAATTTTTTACTCATTATCTCTCATACTTTACTCATTCTCCCTCCTATTCTTTTTTTTATATAAATAGGGGCATATGTGGAAAAGATACAACAATTCTTACACATTTATTATTTTTAACCAATCTTAACAGTAAGTTCATTTTACACAATCAAAAAAAATTACTTAATAAAAAAGACTGGAGGTAGTACTATATGTCTATATGGATGAGTCATATTAAAATATAGTCAAAATCAATTGGAGATAACTCTCCCAAATATATCGTTTTGGTTCACAATTGAGAGTATACATATCTCCCAATTTCTTGGCCGTGTATATACCCTATTAATCTTAAATTATATGTATTGAGTTAGATAACTAATCCATACTGGGCAAAAGAAAAAGATAACTAATCCTTACATATTAAGAAAATTATTTATTTTAATTGTTTTTTAAAAAATGTATGTCGTCTAAAATATTTTCCTTTTGCTCATTTACATTTAAAATTATCTTATAAATTATACACATTGACATAATTTAGCCAGTATAAAATGTAGATGATGTTTCTTATCTATACGGGATTTGGTGTGTCCTCACGAGAACACAATCCCTTGGATAATTAATTCTGCTGAATGTGTTTTGTGTTGTGCTATCCTGTAGCCTTATTTATAGATTCCCATATTCTCCTCTCCTCTTTCTTAACGTTTTTAATGAAGTATATGCTTCGTAAGAAAAAAACGTCGTGCCCAAAAAAAAAAAAACAAAGGAAAACTATACTAGAAGACTAAATTTATAAATTAATTATTTAAAAGCTCTCAAATTTAAGATTCATATGACATCAATTTATTAGTCAAACTATGAGTATTTACTATTCATTGACGGAAATTTATAGTTAAAAATATATTTAACATTATTTAACGTGAAAATCTATCAAATATAATTCTCTCAAAAATAAATAAATAATTTTGGTGCAAATTAACATTGGCTTCTTCGACCAACATAAAGTTGTCTAACGTTGAAAGTTTCTGCTAGACTTCTGAGTTTTGGATCTCGTGTTCTCATCCAGAGGAGACACTTGTGTCAAGAACATGGGCTTTTTCGTACAAAGTTCTGGAAATATATAGACATCTTCGCAACAACTCTTGCAAGTTGCAAAGACACACATCACTCACACTCTTCATTCTTCTAATCTTAATGGCGCACTCACTGGAATCTCATTCTCAGTCCAAGCCTCTCCTCAATCGAGAGAACAAGTAAGAAACGCTGGTGAAGCAACCGCCAGCAACAGACGACGAACAAGAAGAAGAGAGCTTCTCTTACACCATGCATCTCGCGACGTCTACTGTCATGTCCGTGGCGGTGCAAACAGTGGCCGAGCTCGTTGTCTTCAACATCATTCACAGACCAGTCCGAGTGCAAGGCTCTCCGCCGCGGGAGATCGCATCACAACTTCTTTGCAAGAACTCTGAAGCGCCTTCTACTCTTGATCGTCTCCTCCGGCTTACCCCGTTCTTCACTGGTCCGTCGTCATAGACGAAATTCAAGGGTTAAGATGATTCCGGCGGCCGTATGGCCCTTGCTCCGGTGGCAAAATTCTTTGTAAGAAATGCTGATGGAGTCTCGTTGGGCCCATTCATCGCGTTGTTTCATGATAAGGTCTTCCTGGAAAGCTGGTTAGACACATCTTCTTTTTGCCTCCAATTTCTCAAATATATTTTGGAAAATTAATAAAACCATATCATGTTGTTGTTGATCATGGTTTAAATTTTACTCCCCCATTTCTTTTTATAAAATACTAATAACGAATTGAGTTGTTGTGTAAGGTATTTAAAAGTAATTAGTCCCAATAAATATGTAAAAAATGATTTTTTATTTTTAAATGCCCTTATTTATGTTGAAGAATGAGAATATATTAATATTGAGTTCTTTAGGTTAAACATGAGAACTAGATACAATAGTGGCAAAAGTAATTTGTGTAATTAAGTGAGGATAAAATGGAGAGTTTACAATAAACTTTTCAAACATCCTCCAACAGTATCTTTTATAAAAAGGAGCATGTTATAGTAAAGAATAGTATCTTATAAAAAGAGAACGGAGGGAGTAAAAATAAATTGTGCCTTCACATGCATGATAGGTCGCAGATGAAAGAAGCAATATTGGAAGGGGGTATAGCATTCAATAGGGTACATGGATCGATCACATGCTTTTGAGTATCCGAGATTGGCTTCAAGGTTTAACGTTGTGGCCATGGTGAATCAGACCACTTTGGTTGTGACTAAGATTCTTGAATCCTACAAAGGTTTTGAGGACATCACTAGACTCGTCGATGTTGGTGGAGGTCTTGGGATTACTCTCAGCTTGATCACTTCCAAATATCCTCATATTCAAGCCATCAATTTCGACTTGCCTCATGTCATTCAGCACGCTCCTCCTTATCCAAATCTTAAAATATGATCTATACAATTTATAACGGTAATACAAACAAACAAAAAAACAAAAACAAAAACTATAATAATAAATTGAGAAAATATTAAATTTAAACCATTCATTTTTTAATCTGAGGCTGGAGATGTGATTCTGAGAAGAAAATGAGAAAATTGATTATGAGAATATCATCTTACAATATTAATAGTACATATCAGTGATAAAAGCACTGCGACTTTAATGCGTGCATGTCTTCTAGTGGTGTTTGTGGCTAGCTAATTGAGTGCGGTATTTTCAGTTTGCATTATATAATCCACTTTTGCAAGAATATAGCATACTCCATTCTCTTCTTATTGTTCATGAAGAACTTCACTTCATAAGTCAAATATATTCTCAAAATAAGAATTATAATTTTTTAGAAAAATGTATTTCCACTGCTAAAAATACAAATTAAATCCAAATACACCTCTCGTTATCAGGAAGCTAATTAGTAGCCCTTCATACTCATTATATTTATCTCAGGAGAGAAATGTCTCTATTGATCTCTCTTTATATTTTTTCACTTAATGTCTCAACCGTTAGATCAAGTTTTAATGGTTGACACTAAACACTATATAAAAATATTATTATAACATTAAATATAATAAAAATCTACCATAGCAAATAGAATAAATCTCAACCAATAAAACTTTATCTAATGGTGGAGACATTTTAAGTAGAGAGAAAATGGAGAGAGAGATCAATGAATAAATCTACCATATCCTAACTAGATATCTTTGGGTGATATGGATATTTAATATCAGTTACGTATACACCCACATCTTTGCCCGATTTCTGAAACCTTTACCGCATAGTCTAATCTTCTTATCTCATTTAATTGATTGGTTCTATCACAAGTAGTCTGGCAAACAAAGTAAAGAAGGTGACAACTATAAGGTGGCATTAAAGCTCCCATTCAAACCATTAGTGAAAAGGAAATATCATTTATTAGGATGTTAATCTTCAACGTAAAAACCATCTTGTCCAATCTCTATTATAGCTCTTTATTAATTAGTTTATATATATCTTGAATAGTAATAATAAACACCGTTGTTCTCTTTAGCCACAAGAGACCAGTTTAAAGGAATTGGCCTATTTAGAATAGTGGTGGTAGAAGTGGCTTTTATTTCTGATGGACTTTTCTTAATAGACTTTTTTTTATGGATTTTTTCTGATGTGATTTGTGTTTGGGATGGCGGTGGCAGTGGCTTCAAACCTTGAAGCTTGGTTAGGTGGCTTCACAAAAAAAGCAGCTTCAGACTTTCAAGCTCATCAAATAATGAAGCTATCCAAACACTCAATTATCAAGTTTCTACTTATCATGGGTTTCTAATGGACCCTTTTTAGCTTCTGAAACTATGCCAAACAAGCCCATAATATCTACTTTTTCCTGCTACTGTGTTGAGCAGATGATAAGTAGATATTTTATAATTAAATAGGTATATATTTTATGATATAATTAGTTGGATTTATTAATATTTTAAACCTATTTAATTATCTTTTATATATTTATCTATCTTTTAATTAAATATAGGATAAAAGAATATTGTAACAGAAAATCTATTGATATCCTATTTTATTTAGTATGAGATATTATCTGATCTAAGAGAAAAAAAAATACAGGAAGGGCGCAACATTATTGGGCAAGAAATTCAATTAAAAAGGATATAGTATATTATATTATTATATTAAATAATATAATATGCGAAAAGGATGGAACCCACGTGAGGGATGGATGATCAAATTCGGAAGATAGGATACATCCTATATATCTTCAAGAGATTTGGAATAACGCGTGGGACCCGAAGCAAGAAAAGACAAAACCCAAGTTATATATATATTAAAAGGAAGAACGCAGGGACGAAAAAAAAGAAGACGGACAGAGATGCACAAGGGCATTGATAACAATTCGGACGACAAGAGAGACGAGGCTCCAGAGTTTTGCGATCTCCTCTTTCGTGTTTATCTTATTTTTTGATTCTGAGTTTCATCTTCATGGATTATAGTATAGCCATATGTGGTTAATTTTCTTTTCAACCTAGAAAACCTACGAACTTGTTTGGGTTTTAGAGATTATACCCACTATTAGTTTTGATTAATTTTATTCAGTTTATTTATTCTCGTCTTTATTGTTATTGCTTATTAATTGGCCACTAGTAAGCATGTTTTGGGGATTTAGGGTTAAACTTAGAAGATGGAATCTTAAATTGATATTGAGATTAAATAATGTGGAATTAGTGTTTGATCTAATTTGTGTCTAGGATAGGCATATACCTAGAAGCTCCGCATAATCAAATTAGAGTGAGTTCGATCTTAAATTGATCTTGAGATTAAATAATGTGGAATTAGGGTTTGATCTAATTTGTGTCTAGGATAGGCATATACCTAGAAGCTCCGCATAATCAAATTAGAGTGAGTTCGATCTAAAACGCATTTTAGTGAGTTGTGTGAGGCATTACATAATTAATTAAGATATGTTTATAAATGGACCGGAAGACATTTATAGACATTAATACTCTAGATTAGCTGAGTAAATTAAGTCCAAATTAATTTAGTGGGGATTAATTCTAAGAAACCAACAAAGGATTAGTGACTCTAGGTTGTACTTCTTGATATTGAAATTTGCTCTTTTGCTACTATTAGTTTCTTATTAATTTTCTTCATTATTAAAAGCAATTCTAACTCGCTCAACTTAAACAGAATAAAGTAACTTATTATCTAATCACTAGTTTGATTGAGTCCTCGTAGGGAACGATACTTTTCTTATCACTTTATTACTTGATACGGCCCATATACTTGCGGAGTCTATAGGCTATAAAGTATTGCCCTATCAAGTTTTTGACGCCGTTGGGATCTAAAACAAAAGAAAAATAAAATAAATAAATAATGTAAGCAAAATCCTTGGGTCGCCTCCCCATAAGCGCTTGGTTTATAGCCCAACGGCGCCAAAAACTTGATAGGGCAAAACTTTATAGCCTATAGACTCCGCAAGTATACGGGCAGTATCAAGTAATAAAGTGATAAGAAAAGTATCGTTCCCTACGTACGAGGACTCAATCAAACTAGTGATTAGATATTAAGTTCCCTTCCCTTATTCTGTTTAAGTTGAGCGAGTTAGAATTGTTTTCAATAATGAAGAAAATTAATAAGAAACTAATAGTAGCGAAAGAGCAAATTTCAATATCAAGAAGTACAACCTAGAGTCACTAATCCCTTGTTGGTTTCTTAGAATTAATCCCCACTAAATTAATTTGGACTTAATTTACTCAGCTAATCTAGAGTATTAATGTCTATAAATGTCTTCCGGTCCATTTATAAACCTATCTTAATTAATTATGTAATGCCTCACACAACTCACTAAAATGCATTTTAGATCGAACTCACTTTAATTTGATTATGCAGAGCTTCTAGGTATATGCCTATCCTATACGCAAATTAGATCAAACCCTAATTCCACATTATTTAATCTCAAGGTCAATTTAAGATTCTCTCTTCTAAATTCAACCCTAAATCTTCAAAACATGCTTACTAGTGGCCAATTAATAAGCAACAACAATAAAGACAATAATAAATAAACTGAATAAAATTAATCAAAACTAATAGTGGGTATAATCTCTAGAACCCAAACAAGTTCATAGGTTTTCTAGGTTGAAAAGAAAATTAGCCACACATGGCTATACTATAATCCATGAAGATGAAACTCAAAATCAAGAAATAAGATAAACACGAAAGAGGAGATCGCAAAACTCTGGAGCCTCGTCTCTCTTGCCGTCAGAATTGTTATCAATGCTGTCCAGGTCTTGTGCTCCTCGTGCCTAGGGTCACTAATCCCTTGTTGGTTTCTTAGAATTAATCCCCACTAAATTAATTTGGACTTAATTTACTCAGCTAATCTAGAGTATTAATGTCTATAAATGTCTTTCGGTCCAGTTATAAACCTATCTTAATTAATTATGTAATGCCTCACACAACTCACTAAAATGCGTTTTAGATCGAACTCACTCTAATTTGATTATGCGCTTCTAGGTATATGCCTATCCTAGACGCAAATTAGATCAAACCCTAATTCCACATTATTTAATCTCAAGGTCAATTTAAGATTCTCTCTTCTAAGTTCAACCCTAAATCTCCAAAACATGCTTACTAGTGGCCAATTAATAAGCAACAACAATAAAGACAAGAATAAATAAACTGAATAAAATTAATCAAAACTAATAGTGGGTATAATCTCTAGAACCCAAACAAGTTCATAGGTTTTCTAGGTTGAAAAGAAAATTAGCCACACATGGCTATACTATAATCCATGAAGATGAAACTCAGAATCAAGAAATAAGATAAACACGAAAGAGGAGATCGCAAAACTCTGGAGAGCCTCGTCTCTCTTGCCGTCAGAATTGTTATCAATGTTGTCCAAGTCTTGTGCTCCTCGTGCGTCTCTGTCCGTCTTCTTTTTTTGCGTCTCTGCGTTCTTCCTTTTAATATATACTACCACTCTAGTCCTATTTATAAGTCCTTTTTGACTAAAAAATTTGGTCCTATTTATAAGTCTCTTTTGACTAAATAAATGAGATTGTGACGATTTTGCTCATATTATTGTAACAATGAAAATAGAGAGAGAAGAAAGAGTTGAAAGATATCCATTCATAAATGATGGTAAAGTTGAAAATTTACCTCATAATTATTGAGCTAACTACCTCTCCTTGGTATGTGTGATTTAGTCAAAAGGGACTTATAAATAGGACGAGAGTGGTACTCCTATATAACTTGGGTTTTGTCTTTTCTTGTTGCGGGTCCCACGCGTTATTCCAAATCCTCTTAAAGATAGGATATATCTTCCAAATCTGATCATCCATCCCTCACGTGGGTTCCATCCTTTTCGCATATTATATTATTTAATATAATATAATATACTATATCCTTTTTAATTGAATTTCTTGCCCAATAATGTTGCGCCCTTCCTATATTTTCTCCTCTCTTAGATCGATAATATCTCCTACAAAATAAAATAGGATATCAATAGATTTTATGTTACAATATTTTTTTATCCTATATTTAATTAAAAAATAGATAAATATATAAAATATAATTAAATAGGTGTAAAATATTAATAAATCCAACTAATTATATCATAAAATATTTACCTATTTAATTATAAAATATCTACTTATCAGCAGGCTTTCTCAAAATTATTTTTTTATTTTCTTTTTAGAATCTCATCTTTACCCTTTGGTAAAAGGGGGAAAAAAGAGAGAGAGATGATTCAAATTTAATTTTTCTAAAATTATGATTCTAGTTTTTTATAAATTATTTTTTATTAATTATTATAATTATGAATTGTATATATCATGTTTAATAGTTTAAGTTTACTTATTTATGTTTAAAATAATAGTTTTATAAAATATTAAATTTGGATATCTATATTTTAAAATTTGAGGGTGATGATGGAATTCGAAAGGAGAAGGAGAAAATGGTTATGATAGAACCCAAACCCGCACTCATCAATCAATATCTTTAAATTATTAATCCATAAGAGAAAAATATATAACTAATGAAAGTAAGGAAATGATTAGGCGAACCAAAAGCTACACATGTCCCTGTATATTTCTCTCTTAATTAACGAAATTTTCAAACCACAGGACCACATTATTAATCAGTGATGTTACTATTTTATTTATAAGTCTCTTTTGACTAAAAAAATTGGTCCTATTTATAAGTCCCTTTTGACCAAATAAATAAGATTGTGACAATTTTGTCTATATTATTGTACTAATGAAAATAGAGAGAGAAGAAAAAGTTAAAAGGTACTCAATCATAAATTAGGGTAAAGTTGAAAATTTACCCCATAATCATTGAACTACTTACCTCTCTTTGGTATGTGTGTTTTGGTCAAAAAGGACTTATAAATAGGACCAGAGTGGTACAATTAATCCTTCTTCAAAGCTCTATAAATCTAACCAACTTATAAAGCTTTTGATGAATTAAGCATACATATCACTCGTTACTTACCAAAAATCTCATAATGGCTCAATCACAACAATCTCATTCTCAGTCCATGCCTCTTCAAAACGAAGAGAGCAACCACAAGAAACAAGATTCACCAAAAATAGATGACGACGTTGTTGAAGAAGGAGAAGGCTTCTCCTATGCAATGCGGCTCGCCACTTCTATCGCGATTTCCATGGCGATGCAAACAGCGGTGGAGCTTGGCGTCTTTGACGTCATTCACAGAGGGTCACGACGCCGGGATATCCGCCGCCGAGATCGCGGTGGAGCTTTCTTGCAAGAACTCCGAAGCGCCTTCCGCCCTCGATCGTCTCCTCCGCTCCTAGCGTCTCACACTTGTTCTTTCGCTTCCGTTGTCACCGACGAGGATCGAGGACCGGGGTGTTTCCGACGATTGTACGGCCTCTCTCCAGCGGCCAAATTCTTTGTGAGAAATGAGGATGGAGTGTCGTTGGGCCCTTTAATTGCGTTGTCTCAAGATAAGGTCTTCTTTGATAGCTGGTTAGTATACCTTTTTTCTTAACCCTGTACTCTTATTATTGGAAAATATGTTAAAAAGAATTTATTCCGTTGGCCTCTATATATTTTAGAACATGCGCAATAAATTCTTGTAATCCTTTTTTCCCTTTTTATAAGAAAAATGAAAAATCGGTTAAAAGTCCTTACTTAAAAATTATATAGGTCAGAAGCCCATTAAATATTTTTGTACATTGAAAGTACCGATACTCTATAAAATTTTATATTCAGTACTTAAATTTAGGTCTTTCTTGCAAATAAAACTGTTAAACATGGATTTTTCACCAAGTTCTTCAAGAAAAATAACTCCAAATGACATATATATATATATATAGCTTCTGCCCCCGAGGTGGAAGCCAGTGGCTGCAGAGGGGTTTTTTTTTTTTTTTTAAAGTTTAAAAGTGAGGGCCATTAAGATCGTTTCACCCAAATTTTGAAATCTCATAGACTGATTTGAGATTTGATGATTTTAGGAGTGATTTGGGTTTTGTAAATGTTGGAGGTTTTTGAAATCATTTTCCCTAGATTTTAAGGTGTTCTAAAGAATGCAAGGAAAAAAATGGTAAACTCCTTTTATTGAATATATAAGATTCATTTTTCTTCTTCATTTATTTACTCCTTTGTTTTTTTATTTGTCGCAATTATATACAATATCAATTTATAACTACAATGATAATCAATTTAAAATTGTAATCATTGAATAGTTTAAGTTTTTATGCGCAAATTATATGTGATATGTGAACACTACGACATGACTTAATGTAAAATTGATATATGAATATGAAAATTGTAGGCGAGAATTGAAGAATGCAATATGTGAAGGAGGAATAGCGTTCAATAGGGTACATGGATCACATGCTTTTGAGTATCCGAGATTGGATTCAAGGTTTAACGATGTGTTCAACAAGGCCATGGTGAATTCGACCACATTGGTTGTGACTAAGATTCTTGAATCCTACAAAGGTTTTGAGGACATCACTAGACTCGTCGATGTTGGTGGAGGTCTTGGGATCACTCTCAGCTTGATCACTTCCAAATATCCTCATGTTCAAGCCATCAATTTAGACTTGCCTCATGTCATTCAACACGCTCCTCCTTATCCCAGTACTTCAATTCCTCTTATACCTATCATATCACATATACATATCTCCCAATTTCTTGGCCGTGTATATACCCTATTAATCTTAAATTATATGTATGAGTTAGATAACTAATCCATACTGGGCCCAAAAAAAAAAAAAGATAACTAATCCTTACATATTAAGAAAATTGTTTTTTTAAATTGTTTTTGTAAAAGTGTATGTTGTCTAAAATATTCTCCCTTTTGCTCATTTACATTTAAAATTATCTTGTAAATTATACACATTGACATAATTTAGCCAGTATAAAATGTAGATGATGTTTCTTATCTATACGGGATTTGGTGTGTCCTCACGAGAACACAATCCCTAGGATAATTAATTCTGCTGAATGTGTCTTGTGTTGTGCTATCTTGTAGCCTTATTTATAGATTCCCATATTCCCCTCTCCTCTTTCTTCTCGTTTTTTATGAAGTATATGCTTCGTAAGAAAAAATGTCCTGCCAAAAAAAAAACAAAGGAAAACTATACTAGAAGACTAAATTTATAAATTAATTATTTAAAAGCTCTCAAATTTACGATTCATACGACATAAATTTATTAGTCAAACTATGAGTATTTACTATTCATTGACGAAAATTTATAGTTAAAAATATATTTAACATTATTTAACATGCAAATCTATCAAATATAATTCTCTCAAAAATAAATAAATAATTTTGGTGCAAATTAACATTGGCTTCTTCGACCAACATAAAGTTGTCTAACGTTGAAAGTTTCTGCTAGACTTCTGAGTTTTGGATCTCGTGTTCTCATCAAGAGGAGACACTTGTGTCAAGAACATGGGCTTTTTCGTACAAAGCTCTGGAAATATATAGACATCTTCGCAACAACTCTTGTGTTGCAAAGACACACATCAGTCACACTCTTCATTCTTCTAATTTTAATGGCGCACTCACTGGAATCTCATTCTCAGTGCAAGCCTCTCCTCAATCGAGAGAACAAGTAAGAAACGCTGGTGAAGCAACCGCCAGCAACAGACGAAGAAGAAGAGAGCTTCTCTTACACCATGCATCTTGCGACATCTACGTTAATGTCCGTGGCGGTGCAAACAGGGGCCGAGCTCGTTGTCTTCAACATCATTCACAGACCGGTCCGAGTACAAGGCTCTCCGCCGCGGGAGATCGCATCACAACTTCTTTGTAAGAACTCTGAAGCGCCTTCTGCTCTTGATCGTCTCCTCCGGCTTACCCCGTTCTTCACCGGTCCGTCGTCACAGACGAAATTCAAGGGTTAAGATGTTTCCCGCGGCCGTATGGCCCTTGCTCCGGTGGCAAAATTCTTTGTAAGAAATGCTGATGGAGTCTTGTTGGGCCCATGATAAGGTCTTCCTGGAAAGCTGGTTAGACACATCTTCTTTTTGCCTCCAATTTCTCAAATATATTTTGGAAAATTAATAAAACCATATCATGTTTTTGTTGATCATGGTTTAAATTTTACTCCCCCATTTCTTTTTATAAAATACTAATAACGAATTGAGTTGTTGTGTAAGGTATTTAAAAGTAATTAGTCCCAATAAATATGTAAAAAATGATTTTATTTTTATTTTTAAATGCCCTTATTTATGTTGAAGAATGAGAGTATATTATATTGAGTTCTTTAGGTTAAACATGAGAACTAGATACAATAGTGGCAAAAGTAATTTGTGTAATTAAGTGAGGATAAAATGGAGAGTTTACAATAAACTTTTCAAACATCCTCCAACAGTGTCTTTTATAAAAAGGAGCATGTTATAGTAAAGAATAGGATCTTATAAAAAGAGAACGGAGGGAGTAAAAATAAATTGTGCCTTCACATGCATGATAGGTCGCAGATGAAAGAAGCAATATTGGAAAGGGGGTATAGCATTCAATAGGGTACATGGATCACATGCTTTTGAGTATCCGAGATTGGCTTCAAGGTTTAACGTTGTGGCCATGGTGAATCAGACCACTTTGGTTGTGACTAAGATTCTTGAATCCTACAAAGGTTTTGAGGACATCACTAGACTCGTCGATGTTGGTGGAGGTCTTGGGATTACTCTCAGCTTGATCACTTCCAAATATCCTCATATTCAAGCCATCAATTTCGACTTGCCTCATGTCATTCAGCACGCTCCTCCTTATCCAAATCTTAAAATATGATCTATACAATTTATAACGGTAATACAAACAAATATATATATATATATATATATATATAAACTATAATAATAATTTGAGAAAATATTAAATCTAAACCATTCATTTTTTAATCTGAGGCTGGAGATGTGATTCTGAAAAGAAAATGAGAAAATTGATTATGAGAATATCATCTTACAATATTAATAGTACATATCAGTGATAAAAGCACTGCGACTTTAATGCGTGCATGTCTTCTAGTGGTGTTTGTGGCTAGCTAATTGAGTGCGGTATTTTCAGTTTGCATTATATAATCCACTTTTGCAAGAATATAGCATACTCCATTCTCTTCTTATTGTTCATGAAGAACTTCACTTCATAAGTCAAATATATTCTCAAAATAAGAATTATAATTTTTTAGAAAAATGTATTTCCACTGCTAAAAATACAAATTAAATCCAAATACACCTCTCGTAATCAGGAAGCTAATTAGTAGCCCTTCATGCTCATTATATTTATCTCAGGAGAGAATGTCTCTATTGATCTCTCTTTATATTTTTTTCACTTAATGTCTCAAACGTTAGATCAAATTTTAATGGTTGACACTTAACACTATATAAAAATATTATTATAACATTAAATATAATAAAAATCTACCATAGCAAATAGAATAAATCTCAACCAATAAAACTTCATCTAATGGTGGAGACATTTTAAGTAGAGAGAAAATGGAGAGAGAGATCAATGAAGACATTCTTGTCCCATTATCTCCTAACTTGATAATGGATATTTAATATCAGTTACGTATACACCCACATCTTTGCCCGATTTCTGAAACCTTTACCACATAGTCTAATCTTCTTATCTCATTTAATTGATTTGTTCTATCACAAGTAGTCTGGCAAACAAAGTAAAGAAGGTGACAACTATATAAGGTGGCATTAAAGCTCCCATTCAAACCATTAGTGAAAAGGAAATATCATTTATTAGGATGTTAATCTTCAACGTAACAACCATCTTGTCCAATCTCTATTATAGCTCTTTATTAATTAGTTTATATATCTTGAATAGTAATAATAAACACCATTTTTCTCTTTAGTCACAAGAGACCAGTTTAAAGGAATTGGCCTATTTAGAATAATGGTGGTAGAAGTGACTTTTATTTCTGATGGATTTTTCTTAATAGACTTTTTTTTAATGGACTTTTTCTGATGTGATTTGTGTTTGGGATGGCAATGACAGAAGTGGCTTCAGACCTTGAAGTTTGGTTAGGTGGCTTCACAAAAAAAAAAAAAAACAGCTTTAGACTTTCAAGCTCATCAAATAATGAAGCTATCCAAACACCCCATTATCAAGCTTTTATTTATCATGGGTTTGCCAAACAAGCTTCTACTTTTTCCCCGCTAATTGTGTTGAGTGAGATGATAAGTAGATATTTTATAATTAAATATGTATATATTTTATGATATAATTAGTTGAATTTATTAATATTTTACACCTATTTAATTATCTTTTATATATTTATCTATCTTTTAATTAAATATAGGATAAAAGAATATTGTAAAGAAAATCTATTGATATCCTATTTTATTTTGTAGGAGATATTATCGATCTAAGAGAGGAGAAAATATAGGAAGGGTGCAACATTATTGGGCAAGAAATTCAATTAAAAAGATATAGTATATTATATTATTATATTAAATAATATAATATGCGAAAAGGATGGCACCCACATGAGGGATGGATGATCAGATTCGGAAGATAGGATATATCCTATTTTTAAGAGATTTGGAATAACGCATGGGACCCGAAGCAAGAAAAGACAAAACCCAAGTTATATATATATTAAAAGGAAGAACGCAGGGACGCAAAAAAAGAAGATGGACAGAGATGCACGAGGGCATTGATAACAATTCGAACGACAAGAGAGACGAGGCTCCAGAGTTTTGCGGTCTCCTCTTTCTTGATTTTCAGTTTCATCTTCATGAATTATAGTATAGCCATGTGTAGCTAATTTTCTTTTTAATATAGAAAACTATGAACTTGTTTGGATTCTACTATTAGTTTTGATTAATTTTATTCAGTTTATTTATTCTTGTCTTTTTTTTTTTTTGGTTATTATTTATTCTTGTCTTTATTGTTATTGCTTATTAATTGGCCACTAGTAAGCATGTTTTGGGGATTTAGGGTTAAACTTAAAAGAAGAAATCTTAAATTGACCTTGAAATTAAATAATGTGGAATTAGGGTTTGATCTAATTTGCGTCTAGGATAGGCATATGCCTAGAAGCTCCGCATAATCAAATTAGAGTGAGTTCGATCTAAAACGCATCTTAGTGAGTTGTGTGAGGCATTACATAATTAATTAAGATAGGTTTATAAATGGACCGGAAGGCATTTATAGACATTAATACTCTAGATTATTTGAGTAAATTAAGTCCAAATTAATTTAGTGGGGATTAATTCTAAGAAACCAACAAGGGATTAATGACTCTAGGTTGTACTTCTTCATGTCAAGAACAATGAAGTCAGCAGGATAGATAAAGGAGCCAACTTTTACCAGTACATCCTTAATGATACTTCTTCATGTCAAGAACAATGAAGTCAGCAGGATAGATAAAGGAGCCAACTTTTACCAGTACATCCTTAATGATACCATATGGGTAAGAGAGACTTTGATCAGCTAACTTGAGTGTAACAGTTATAGGACTAGCCCCTAGTTGTAGCTTGTTAAAAAGAGATAGAGGCATAAGATTTATAGTAGACCCTAAATCATACAGTGCACCACCTTCAAATTGGTCACCAATCACACATGGAATAGTGAAGGAACCAGGATCTTTACACTTTAAAGGAACATTAGGTTTAATGACACTAGTGATCTCCTTGGTCGGTGCTACGTTGCAAACTCGTAAAATGCTTCTTCTTATTCAACATATCTTTCAAGTACTTAGCATATTTAGGCATTTGCTCCAAAGCTTCTATCAATGGGATGTTAATGTGTAATTGCTTGAAAATATCCCAGAATTTCTTGTATTGCTCATCAAATGCCTTCTTTTGGAATCTTTGAGGAAATGGTAGATGCGGTCTCCATTTAGAAAATATCCAAAAACTTGATAGGGCAAAACTTTATAGCCTATAGACTCCACAAGTATACGGGCGTATCAAGTAATAAAGTGATAAGAAAAGTATCGTTCTCTACAAGGACTCAATCAAACTAGTGATTAGATATTAAGTTCCCTTATTCTGTTTAAGTTGAGCGAGTTAGAATTGTTTTCAATAATGAAGAAAATTAATAAGAAACTAATAGTAGCAAAAAAGCGAATTTCAATATCAAGAAGTACAACCTAGAGTTACTAATCCCTTGTTGGTTTCTTAGAATTAATCCCCACTAAATTAATTTGGACTTAATTTACTCAGCTAATCTAGAGTATTAATGTCTATAAATGTCTTCCGGTCCATTTATAAACCTATCTTAATTAATTATGTAATGCCTCACACAACTCACTAAGATGCGTTTTAGATCGAACTCACTCTAATTTGATTATGCGGAGCTTCTAGGATATCTATCCTAGACGCAAATTAGATCAAACCCTAATTCCACATTATTTAATTTCAAGGTATATTTAAGATTTCATCTTCTAAGTTCAACCTTAAATCCCCAAAACATGCTTACTAGTGGCCAATTAATAAGCAATAACAATAAAGACAAGAATAAATAAACTGAATAAAATTAATCAAAACTAATAGTGGGTATAATCTCTAGAAACCAAACAAGTTCATAGCTTTCTATATTAAAAAGAAAATTAGCTACACATGGCTATACTATAATCCATGAAGATGAAACTGAAAATCAAGAAAGAGGAGATCGCAAAAAACTCGGAGCCTCGTCTCTCTTGTCGTCGGAATTGTTATCAATGCCCTCGTGCATCTCTGTCCATCTTCTTTTTTTTGCGTCCCTGCGTTCTTCCTTTATATATATATATATATATATAAAACTTGGGTTTTGTCTTTTCTTGCTTCGGGTCCCACGCGTTATTCCAAATCTCTTAAACATAGGATATATCCTATCTTCCAAATCTGATCATCCATCCCTCACGTGGGTTCCATCCTTTTCGAATATTATATTATTTAATATAATAATATAATATATTATATCCTTTTTAATTGAATTTCTTGTCCAATAATATTGCGCCTTCCTATATTTTATGCCCTCTTAGATCAGATAATATCTCCTACAAAATAAAATAGGATGTCAATAGATTTTCTGTTACAATATTCTTTTATCCTATATTTAATTAAAAGATAGATAAATATATAACAGATAATTAAATATGTGTAAAATATTAATAAATCCAACTAATTAGATCATAAAATATATACTATTTAATTATAAAATATCTACTTATCGCCAGACTTTCTCAAAATTATTTTTTTCTTTTCTTTTTAGAATCTCATCTTTACCCTTTGGTTAAAAGAAAAAAAGAAAAAAGAAAAAAATAGAGAGATTATTCAAATTTAATTTTTCTAAAATTATGATTCTAGTTTTTATAAATTATTTTTTATTAATTATTGTAATTATGAATTGTGTATATCATGTTTTAATAGTTTAAGTTTACTTATTTATGTTTAAAATAATAGTTTTATAAAATATTAAATTTGGATCATCTACATTTTAAAATTTGAAGGTGATGATGGAATTCTTAAAGGAGAAGGAGAAAAATGATTATGATAGAACCCAAACCCGCACTCATCAATCAATATCTTTAAATTATTAGTCCATAAGAGAAAAATATATAACTAATGAAAGTAAGGAAATGATTAGGCGAACCAAAAGCTACACATGTCCCTGTATATTTCTCTTTTAATTAACGAAATTTTCAAACCACAGGACCACATTATTAATCGGTGATGTAACTATTCTATTTATAAGTCTCTTTTGATTAAAAAATTTGGTCATATTTATAAGTCCTTTTTGACCAAATAAATGAGATTGTAACAATTTTATCCATATTATTGTACCAATGAAAATAGAGAGAGAAGAAAAAATTAAAAGATACCCAATTATAAATGAAGGTAAAGTTGAAAATTTACTGCATAATCATTGAGCTACTTACTTCTCCTTGGTATGTGTGTTTTGGTAAAGGGGACTTATAAATAGGACGAGTTGTACAATTAATCCTTCTTCAAAGCTCTATAAATCTAACCAACTTATAAAGCTTTTGATGAATTAAGCATACATATCACTCGTTACTTACCAAAAATCTCATAATGGCTCAATCACAACAATCTCATTCTCAGTCCATGCCTCTTCAAAACGAAGAGAGCAACAACAAGAAACAAGATTCACCAAAAATAGATGACGACGTTGTTGAAGAAGGAGAAGGCTTCTCCTATGCAATGCAGCTCGCCACTTCTACTGCGATTTCCATGGCGATGCAAACGGCGGTGGAGCTCGGCGTCTTTGACATCATTCACGAGCTGGTCACGACGCCGGGATATCCGAGATCGCGGTGGAGCTTTCTTGCAAGAACTCCGGCGCCTTCCGCCCTCGATCGTCTCCTCCGGCTCCTAGCGTCTCACACTGTTCTTTCTGCTCCGTCATCACCGACGAGGATCGAGGACCGGGGTGTTTCCGACGATTGTATGGCCTATCTCCGGCCGGCCAAATTCTTTGTGAGAAATGAGGATGGAGTGTCGTTGGGTCCTTTAATTGCGTTGTCTCAAGATAAGGTCTTCTTTGATAGCTGGTTAGTATGCCTTTTTTCTTAACCCTGTACTCTTATTATTGGAAAATATGTTAAAAAGAATTTATTCCGTTGGCCTCTATATATTTTAGAACATGCGCAATAAATTCTTGTAATCCTTTTTTTCCCTTTTTATAAGAAAAATGAAAAATCGGTTAAAAGTCCTTATTTAAAAATTATATAGGTCAGAAGCCCATTAAATATTTTTGTACATTGAAAGTACCGATACTCTATAAAATTTTAGATTCAGTACTTAAATTTAGGTCTTTCTTGCAAATAAAACTGTTAAACATGGATTTTTCACCAAGTTCTTCAAGAAAAATAACTCCAGATGACAAAATATATATATATATATATATAGCTTCTGTCCCCGAGGAGGAAGCCAGTGGCTTGCAGAGGTGGGTTTTTTTTTAAAAAAGTTTAAAAGTGAGGGCCATTAAGATCGTTTCACCCAAATTTTGAAATCTCATAGACTGATTTGAGATTTGATGATTTTAGGAGTGATTTGGGTTTTGTAAATGTTGGAGGTTTTTGAAATCATTTTCCCTAGATTTTAAGGTGTTCTAAAGAATGCAAGGAAAAAATGGTAAACTCCTTTTATTGAATATATAAGATTCATTTTTCTTCTTCATTTATTTACTCCTTTGTTTTTTTATTTGTCGCAATTATATACAATATCAATTTATAACTACAATGATAATCAATTTAAAATTGTAATCATTGAATAGTTTAAGTTTTTATGCGCAAATTATATGTGATATGTGAACACTACGACATGACTTAATGTAAAATTGATATATGAATATGAAAATTGTAGGCGAGAATTGAAGAATGCAATATGTGAAGGAGGAATAGCGTTCAATAGGGTACATGGATCACATGCTTTTGAGTATCCGAGATTGGATTCAAGGTTTAACGATGTGTTCAACAAGGCCATGGTGAATTCGACCACATTGGTTGTGACTAAGATTCTTGAATCCTACAAAGGTTTTGAGGACATCACTAGACTCGTCGATGTTGGTGGAGGTCTTGGGATTACTCTCAGCTTGATCACTTCCAAATATCCTCATGTTCAAGCCATCAATTTAGACTTGCCTCATGTCATTCAACACGCTCCTCCTTATCCCAGTACTTCAATTCCTCTTATACCTATCATATCACATATTTTTAGAATGTGTTCTTAGTCCTTTTATAATGGATTTAGTTAGTTTAAAGAGTATTAAATATTTTTATATATACCCATATTTAAAGGGGAGTGAAAGATAAGTATAATATGATGCTGGTGGAGTTTAATATTGTTAATAAAAGTAATGTTATAAATCACTTAAGCGTTATGACAAATTTAATGTTATTAACTATTTTTACGAGTGCCTTTGAATTAGTTAGAAGTGACTTATAATAAAAAAGAGGAGTTAGAAGTGACTTATAATAAAAAAGAGGAGGCTGGAGAGAGTATATATGAGCTTTACTAATTCTTTAATTAGGAAAAATTATTGGTGAATTTCGGTTGGTATTAGATCAATGATTGTGACATTGCAGGAGTGGAACACGTGGGAGGAGATATGTTTGAAAGCGTGCCTCAAGGAGATGCAGTCTTCATGAAGGTGGGTTAGTAGTGATAATGTACTTATGTATATAATCAATGATAAGCAACGAGAGGTTAATTAATTTGGGCTTTGTAGTGGATACTTCATGATTGGAGTGATGAATGGTGCGTGAAGCTGTTGAAGAAGTGTCATAAAGCCATTCCTGAAGAAGGAAAAGTGATTGTGGTGGACGCAGTTTTGCCCATTGTTCCAGAGAATTCTGCTGCTGCAAAAAGCATTTCCCAACTGGATCTGACTATGATGACCCAAATCCCAGGTGGCAAAGAGAGAAGTGAGCAAGAGTTCATGGATTTGGCCACATCAGCTGGGTTTAGAGGCATTCGATATGAATGCTTTGTTCGTAACTTTTGGGTCATGGAATGGTTCAAATAAGATATTTCATAAGAGCATGTGTTTCTTTTAATTATGAAAGTGGCTGTATGTTCAAGAACCTGGAATGTTTCTCCTCACTTGTTCATCCGCGAAATCCAAAGTGCACTTTCTTTCTCTAGTCTTTCCCTTTCTCCTCTGTTGCACTTTGTAGCATGTCCGCAGTTATGCCAAAATGGACGGACAATTATCTTCAAAAGGTGTATGGAAAACAACTCCCGTGGAAGAAGCAAACAACTCTGAGCTGGATTATATTATTAATTGATCTCAATCTTACACAAACATATTCAAATGATTGAAAATTGAATTAAAGATATATGATGTTAAGGCAAGTCCTATCAAATTGGTTTAAGCTATTTTAATATAAAGACAAACCTAATATATTACACCTAATTGATTCATACAAAAACCTGAAATGTTAAAAAAAAAAAATCAGGAATAAAGAGAGAGATGGGAAGACAGTTCCAAAATATTTTAAAAGCTAAAATATACGTTCGGTATGTCATATTTGCGTCGAGTTTAACATGAATGCATTTTTTTAATACATTTTTTTATATTTTAAGTCATGTGTAAATTTAAAAAATACTTTTGAAATCTTAAATTTAGAACTGGAAATAAAACAAATTAATATTTTCAAAATAGGTATATAAAAAATAAGGAGAGGTAATGAGAAAGTAACCTATCTTATTATTCCTCCTTCCAATTTATTATTAAAATTATGACTTAATATTTTTTTTATATGTGAGTACCGAATACTATATTATTTTATACAGATTTTTAGAGCTTAACCGAGGATTAATAATGAACGCAAGTTGGGTTGAAATAGATTAAAATTTAGTACCTTGAGTTTTATTTCTTTTTAAGTATATTTGCATAAACTAATTATATTAGAAACACCAATATAATTTCTAAATCATGTCTGTTCAATCAATCTAAAAAGTCATAATACTATTTTGATTTTTCTCTCATCTTCCCAATCAACGATCTAGATGGTGATGAGAGATACGAGAGAATCTTCTTCCCTCCACACTTACCTTGTAACACCCCTTTATTTGGCCACTCTTTTCCACACCCATTTTCTCAATGTATACGCTACTTTTACTCACTTTTCTTCAGCACACCAAAATTGACTCACACTCCACCATATTTCACAAAGTCAACATGTAAATGCCCTACTTTCACTCACTTCTCTTTGTTTTTCAACGCCCAAGACACACATGCGTGATTTTTTTTTTCTCTCAATTATAATGGAAAGCATGCTTATGTCTATTTCGTTTCCCATTTCACTTTCTCAAGACACATACGCACCGGCGTCACTCTTTCTCTCAATTATAATGGACAACATGCTTATGTCTATTTCGTTTCCCATTTCACTTTCTCAAGACTCATACGCATCGGCGTCACTCTCTCTCAATTATATGGACAGCTCACACTAACTCTCAATTATTCTTTCTCCCATTAATGAAAGAAGAGCAAGGCGACAATACACTCATCCCTCATTTTCTTTTCCGGACAAAGCATGTTACGCCAAATCGACTCTCATTTTCTCAAATAATCATTCACGAGTGATCTTTTATTCATTCATGGGTGCATGCACCTTGAATTCATTTTTCTTGTTCACTCATGGGTGAAACACACCTCCCTCTCACGCTAAATATATACAAACATACGCCTCTTCGTTTATTCATTTTCGGCCAAGTATAGAAAGAATTCGAGAAGAGAGAGAGTCAAAGTAGGAACGTAAAGAAAGAGTGAAAGACACTACTAGAAATTTCAGATTTTGCTACGGAAAAAATCCGTAGCAAAAACCCAAAAATCCGTAGCAAAACGTTTTTGCTACGGATTTTGCTACGGATTTTGTCCGTAGCAAATATGGCGTCGCAATTGCGACGGATTTGAGAAACTCCGTCGTAATTGCGACGGATTTGCTACGGATTGTGAAATCCGTAGCAAATTGCTACGGATTGTGAAATCCGTAGCAAATTGCTACGGATTGTGAAATCCGTAGCAAATTGCTACGGATTTCACAATCCGTAGCAATTTGCTACGGATGTTTTCCGTAGCAATTTGCTACGGAAACAATCCGTAGCAAATTTGAAATTTTGCTGATTTAAAATCCGTAGCAAATTTCAAAAATTCAAGAATTTGCTACGGATTTATTTTCCGTAGCAAATTTTTGAATTATTTTACGGTAGCAAATTTTTATTTTTTTTATTTATATTTTTAAAAAATTTTAATAGAAAAATTGAATACAAATAGTAAAATAATGTACCATGAATATATTAACGATAAAAAAGAGTTTACATAGTGAAAACACAATATATATATATATATATATATATATATATAATCCGTAGCAACAAACAAATACAAAAAAGTAGGCTAAACAGCAGCATTGTGATCATCATCATCACCAAAGATGGTCATCATCACGTGAGTCGGCCGGACCGAAACCTCGTCTTTCGAAGGACATCATTTGAAGCCGCATCTCCTTCATCATCTCCGCCTTCATCATCTCCGCCCGCTTGATTCATCTCGTCTCATCATCTCCCGTTCCCGCCGCAACGCCCGCTTCATCTCATTGTTGTTCCATAAGCATCCGCGCCTCATCATCTCTCGTTTCCCGAGTCGCCCGCTCGGCTCATCATCTCTCGTTCGGGTCATCTCGTATTTGTGTTGCTTGCTCCTCCACCAACGACTTCATCCTCTTCACTCATCTACAAAATTGATTAGTACATTTATTATTTGTACTTCATTTGAATGGACAAGAGAATGAAAATTATCAATATCAAATGTATTATGTTTACCTAAAGGAACCCCTGCAGTGCGGATGAGAGGCGCTTTGATTGCTTGATCGGGTCGGGGCAGACTCACCGTATCCAAAGACCCTGCTTTCTTGTCAAATCCGCCGGTAGCCTCAAAGAAGAGACTCTCGTTATCGGATATAGAGGATGAGGGGGTCGGTCTCACGCCGCGAGGCTCTCTCCGCGACGCCTCTCAAAGTTTTCCTACAAGCAAACAAATACATAACAAATAAGAAAATAACGTGCATAAAACAAGTAATAAAGGCAATAAATGTCTCACCGCTATTTGTTTCGCCTTTGGGTTAATCCATTGCCTCTCACTCCCTTCGACGTCGGGAATGGGTCCGCCGAAAGGTAACCCACTCAACCGATCCAGTGGAGCTTCCCCGCACTCTTCCCGCAAACGCAAATGATGACATTAATTAATTACTTCAAAGTACAAAATATTCAATACGTAAATAGAAAATAACGTGTACTTACAACTTTGCGTCGATGCTCGTAATAGATATGGAGCCCCCCCATATGACGGTCCCCGCCATTTTGGCCCTATTTTCCTTATTTTTCGCACTTATGGCCTTAAACTTTTCATTGTTTTCCCAAGTGCCAAATAATTCATCTTTAGTGTCTGTGGAAGCCAATCTGTCTTGCCTCTCGACCTTCTCAATGAATAGAGCTTTCGACGCACTGACAAAGACGCCGCCACTTGTGGTTAAAAGCTTTTTTGATTTTCATGATGCTCAGGCAATGTCATATGCTTTTCCCGAAAATCAATAACGAACAATTAGTGCTCCAAATTTTAAAAGTACTTAATTAACACGCATAAAACAAATAACTTACCAAGAACTCGTGAACCACATATCTCGTTGCTCCGTAGGAATCTCTCGTCCACGCGGTCCAAGCTTGAGTGTAGTTACGGAATATTTGGGTCGACATGAAAGTCGCCACGGATTATCGTGCACAAATCTGAAAAGAGATTATCGTGCAAATATTAGCATACAAACCAATCTCAAAAGAGAATTGTAACATTACAGGTAACTTCGCATGACTTACTCGTTGCCTTTAGTGCAGATCCAAAGAAACCCTGTCTCAGGATCTCTTGAGCCCCAGATAGGTGTATCGGAGGAACTACCTGCTTCCCCGACGTGGCTCTGAGGCGACGAAGTATGCTAAGGAAGAAATGTGAAATATTGAAGATTTTTGTACATAGATGGTTTCAAGAAACTAAACATATGTAAATCAATCGAAACGGTAAAGTAAACCGTTGTCCCCTTTGCTTTGTGCATCGGGGGGTAGCCGCCGGTGACGACGATGTATAAAGTGACGGTGAAGATGACAAATATCCCGATGGTGACGACGAAAAATCAAATAGTGGCACCTCTCGGAGAAGAGCGAGCCCTCGCCTCCATATGGAGCAGTTGGCGCGCCCTACCCCCTCTTATAGTACGGGGTCGGGCTCGACCACCGCCACGTCCACTACCCGAACGTCCTCCCGGATGCTCCATCTCCGAACACTTATAGACATCATGGCAAAATATATATATATATAAAAATTAGTTAATATGACAAAGTAGCAAAGAAACAAAGTATGTAGTATAACATATCGTCATAAACAAAGAACTAACACAAATCAACCGGACGATTCCGTTCATCGACATCTACTTGCATGTCTTCATCCGAACTCTCATAGTCGTCGAACTCGATTCACTATCGAGAAGCTCATTTCGCCTCATCCTCATCGTCGATTCCTCATCGTCAATTTGTATAGGAATCAACTCTAACTCCGCACGAGAATCAAAGAGATTGCTTGGTACTTCGTCATCGAAGATGTTTATGGGCAGCACATGTTCCACATCGCTTGGAAAGGTTCGGCCATACCGTCATTTGATTCCGCTCTTTCGACTTTGGTATAATATTTCGTGCTTTGGTTTTAATAACTCCCGTCCACCCTTGACGAGATGTAGGGTATGGTGTATAGTAAACTTGTTCCGCTTTGTTGAGCAAGGATGAATGGGTCATAACCAACCGAATATCTCCTTGTCCGGTGGATCTCAATATTTCCATGTTTGTCCACTTTTGTCCCACGCGGACTGTTATCAAACCACTCACACTTAAAAAGGGTCACCACCTTGTCCCACCGGTAACTCAAACCTGAATTATCTCAAGTAACTTCCCGTAGTAGTCGGTCTCCACCCCGTCAACTTGGTCACCTCGACAACATACACCGTAATTGCAACATAGTGTACTGCGTTCGCGTCAACGAGTTGCAAATCGATACCCATTGATTATATATTTGTTGCATCGGGTAACTGTCATTGCAGCTCCATAAGATAAACTCCACGCAACTTCATTGGGATCGATGGATTTTCCAAGAAATATGATCGAAACCATTTTGGAAACTCGAAGTAGTGAATTGATCAACTTGGGACACCGACATTGAAGGATTTCCCGATCGGACCCAATTAGAGAAGTAAGCGTAACACAAAAAACTTAAGTTAATACTTTAATACTTAACGTAAGGGTAAACAAAAAAAAAACTTACTCTAGGTACTTTGCGGCCTCTTCACAGTTGTTTAGAATGTACCACTCGCAACTCGCTTATCTCTTCCGTCAAGAGTTGACTTCCAACGCGTTTTCCCACGACTCGCCCCGGAATATTAAATATTGATTTTTGATCCCTCGTATCACCGCATCATCGTTACGGGGTACCCTCTCCGGCTTGACATCATTTCGGGGGATAATAGTATGACGCAAATTTTGCGGCCTCTTCGACTAGATAAACTTTAGCGATAGATCCTTCAACGTACCTTGTATTTTTTATCTTGTGCTTAAGTGTGCGTAAAAACCTACAATGGAATATCTGAGCTAAAGTACCATGTCGGTCAATTAATAACAGCGCAAATCAATATATATATTACCTCTCAAACGGATACATCCATCTATATTGCGGGCCTCCTACCTTTGCTTCGTAGGCCAAGTGAACGGGCAAATGTTCCATTGAGTCAAACAAGCTAGGAGGAAACACCATTTCTAACTTGCATAGCGTTATGGGCATGCTCGCCTCCAGGTGTCGTAACTTTTCAACATTAAGCTCTGAAGCACAAATTTCTCTAAAGAACATGGACAACTCCGTTAGAGTAGACCATACATGCTTCGGTAGTGCTTTGAAGGCCCACGGCAACAATCTCTGGAAAAACACATGACAATCATGACTCTTCATCTTGCTCAACTTCACCTCGTGCATGTCGACACATCTTTTCCGGTTTGACGCATAACCGTCGGGGAGTTTCGAGATCTCTAACCCATTGCAACATCTCTAAATTCTCCGCTCTTTATTGAATGTGTACGGCGCTCCGGGTTTGGAAATTCGTCCGTGCCACCGTCCACCAAATGCAAAGCAGTGCCTTCTACAAATCGCTTCAACGTCCAATCTTGCGTTGACCGTGTCTTTCATCTTGCCCTTGGTGTCCATCACGGTGTACGAGAATATTGCAAAACACATTCCTCTCAATATGCATGACATCGAGGTTGTGTCTTAACAATTGATCTTTCCAATATGGTAGTTCCTTAAGATCTGCGTTTGTTCCAATGATGATCAATGCCGTACCCCTCGAGGTTCGCTTGAAGCAGCCCCCTCTTCGACACTCGGAATGTGCCGACCCGTCCCATATTTCTTGTCCACTTAAACGACAAGGTGGATCTCGCTCGTTCGACAACCTTCCGCGTGAAGTCTTTTCTATTTCTCCTAAACGGATGATCGGGGGTAGGAATCGTCGATGCCTGTCAAACCAACCGACTTTGCGTGTTCCAAGCTAAAACCCATGTTACATTTCAAGACATACCGGGCATGCGAGCTTTCCGACGTTTGCCGGCCACTCAACATCCCATATGCAGGGAAATCATTTATCGTCCACATTAAGGCAGCCCGCATGGTGAAATTCGACTTAATGATATATCATACGTAAGAACACCTTCACTCCACAACATTTTCAACTCGTCTATCAAAGGCCCGAGGTACACATCTATCTTCTTTTTGGGTTCGACGGCCCAGGATTAACGCGTTAAGGAAGAAAAACTCTCTTCTCATGCACATAGAAGGTGAGAGGTTGTACGGAGTCACAATGACCGGCCAACGGGAATAATTTTCGCCCGTATTGTTGAAAGGAGCGAACCCATCCGAACATAGACCAAGACGAACATTACGGGATCCATAGCAAAGAAAGGATTCGCCTCGTCAAATTTACGCCAAGCTTCGGCATCGATCGATGGATGCGTCACAAAGTTCTCATCCCTACGATGCTCCGGTGCCATCTCATGTGAGGTTGTTTGTTCGGATGCATACAATCTCGTAAGTCCGGGCACCGGAGGAAAGTACCACATCTTGCTTATTGCATGACGGGTCTTTTTCCTTCCTTTCCCCACAACTCGTATCGTCATGTCCAGAATTTGCAATTTGTCACTCAAAGCATCATCCTTGTAATACAACATACATCCTCCGGGGCAGCAATGGATTTTTTCACATCCAAGCCCAAGCTCTTTCACCTTTTTTTGGCTTGGTAAAAGTCCTTCGGCAAATTATTGTCTTTGGGAACAACCTTACTCATGATCTGCATCATTTCGTTGTAATTCCTCTCACTCATATGGTGATCAGTCTTCAAGCTTAGTGTTGCTAGGGTAGCCGATAGCGATGAATATTCACTATTTTCAAAGTGTTCGCAACCTTCCCATAACGGACGTTGTGCTTCTTGAAGCATTTTATAGAACCTAGCGGCTTCCGGATGAGGGTCATCACCCATGTTTGATGGTTGAGGATGGGTACCGGTCTCCTCTCCCATGTATGACGGTTCAACATGAGTAATGGGATCAAAATATTGGCCGATCGACGGTCCCGCGGCATCCATAACCAACTCGCTCATATTGATTAAGGTTTTCTCGATGACTCGGTCCCCGTAATAACCACTCGGTGTCATCCGGACTTCGCCATGAAATTCCCAACATTCATAATCTCTAATGAATCCCTTTTGACACAAATGTCCGACCGTCTCCGCATCGTAAATCTTAAACACTTACATTTGGCACACGGACACCGATCTCCATTCTTGAATTATTTGAATTCGCCAAAGCAAATTGGACGAACTCTTCCAAACCCGCGAAGAATGTTGTTACTTGTCTTCTATCGTTAGACGATTGTACATCCAACTTCTATCATGGTTGCCTTCCATACTTCCTAGCTAGTTCGATTACTACCCTAATTAACTTCTCAACATACCACAAATATATATAAGTCACCTCTTATGCCTACCAATTGCCACTTAATCAAGAAATCGAAAAACAAACACATGCGTTGAACAAAGAACATATTCCAGCAAGCAACCGGAGAATGAGGATAGCACACCGAACATGGGGACATGCATGTGGAGAGGGGAAAACAAAGAATAGAATACTAAGTATTTTGGAGTTTCTAACATATATGGGCTAGATCAAAGAGATTATTTAACACTTAATTAAATTTATTGTATAACTTGTTAAAGATAGATTCAAATAAAAACTTTTAATGGAATATTTTTAAACAAATTACTAACACTCATTTTTATAATAGCCCAAATCAAATAGTAAATTCCACTAATATACAAAACAAAAATTAAGATTTATCTTCTACTAACATACACATTTCGTCCCAAAAAATAATACAAGATTAAAAAAAAATTATTAATAAAAATCACTAAACCCAATTAAAAAAAAAATCATGGAATCTCCTACTAACAATAAGCATAATTCAAATTCATAAACTATCAAGATCATTATGTAATTAATAGCTAAGGAAAAACTAAAATACAAAAGAAGAATTATTTTCTACTAACATGCATATTTAAATTATGACATAAAGAAAATATAACATAGATATATCCATATAGTAAAAAAAAATACATCGACCAACCCGACAAAGTGACCGGATCGGAGAAGAGGACAACGAGCGAGAGTCGTGGAGGAGCTAGGGGACGCAGAGGGAGGGAGGCTGGTGGAGGAGGAGGCAGCGGGAGGGGCCGGAAGGGGGTCTCGAGGGGGTCGGAGCGGGGGACGGTGGGGGGAGGGGGTCGGGCGGGGAGAGGAGACGGTGGGGGAGGGTCGGACGTGGGGGGAGGGGACGGTGGGGGAGGGGTCGGCGGGGGGGGGGGTCGGGCGGGGAGAGGGACGGTGGGGATGGGTCGGGCGGGGGGGAGGGGGTCGGTCGGAGCGGGGAGGGGACGATGGGGGGAGGGTCGGACGTGGGGGAGGGACGGTGGGGAGGGTCGGAGCGGGGGGGGGGTCGGAGCGGGGAGAGGGGACGGTGGGGGAGGGACGGTGGGGAGGGTCGGAACAGGGGGGAGGGGGTCGGGCGGGGAGAGGGGACGGTGGGGGGGAGGAAGACGAAGGAGGTCTCATAAAATGAGACCTCCATTTTGCGACGGATCCGGGATCCGTCGCAAAAATGTGCCTTTGCGACGGATCCACCGATCCGTCGCAAAATGGAATTGCGACGGATCACCGATCCGTCGCAAAATGGCCTCCATTTTGAGGCCCAATTGCCGATCCGTCGCTAATTCCGTCCCGAATAGCGACGGATTATTTAATCCGTTCTTTGTTTTTCCTTTTTTGCTACGGATCTTAATATCCGTAGCAAAATCCGTCCCCATTGCTACGGAATTGTTTCCGTAGCAAAATCCGTCACTATTTTACATTTTTCTAGTAGTGAGAGAGTGAGAGCTTTACGGATAAGGAAAGAAGAGCTTAAGGAGGCACCAAAACTCTCATATAAACTGAACATTAGATTAAGGTGAACTCCTAATCCTTTTCTCATCTTGGTTTTCTGCATTTGCGAGAGGTTTTAAAAGTTTTTGGTGGCTGAAACTCATTGAGTTTGTGACAGAGAACTTATGACAATTTTTGACGAAAAAATATAGGGTCCTATGCATGAAGATTTCAGAAGCTACAGTTTGTGTTTTTCAGTGAAATTTGGTCAGGAGAAACTAAACTTTCTAATATTTAAAATGAATCATATATCACAATAATCAGACATCTAGAACTCAAGTTATGATTTTTCTAAGTTTAGTCATAAAAACTAGAAAATCATGTTTCCATATTCAAGTAGAGTTCACTTTTTGAAATTCTGAGAATGGTACAGCCATAAATTGGTTTGAGAATTATTTTTCCCTTAAAATAGATTTACAGATCTTCAAACATAAATTTGAATCACCCCAATCGGAGTTCTATGGAATTAATTATAATTTTTCAAAGATAGACATGAAAAACTGGAAAACAATTCTGTTTCCAAATTTGAGTTTTTGGAGGCATTTTATTTGTATCATGTTTTAGACTAAATAAATGATACCTAAATACAATGAAACTTTCCAGTTTTCAAGTACACATGAAAATTTTTAAAATGATATATAATATGAGGAAAATGAATTAGCATAACAAAAGTTATAAATTTTTGAAGTTAAGTATTGAATGGGAACGTTTTCTAGAACAAGTAAGGATTTATTGATTAATGCGGAATAGTATATGTTTCTTTGGCAATGGAATACATTTTCCCCTAAAAGTATACTTAATGAGGGACACTTGGAATTTTGAACTACCTAATTTGGATATCTATAGAAAAATATATGAATTTTGAAAGTTAATTAAAAATTCGTTAACTTTCGAGAGGTTGTATGAAAATAAGAAAACAAGGGCAATTGGTAGTAAAAATAACCAACTTTAGTATTTTGAAATGATAAACATTTGGATAGGTAGTAACTCGCCGTCCATAAATATCTAAATATAGGAATTAATATTTGCCAAGACAACCAAAGGAATAAGAACCAGTTCAAGAATTGAAAAGATCAATGTTCTGAAAACCGGACCGGTCATTGAACCGGTGGGAGTACTGGGTTAAGGGTCAGTGGGTCAGACCGGAGTCAAACCGAGTCGACGGTATTAATTAAAAATATAATATAATTAAAATAGATAAAAATATTTATATTTTAATAATAATAAAAATTATAATATAATATTTAATCCTTTTTGAAATGCATATCAAAATCATATCTTGCAAGATGTGTGGCGGTCTAACCTATGGTCCTTCTCCTCGCTTCTAATTGATGACCCCGTTGCTTATTCATGTCACATTAGAACACTTGATTTGATTTGATGAGTATTTCAAAAAAATAAAAATAGAACACTTTGATTTGATTTAATGAGGCACGTGAAGTCCACATCCAATAAGTAATTAAACACACCACTCAACCTCTCTCTCTTCTCTTTCCCGAGACCCATATGGCCATACCAATCCCTTCTCTTTCTCAGACCCATACAGCCATACCCATTCTCACGCTCGGTGACCTCTTTTTCTCCTCTCTTTCTCGAACCCATGCTCTGTAACATCTCTTTCTCTTCTCCTTCTCAATGGCTTGTTCCTTGAAATCCAACTTTGACCTCACCAATGGCAAATCATACAAGCTTAAGCAACTATGTACAGGGTAAGTGCAAGGACGAAGAAAGCTTCGGATCTCTCTCCTTCCTCCTTCTCCTTCTATGTCTTTCTTTTTTCTCAGGCGAACTATTAGTTTCAGGAGACTTTTTTTTCCTCTTAAAAAAAAAAAAAAAAAAAAAAAAAAAAAAAAAAAAAAAAAAAAAAAAACTCAGTGACTCGGTCAACTCGGCCGGGTTAGGCGAGTTGACCTCAGTGACTTCCGGAACCGGGGTCACCCCTTAACTCGGACCGGTTTCCGGCCGGTTCGCCGGTTTCCGGTCTGAACCGGCCGATCCGGGTTTCAAAACCATCGAAAAGACCTTCAAGCCAATAGTAACTCTTCAGTAACATACTATGTGTGCCTGTATATGCATGCATTTACCATTGTGTATATGTATTGTGAACACGAGATAGGGGGTAGGGCCTAGTGGGCCAGTGGCTCCTTAGGTCATGAAACCTATTAAGCATTCATATGAGAATGGTTGAATCCCAATTGAATAGCTAGCACTATGGGAATAGATCAGTAGGTCCTATGAATGTGTTTTGTATTTATCTCCGAATGTTGAATATGTTGAATGTATTGAATGTACGAATGAATATATGATGGCTAACTTGCATGTTCAATATATGCATTTTATGTGAGTGATTAACATTACTACTGGGATTTGTTTGAATCTCAGACATTCCCCCAAAGTAAATGATGATGCTGGGCTAGGTTTAGAATTGTTGTTGGTTATCTATATTTTATATTAAACTATTTTTAGAATTTTGTAAATATTTGTATGAACATTTTGTAAATATTTGTATGAACCTATGGAGTTTTTAGTTATGTAACCAAACTTTAATATCAGTAATACTATGTTAAAACTGTTTTGGATTTTGAGCTGTGTATTAATACTCTGATTAATGTCGTAATACAAGGATATGACATGCCTTCTCTCCACCCAGTGGCGCACTTTTAAGTTGGTGCCAATGTGGGCAAGTGCACACACAAAATATATATAATTTGAAAGAAATTAGTAATAATATGTATGGGTGGTGCAGATGGTTAATATTCTAATCCCTCCTCTTAGTTACAGGTCACGGGTTCGAACCTCCGAAGTTCCTTTTACTCTTTTTTTCCCCCAAGTTCCTTCGTTCCCTCTCTCGTTTTTTCCCCAAGTTCCTTCGTCCCCTCTCTCATCTCCGATTCGAATCCCCAATTCCATCGTTCCCTCTCTTGTCTCCGATTCTCCAACCATTTCCATCGTTCCCTCTCTCGTCTCCGATTTGGATCCCCATTTTCATCGTTCTCTGCTCTCTCTCCAATTTTTCCCCCCATTTTCATCATTCTCTGATATCGTCTCCAACTCTCACTCTCCACTCCATCGATCTCTCCGTTCTCTCACTCTCCGTCGATCGTCACTTATCCTTTTGTACAATCTCACAAAAGCTTGAATTCTGCTTGTAATTTTGCATATTAGGGTTTGTTCCGTCAGCTTTTCGAGAAAGAATCTTCGACCTACACTTATCTCCTCGCTGATGTTTTACACCCCATTAAACCTGTCGTGGTAAGTTCTCGATCATATCGGATTGTTTGATCTTGGTTCTAGTTTGGCTCGCATCGTTTGTGTTGTAAATTGGGTTTACGGAGATTCTCGAAATTGTTTGGAGTTTATGTTGTTAAGGAGTGGGTATTTGGAGCTACATTATTGGGGATTTCTTGGCATATTTGTTGTGTGATTAATGGAGTTTTTTAAAATTTTATTTGAATGTTCAGTTGATTGACCCAGTAGATAAGACAGTGGATAGAGATTTATCACTTATTCAAGAATTGGGAATAAAGCTTGTATATGCCATGAACACCCATGTACATGCTGATCATGTCACAGGGACAGGCCTCATAAAGGTGTGCTGTTGCTAATTTTTGATTTTCCACATTACATTTTTCTATAAGATCTAGTGCTGGATTTTTCCCCCCTAGAGTTTATCAAATTTGAAAAGTTCTTGTGATTAGCTTTTTGTAATTACTTGGTGGTTAAATTTTCAACCACTCATTTTGTATAGAGCAAAGTTCCAGATGTGAAATCTATCATTTCAAGAGCAAGTGGTGCAACAGCTGATCTGTATGTAGAGCATGGCGATAAAGTCAGTTTTGGTGATCTCTTTCTCGAGGTAGTATTTACAGCTTCTTGCATGGTTTTGTGTTTGACTGTTTGCCATAGGTTCTTTCAATAAAAACGTAGTTGGTAGATCCTTTTGGAACTAACCATGATAATATTGACTGTTTTTTAAAAAGCTGGTCTGTGTTTCATAAATCTATTAAAGAACTTCACAGAAGCATCTAGAAACTGAATTGAAGTTTTCCCCTTTCATATATTGTGTTGAATGATCAATCTTCAATAAACAACAAACTGTGCAGCTCAATTTTTGGTGGTGTAAATGTATGTATTTGTAAAGAGAAGTATTCTATAGACTTGAAATTATTACAAGTCTTTTTCCCTTGATGTTGAGTATGTTAAACTAGACATGTTTTCCCATACAGAGCATTTTCTTTTTCATTATCTGAATCATTGAATATCATTCTGCCTGTATCTTAAAAAAAAAAAAAAAAATTCGGGGGCGCTGCCCCCGAATCCCTTCACTAATTGTGCACCCATAAATATAAAATCCTGGGTCTACCACTGTCTCCGCCCAACCTCTCTTTATCTCTTCCACCCCAAACTCTGCCTCTAACGCCGTACCGGAGCAACTTTCAGACTCGCAGGAGGTTCAGATCCTCTAGTTGATTCTCAAAGACGCAGAGATTACGCTGCTTCCAACAGGCAACACCAAAATAGTCAAACACCACATTCAAAGCTACTCCACCCTTCACCCCTTTTTTCTGCTTTACATTCTTTTCTTTTTTTCCCTAACCATGCTTTTAAATAACCGGTATAAAAGTCTGCTTGAGATCTGCTTTATGTTCTCTAATTGTTTTATTGAATCTTTCATCCTCCAACTCTGGGTTTTCTGTGATTCTTTAAATTTTGATTGATTATAAAATCAATATTCAATAGTTTACTACTGTATTATTTTAAAGCACTTATTTAGTTTGATTTGTAAATAATTTGTAATTAAAATTGTTTTAGATTTGATTCAAGATCCTATTGTTTTTTCTTCGATTTTAAAGTATTTTTTATGTTTAATATTTATTTTGATTTGAAAATATTTGCAATTATAAATTTTTTTGAACTTTGATATGAAGGTCACCGTCTTTTTTCTGAAAGTTTATCTTCCAACATATCATCTTAGTGTTTTAAATTTTATTTGGTTGTAAACTATTATCTCAAATTACTTATTCTAAATCGAAAAATCTGTATTTTTAAACAGTTTTTTATTCTTACCTATGTTTACTTTGATTTGAAGACTAAATTTATAATTTGAAACTTTTTGAAATTTCTTAATGTTTTAAATTTTGGTTTTTATTTTTATTTTAAATTCAAAATTCAACAGTTCTCTAGTATTTTAAAGCACTTATTTAGTTTGATTTGAAAAGAATTTGTAATTTTAAATTGTTTTGAACTTTGATTTAAAGATCCTATTGTTTTGAAGAACAATATTTAACAGTTTTATGTGATTTTAAAGTAAAAATTTTATATTTAATATTATTTTGATTTGAAAGGAATTTTAAATTGTTTTGAACTTTTATATGATGGTCACCATCCTTTTTTCTGCAATTTTTTCTTCCAAGATATCATCTTAGCGTTTTAAATTTTATTTGGTTGTAAACTATTATCTCAAATTACTTATTCTATTTGATTTAAAAATCTGCATTTTTAAACGGTTTTTTATTGGGAAAATGACAAATAAATATGATATGAATTTGTAAAACCCCCAGAAGCCCACCGAATTTGTAAAAAGACTGAGAAGTTACAAGGACCTATGAGGTATATGCAAATTCGAGTGAAATTATCCTTTTGCCCTTAGTTTTAAATAAATTCAAAAAAAAATAAAAATACCCTCGTCGTAGAGCCGCCATCCGGGCACTGGCCACCCGCCACCGGCGAGGGGGTGGGGTTTTTTAAATATATATATATATATATTCATTGAAAGTGTGAGAGGTGGGGTTCAAACCCCCCATACATCCATAGGGCCAAGTGGCCCAACCTGATTCCTTTAATATATATATACATTATATATATTCTTCTTAACATTTTTTCAACGGTAGTTACAAAACTTTCAATGGAATTTACAAATCCTATAACGCCATTTACAAATTTGGCAACGGCATTTACAATGTTTTTTTAAATTTTACCTTTTTTACCTCTTTAATGTCTCTGAGTGAAAAAATAAAATAAAATATGCATTATTGCAAAACTTGCAACCGAATTTACAAATTTGGCAACGGCATTTACAACGTTTTTTTTTTTAAGTTTACCTTTTTAATGTCTCGAGTGAAAAACAAAAAAATATGCACTTTTACAAATCCCGAACGGCATTTACAGATTTGCAATTTATAATTGTTTTGAACTCGATATGAAGGTCACCATCTTTGCAATTTGAAACTATTTTAAGTTTCTTAATATTTTAAATTTTGATTTTGTTTGATTTAAAAACAATTATTCAATAGTTTACTATGATTTTAAAGTACTTACTAAGTTTGTAGTTTAAATTTGTTTTATGTTTGATTTAAAGATCCTATTGTTTGGAAAACCAATATTTAACAGCTTTCTATGATTTTAAAGTAATTTTTTATATTAAATATTTATTTTGATTTGAAAATATTTGCAATTTTTAATTGTTTTGAACTTTGATATGAAGGACTCCATCTTTTCTCTGAAATTATATCTTTCCAACATATCATCTTATTGTTTTAAATTTTATTTGGTTGAAAATTTACCTCAAATTTCTTACTTTAATTTTATTTGAAAACGGAATTGTAAATTTTAATCTGTCTTTAAATTTCTTAAATTTTGATTTTTATTGATTTTAAAATCAATATTCAATAGTTTACTATTATTTTAGAGTACTTATTTAATTTGATTTGAAAAGAATTTAAAATTGTTTTAGATTTGATTTAAAGATCCTATATTGTTTTGAAAACCAATATTTATCAGTTTTCTATGATTTTATAGTAATTTTTTATAGTTAATATTTATTTTGATTTGAAATTATTTGCGATTTTAAATTGTTTTGAACTTTGATATGAAGGTCACCATCTCTTTTCTGAAATTTTATCTTCCAACATATCATCTTGGTGTTTAAAATTTTATTTGGTTGTAAATTATTATCTCAAATTACTTATTCAATATGATTGAAAATCTGTATTTTTAAACAGTTTTTTGTTCTTATCTTGATTTACTTTTATTTGAAAACAAAATTTGCAATTTAAATTACTTTTGTTACAAAATATATGTTTCGAAAAATACCTTTACAAACGATATTGGGGATGCCTTGTTTGTGCGATACCTTTCATCATCATATATCAATATTTTTAATCATTCCTTTTCTCTTGCAAATTAGAGTGAAAATTGGCGAGTTGGGTTGGTAAAAGGGTGACACATAGGCACATAGCCTTTTCAACACGTGCCTCCACTTTATTTTTAAAAAAAAAAAATTACAGCTTAGGATTCAAATTATTATTTCTCAAAAATAAAAGGGAGAATGCAGAAAAATACTACTTAAATTTTAAAATCATGTTGACAATAATAATAATATGGGGTTAATAAAAACAGTAAAGCAATTGACAACTCATTTTGTTGTGAAATCATCTATTTGGCATTCTGAATTTTTAGTGATAATTTTTTGGAATTCTCCCAAAATAAAACAACACGTGCCTACACTTTATTAAAAAAAATTAAAAAAAAAATTAGAGCTTAGTATTCAAATTCAAAATATTATTTCTGAAAAATAAAACAACTTCCTAAATCCCTAATTCATTCTATTTCAGTTTTCATCTCTTCCTCTTGATCGCGGCGGGCCTTCAAAATCATCCTTGAGGTGAGATCTAAGTAAATAGCTTCTTCTTTTTTTCTTCCCCTAAACGACTATTAATGTAATTCTGAATGGATTGAATGAATCCCAAAGGATATCTGAATTAGAATGGGTTAAGAAATTCTATTTTCTTTCTTTTAATAATTCTAGTCGATTTTTTTAGTTAAAAACTAAAGAACTAAATTAATTAGTTTTAGTTTATTAACTCTATAATTAGAATTTTAATTATATTCTATAATACATAAATTGAGCTTCAAATAAAATATAGAGATATGATAGAAGCAGGTAGTAGGAATTGAACCCCCATCATTAGCTTGAAAGGCTAGGGGTTATAGTCGACGTTGATTCATCATTTTTAAGGTCTCTAATTCAAAACCGAACGTGAAACCTTTGGTTTCATTCGGCTTCTTTATGGAACAAATTAACAAATACAAATGGAAGATTTTTAAAAAAAAAGAAAAAAAAAAAGTCATCCATAACATCTATGTCAGCCCTTCCATCCGAATGCATTCAAAACATCCCACTTTTTAGATGATCCCTCTAGAATCTAAAAGAGACAGATTCTAACAATCTTTTTTTTTTCTAGTTACTTCGTTCTCTATTTCTATGTAAGAGAATCCTTAGGAAAAGCATTTTATTTTCATTGATCTACTCATGATATGTAACGTAGATAAGAAATCCAGGGGGGAGAATGTTCTTGTACTAACGTGAATTTAGCATATCATAAATTTATTGTTTTTTCCACCCTTTAAAAACTGTACTTGACAATGGTGGTAATGATACGAAGTTACATTTATTTTTCAGTACAGATAATTACATAACATTACGTACATTGGATCATACAGTGTGGTCAGAAGCATTTATCAACAATGGTCCCATCTTCAACCTCAATGCTTGCTCTCGTGTCAATTCACTCCTCTAGCCGCTGCTCCCAATTATTTCATTGTATGTTTCTTTTACTTTTCGCACAAAAGCTTCCCTGTCATTCCATTAAACATGTTTATGAATAATGGCTTGGTTATGACTAAAACAGAGAAAAGTATCTTGGATTTTGAAAATTTTGATTATGAATTGACTGAGTTAAAACGTTCAGATCTATTATAAGGCTCACCTGTCTGGCTTGAAAACTAGGTTCTTGTAGGCGAACCACTGTAGAAAAGAACAGAGATGATGAGTCAATAGATAGACGAGCAATATCTGTTACTGTTACCCAAGAACCAATAATAAAAGACAAAACAAAAGGACTATGAGGCAGGTCTCTGGGTTCTTGACAAACTTTTTCCCCCCCTTCCTCTCTTGATATTATAGAGCACTTCCCTGGATCAGCATAGTGCATTTAAAACTTCAATGTTCTAGTGTTTTTCAAAAGAAGCAAACTCAATTCTCCAGATTTTGAACCAATTGTTATAACCTTCAATTGAGAAGAGTAAATTATTAAACTTACCCCAGTGTAGCCAATGCCTACAACCTCAAGCACCCCAGGAATCGAAGGAAGCCTATCAATTGCCTTTTTTTAGGACGTAGCCACAAAAAGTCACCAACTGAACTAAACAGAACTAGAAACTGACTGTAAATAGTGGGAAATTCTGATTAAAGAATACAAACTAAGCATTTAAATACTACCAGAAAAGCATTCAGATAACCTACCGAGATCATCCCAGCTGTGCCCCACAATGCAACTGCACCAGCTGCGGATACTGTGCTCACTGCATATTTATCTTCAACTTTGTCCCACTATGCAACCAACATAATGTTTAAGTCAGTCACTTTAACCATTAGGTATAATTAGTTCAAAAATATTCAACAAAATTCCTCTAGCTTATAGCAGATCCTCTCTACTCATATAGCCATTCATTCAAAGAGAGAAGTAATACTGTGAAACTGCATCTGGAATCTAATCCCATCAATACATTAATTGTGTGTGTGTGTGTGTGTGTCATCTCTGTATACATTATATAATTGACTGCAGAGGATCTGAATAGCGTACAGCTTGTTGAATCTTCTTAACAATCTCAGGGGGCTCAGCTGTGACAACATCTGTTGAAATCTGTTGTCCTGTAACAATTGCTGGAGGGGCCTCCCCTGTTGCGGAGCTTGCCATTGCCATTACATTGCGAGCAATTTTGCGACCTGAAGCAATCACTTAATGAATTACCACTTCCTGAATGCGTTAAAAGCTTTGGCAGGTAAACGCACAGATAGTAAAGTAACACAAACATGAATGGAGATAGCATAGTAAAAAACATTGTGTGTATATGTAATAATTTTAAGGATCACATCGTCTTTGATGCAACAACTTGACACAGAAACAGCTAACTTTATAGATTAGCAGTAAACCCATGAGGCTTATGTTTATATGGCAGTGTTGTGGTCGTTGCCAGAACATTCTGGCGATGTTGCGATATGAAACAACCGTTCCACAAATAATCTCATAGTATCAAACCACTGGCAGCCAAGGCTAGAGTTATGAAGACATAAAGAAAAGACAGGATACTACAGTCAGACAGACTGACAGAGAGGATGCCCAATAAAACACCAAGAGTTAATATAAAGTTTGAAAACTTGCATGGTGTCTTAGTGCCAACGTTAGTGAGGCTTTTGTTTTGTTTTGTCCAAGACTCCAAGCAGGTATGATGTATCAAAACTGAAACGGATACATGACACAACTCACTGCAGCATAACAAAACATGACTCTGTATGTATGAGTATTCGATACAAGTGTCTGATTCGAGCACAGTTATTGTGCTTGTACTTCAAAAATATGGTTCTTTTCTTTTCATTTTGACTTTTGAATTTCCATTGCAAAATTTTTCATCCTAAAACAATCCGTCCACAAACTATTTAATTAATAGTAACATAGACACGACTCATTCTTGAATTGCCTGTGCTTTAACATATACGTCAGTAATTGCATTAATTTCGGTGTTGGTGATTAATTGTGCATGCAGGCCTGAGGTATCAACACTAATGCAAATAAAAGACACAACACAGTAAAGAAGATTTAGAATGTGGTAGAGCTTGGAGGAGGGTGTTAATGGAATAGACTTACAATAAGCCGTGGCCTTCCAGGGACGGTTCTGTGACTGAACCGGGGAGGAGGGAGAGAGGGAAGGCTGACGCATTGAGAGGAAGCAGAAGCCGATTGTCTGGGAGCCTTGGCATCAACGAGTGACTAAATGTTTTAAATGTCCGGTCTAAAAGAGTTTCTTTAAGACCGGTTTTCGATCTTAAATGTGGACTTTTAATAATGAATTTTGGAACAAGACCGTCGTAGGAGGCCCTGGCTTACGATCTTCTCTTTTGTCCGGTCTTAAAGCTCTTTTTTGTACTAGTGATTGTAGAGGAAAATCCATTAATGGAAGAGACTGGGGAGTGCATTATGGCGGGAAGAAGATGGGATGATTGATCCGCTTATTAAATTATTAGTATTTTTTAATTGGTTGGTTGGAACATTCAATAATTTCTTTTTATATTTTAAAAATTTAAGTATGCTTTGTTTAATTGCACAGTCAGCTTTTTCTACTAGATGAAAAACTAATGGTGTTAGGGTTGATGGACCAAAAATACATTTTATAACCTTAAGGGACCAAATCGAACCTTAAAATAAACATAAAAGACTAAATGTATACTTTAGTCTAAAACAAAATATGCTCATAGTGCACCTCTCATAAAGATTAGTGTACAAAATCTATATGTTCTCGGGTATGTTGTGCTCTTCGTTTTTAATTTTGTTGTTTTAATCAACATCTTCGACTTGTGAAAAGAAAAATTATTATAGTTTCAAATCATTTTTTTAGTTCACCAAATTTTTTTTTTTTTTTTTGCAGTGTTTAGTTTTCATGTATAGCTCTAGTTCTCCGAGCAAAAAAGTATAGCTCTAGTTCAATCAATGTTGATTATACAAATGTATAATCATGAATGAAAACCCAGCTGCCACATATATTGCTTCAACCATAACTTTAACTATACAACATCTAAGAAGTTATCTGACTCAACTCATAATTTGAATTAATATTAATTTATTTTCAGAATCCAAAGAGTAAATAATCGTTTGATTTGAACGGTTAAAATTTAATGTTTTATGAAATTATTTTTAAATATTTTTATAACAATTTAAAATTGTCCTGACTAAAGTTTTGTTCGAATTTGTTTATTTATTTTCTAATAAGTTTCCATTTTATTAGTAATTCTATAAAACATTAAATCTAAACTGTTTAAATTTCAATCTAATCGGGAAAGCCACACTCGAATTGGCCAAAATCGGTGGTTGAGTTGTATAACACACACAATTTAATTTTAAATTCATGTTTCTTTGCCACGATTTACACGCGTATTTTCCCATCCTCTTCCCTCCTTTTCCTTTTTTTTTTTAACTATTAGATCAACATTTATGAATGTTTTAGATTTGATCTTTTATAACATTATTATTAAAATGTTAAATTACAAAATTAAAAATAATAACTAAATAAAAATTGTCAAATTTTGATATGAATAATTCAATACTACAATAAAGAAAATAAAATAATATTTTGTGTAAAATTAAATTTAAACCATTCAAATGTTGATCTTATGGATAGAAAGGGAAGGGGAGGGAAGAAGATGGGCTCCAAATCGGATTTGTATACACACCTAATAAGCATTGAGAAATGAAAAAACAAAAAAACAAATATGCATGAAACATGTATGTTTATATATATTTTAAAGTTATAAACTATTGTATGAAGTAAATATATGCATTTTAATTGCATGGGAACAATAGAGTTTTGGTAGATATTGTCTTATTTTAATGGGTTAATGAGCAAAAATAACTATTAAGCTACATATATTAAAAGTGTAAAAGTAACCATTAACTTTTTTTTTTGGATGTAAAAATAACTAGACATTATAAAAGAGGATAAAAGTAATACTAGCGTTATGTTTGTCAAACGCCCGGCATTAGTTTTTTTTTTTTTTTTTTTTTTTTTACAGCATTATTACTTTTGCCCTTTTATAATGTTTATAGTTACTTTTGCACCCCAAACAAATCTTATTATTACATTTGCACTTTTTTGTATAACTTAATGATTATTTTTTCACCTTAACCCTATTTTAATTATATATTATTTTTTGGAATAAAATGTTTATTTTTATTATTTAAATAATTTTTTCATTTTATTTTAAACATGTTATGTATATAATATTAATTAATTTATGTCTTGTTTGACTACTATTCAAATGCCGTGTGCAAAATGATGAATCAATACCTTAAACGATTTAATCACCGATTGGATTTTCTGAACATGGAAAACATGTATGCTTAGTTGGACCGATTTCTAGCCTTGTGATCATCAATTGTTTAATAATTTAAAATTTTTAGTAATTTTATAAGACATTAAATTTAATAGTCAAGATGGGAATTGAAGATGAAGTGAATGGGAATAGTAAAGAAGAAAAATCTAATAGTTTCGACCTCCAATTTGGACCACTCATTTTAATTTAACAACCTAGATGCGGGCAGCCATAAAAGTAATAGTTCAGAGAAGCCAAATCCTAAATTGTTTTGACCTCCAAACAAAGGCCCGTCCTCCCAATGGAATGGATATTCCCACGCTTGACTATATTAACACAGTAATTTGGTTCAACAGAAGAGAAGAATGCCAGTTTGGAACACGTAACTTAAGTGGTAGGACAAAACTTCTCTCACCATCTAAGCCAAAATGGTGAAACTCAGAAAATGACTATTTACACATCTAAAAGAAAATGACCTTTACCAAATTTTGTATTTGTGGACCTTTATTTTCCTTGATAATTGAGGATCCACACCTGAAGCGTGTTATTCAATCCTTCCTAGCTTTGAAAAAATAAAACTTTGAACATGTGTACGTCAAACCTAAACAAATGTAATCACACAATTCAGTTAGCTACTTAGCTTATACAGCCTCCAATCGTATATATAAGCTATTTAACAGCAACAATATGAATGTATAAGATATAAAATGTCTTCTTTAATCTTATTTATAAGTCACATTATGAACTTTTTTATATGAATATATAATTTTACCATTTTTATTATTATGTAGATTTTGTTATCATGAATATAGTGTGTATTAAATAGGGGAAAATTAAGAAGTTGTTAAATTTTACAGTAAATTAAATGATGTTTAAGCCTTTTATTGGTTCTGGTGAAACATGTTGAAAATAACTTGTAGTATCATATATATGAGTATTCCATGAGGTGGGGCCTAGATATAACTAAGTTTTAAATAACTAAATTACATAGATAAAAAATTTGTTAAAGACAATAAAGGTGTAATAAAAGTAACTTTTTTAAACATACTACCCTATGACGAATTTGAGAGAGAATGAGAGAGAAAAGAGTTAAGAGAGAATAAGTTTAAAAAAATGTATTAAAAACATATAGTTAATTGGAGTAGAAATAAGAAGAAGAAGAAAATTAGATTTTTCATAATTTATAAAAAGACATGCACCCTATTTAAAAATCTGTGGCTGGAGGGAGTGCATTTGTTTAAATAATAATGACAAGAGTTAAATCTTGAGGTATGTCATAATGACATTACAACATCATAAGAGTGAGTAGAACCAATCAATCTTAATCTAAATTGGCTAACATTTGAGCGAGTGCATTACACATATGCAAAACAAAGCTTGCAAAGTGAGACTAATTAAAAAGCACACAAATTAAAATCGTGCATAATTTGCTCATCAATTCATGATTCCACCCACTTGAAGGTAACCTTCAAATCCAAACGGCCATCCTTTAAGAAGAATTGCTGAAGTTAACATTGATCAAACCTAAAAATTTGTTAATTATACCAAACTAGCTTAAACTATTTTGAAAGTACCCAATACATGTTTATATAATTGTGTTTAATCTTTAATGATACTATTATACACGTACCAGCTGGCTGTGAGTTAATTGATATGGTTACAAGTGCCTTGCCTCCACAGGAATAATATAAGTTCGAATCTCGATAAGCATAGTTGTTAGGGGAGGTGAAAACACTTTGTAATATAAGCCTAAAAATGATTAATTTCAAGTCAAAAGTGGTTTAGGGATACTCTTAATCAATTTTTTTAACCCCCCCAAAAAAAAAAAAACCTGTGATTGTACATATAGTAGAAAATGATCCCTATATTGACGATTCAAAAAGGCAAATATAGATACCCAAATTTTCAAATATATATACTCGGATGAATGCTCTCCCACATAAATCAGTATTACTCCTCCTCCGGTCTTATTTATAATTTACTTTTAATATGTTTTATCAGAATTAAGAAAATTCCTAACTGTCTGCATAGACGAGAGAAAAGTTTGGAGAGAAAAAAATAGGATGAAAGAAAGTAAAAAGAAGAGAAAAGTCAAGAGAAAATGTTTTCAACTCTTCGTAGGGATAAGTAAGAGAAAGCATGGAGAAAACAAAATTAACAAATATTTAAATAACTAAAATACCCTAATTCCTATGTCAAAATATAATATGTTTAAAATCAAATTAAAGATTACAATGGAATAATCGTATTAACATTGCATCTTCGAATAATGTAAATCAAATTATTTGGTATAGATATTTTTTTTAGGTTATTATATTTTAAAAATAAATAATTTATTCAAAGCAAATTAAATATTTTTCTGAAATTTTTAGGGAAAAAATATTTTTAGAGACCTGTCTAAGGATCTTCAGCCACCAACCTCAAGAAAAAGCCAGAAAGCGAAAGAAGGAAGAAAGGCTTGACCGAACGGTGATGGCGAGAAGATTCTCCAGGGAGCAGATTTTATGAATCATGCTCATCATTTTCATGAATAAAAATGTGATCATCACCCATCTTTACCATTAGATTTATTTTAAACTATCATATTTAAATTAATTTTTACATTTTAAACAAAATTTAATTTTATTATATGCAGAATTAAAAAATAATAATCTTATAATTATTACTTATCATAAAAATGAAATTATCATTTGAAAAAATTTAAATTTAAATAGTTCTCATCAAAATTTAAATAGCATAGATCTCATCACATAAAAAAAATAAAAAATAAAATAAAAATAGTTGCTTATCACTGTAACTAGCAGGGACGAGAAGATTTTGAGGTGGATGACAGGAACTAGTTTGCCTGCTCTTCCTTTGGACTAGCAAATGGAGCTCATCTGTTTGGACGAACTCCCAAAGAATCAAATCTAGATCTGGACGGTCAGAGATCTTTTTTTATTTTTTATTTTTTTATTTAATAAAAAATAATTTTAATGGATAAAGAACCTAAAATAAATTTAATCTCTGAACTAATATTTTCAAAAAAAAAAACATGATCTTTTCATGTAGAAAAAAAAATAAAAACAAAAATAAAAATAAGGTCCGGGCCGTCCGGATTTTGGAGTCCGCAAGAAAACTAAATCCGGATGACAGGAGAGCAGAAAAGATTTTAGAAGAAAATTGTGTGTGGGTCCCACTTCCCATGGTGTCAGCTATGCTCTTTTTTTTTTGGATAATAAAAAGAAGTGGCTTGAAATGTGACACGGGGCTAGATTATGAAAATATATCCCTCAATACAACAAAATTAGAAAATAAACTCCTTTCTACACCTCCTCTCTCATCCCAACGGCCAAAAAAAAAAAAACTAGTTTCTTCCTTTATTTTCCTTTCCAGCATTATTTTCTCTCCTTCCAAATATAAAATAAATTTTATTTAATTTGTCTTAAAATTTGATAACCTTTTAACTTTATCCCTATTTAATATACTTCTTTTACTCTTCTTCATCGAGTTTGATAACTGAATTATATAATTTAAGAAATAAGTTTAAATCATTAAAAACAATAAATATATCCGCGGTATGAATTTTTTTTTCAAGTATATTCTTATTTATAAGGAGTAAATAAGGGATAGAAATAATAATAAAAGAAAGTATGAAAGAGAATGTAGTATAGCTAGGAAAAAGATGAGAAAAGAAAAGAAAATTAATAAGGGGCAAAAATGGTAAAAATGCATTATATGCTCAAACAACCCTAAGTATGATATTATAAAAAGGGTTAATACAATAGTTATTTAAGTTTGCCATCATTTTGTTTTTAGTCCTTCAAGTTTCAAACTATAAGTTGTAGTTCTTCAATGAGCAAAATGATCCAATTTTTTATCAAATTATAGGGACCAAGTTTTTAAAAATAATAAACTTGAATAACCAAAACCTATTATTTAAAATTTGAAGGATGAAGACCAAAATAATGACAAAGTTAAGGGGCTAATATGTTTAAAATCAAATTAAAGATTACAATGGAATAGTCGTATTAACATTGCATCTTCGAATAATGTAAATCAAATTATTTGGTATAGATATTTTTTAGGTTATTATATTTTAAAAATAAATAATTTATTCAAATCAAATTAAATATTTTTCTGAAATTTTTAGGGAAAAAATATTTTTAGAGACCTGTCTAAGGATCTTTGGCCACCAACCTCAAGAAAAAGCCAGAAAGCGAAAGAAGGAAGAAAAGCTTGACCGAACGGTGATGGCGAGAAGATTCTCCAGGGAGCAGATTTTATGAATCATGCTCATCATTTTCATGAATAAAAATGTGATCATCACCCATCATCACCATTAGATTTATTTTAAACAATCATATTTAATTTAATTTTTATATTTTAAACAAAATTTTATTTTATTATATGCAGAATTAAAAAATAATAATCTTATAATTATCACTTCTCATAAAAATAAAATTATTATTTGAAAAATTTTAAATTTAAACAGTTCTCATCAAAATTTAAATAGTATAGATCTCATCACAGAAATTAAAAAAATAGTTGCTTATCACTGTAACTAGCATGGACAAGAAGATTTTGAGGTGGATGACGGGAACTAGTTTGCCTGCTCTTCCTTTGGATTAGCAAAGGAGCTCATCTGTGTAGACGAACTCCCGTCCGTCGATCTAGATCCTGGACAAATTTCGATCTTATTTTTTATTTTTTTATTTTTAATAAAAAAAAAATTGATAGAGAACCTAAAATAAATTTAATCTCGAACTAATATTTTCAAAAAAAAAAGATTTTTTTCATGTAGAAAAAAAATTATAAAAATAAGATCTAGGCATCCAGATTTTGGAGTCTGCAAGAAAACTAAATCCGAATGACGGGAGAGCAGAAAAGATTTTAGAAGAAAATCGTGTGTGCGTCCCACTTCCCATGGTGTCATGCTCTATTTTCCTTTCTACACCTCCTCTCTCGTCCCAATGGCCAAAAAAAAAACACTAGTTTCTTCCTTTGTTTTCCTTTCCAGCATTATTTTCTCTCCTTCCAAATACAAAATACTCCCTCCAATCCTAATTATAAGAGTTAGTTGAATTTTTTTAAAAAGGTTAAGGTAGCTAATTAAATTACTTTAGAATATTTTTATTTTTATTTTTTTCTCAAATTAATAAGTTTGACTAATAAACTAATATATAATCTAAGGATACATACATAAGAAATGATTAAGTAACATATTGAACTTCCTTAATCTCTTCAAAAAAAAGTCAACTAACTCTTATAATTAGGACCGGAGGTAGTAAATGTTGTAACACCCCAAATTCCGTAGCATAAATCGTGCCGGTGACACGTGGTTTTATAAATATTCATCAGAGTTTTGAGGTGCTACGGCTTAGCGTAATGCGGAAACGGAGAGCATGTACTAAAAATTTGAACAATTGAGTAAGCGATATAAAAATACTCGGACATATCCGATGCCCGACGTATACCGATATATTATAAATTTCCGAAGGATTGTTCATGTGATACAAGAATACAAAACTTTATAATTACAATTCTTACATGTAACTATACCTCTTCAACCAAGCCTTGAGTAGACTTGGGGCATAGAACGTAACTCGGTTAAATCATCTCATTTGGCCATTTGGGTAGGTCTAGTGGAAGTCTCACCGTGCTAGGGTGACCGATTGATCGAACCACATAGACGACCCTTCTAGTTTAAGCACCAAATGATGTGAAGTAACTTTATTAGATTCATGCCATAAGGTAGGTTCTTGACTTTCTTCCCGCATTTCCTTTGTGGTACCTTCTCACGGCTCCATTTTGGTGTTTATCTACGGCTCCATCCCTTGGTACCTTCTACGATCCTGGTTCCTTTACTCGAACCTCTAGTCAAGTCTAAGATTCAAAACAAATTGAATCTTAGGTAACAGTCTTAACCTCATATGAAAAGTATAACAAAGTATATGAATGATGATATTCATTACATTTCAAAGCATTAACCAATACATAGCACACGGCGGATGTAATGTCAACACAACAACGAAGACATAGCACACAAAGACATGTAAAGTTATCTATACAAATCCATGTATAGTTAAATAGTCTGCTTTGCACCGCACTTTGTGCCACGATGTACACTCGTGTCCTCGGCGCTAGGAAAACAATCTCACGGCATTATCAAGACTATAACCCGTATCAAGTGAATGTATATAAAAAGTGATTCAAGACGAGTCTTAACCACGGTGCATGACCCAAGACCAAGTCTTGTCCATGACTCTATGAAATCATCTATCACATATAAGCATACAAGACATATCAGAGTTAAAGTTACTGTACGCGAACGTGTAACATCCCGACTTTTCAAAAGCAGTATATTTTTTTTTTTCATCAGAGTAGAGCATCGGAGCGATTGAGTAACTGATACTTATATTCAAAATGCCGTAAGTCGTTTGTTTACAACATCGGTACGAACCGAGTGTTTCAAAAGTACAAAACATCTTAAAGAAAGGCTTCGCGGAACATCAAAAGTAAAGGACAACATCGGAAAGTCTTCATCAAGGTCCTTGAACCGTCGCTTTTCTCTCTCCTCGGTCCTCGGTCCTTCCGAACTTGATGCTAAGTTAAGAGCCGAGATCCAATTTACCACATTGGATCTCGTGTAACTGATTAACCTCATGTTTATGTATACACATACGGACAACGGACATCCATAATATCAACAAGACAACAATCACTCTACCACAACCCATGCATATGTATTGCCCCAAAGATGCGGACACATTGCACCCAAGATACGCAGACCTATTGCACCAGCAAAGATACGAGACATATTGCACCCAGTAGATTGACATATTGCACCAAGACCGACATATTGCACCCCAGATCGACATATTGCACCCAAAGATACGACATATCTTCTAACCGCTATATGCACTCGCACGATATAACACCTCTACAACACACATACCACATATATGTAAACCATAAACATCGAAATAAGGTTACCGACGCGAACGTACCTTTTGGCGATACAACAGAACTTTACTAAAACGTGAAATTCGACGGAATGGAAAAAAGCGGTATGACGGCGGCACAACAAATGCTCGATTAGCTCGGATATCCTATAAGGACAACGTTTATCAACATTTGGCATCATAACAGGCCATTTGGGCGAAAATTACTATTTTGCCCCTAGTACCCTATTTGGCGGAACTTCGCGAGCTTCATTTTCGCTCTATCTCTCCGAATTTTGACAGATCTTTTCCCTTATCATATTTTCGAAATATATATCATATTTACCCCTAAATATGATATCTAGACTATCTTGAAAAATTAAAGATAAATCTAGCATTCCTACTATATCTACCGAAACTAAAGACCAGGGACCGAAGAACTTACCCAGACTTTGCTCAGACTTTCTCCAGAGCTTCTCTCTCTAACTTCTCTCTAAGGGGCAGATTTTTGGTGTGAAAAATGAAGAAGGTGCTCATGCCCTTATATAGGGAAAAATTGTGCCACTTTGGTAATTTCCATATTCCAAATCTTGTAATTTTCTCTTACCTTATAACCAAGTAAAATCAAAGCATAATGGTGTTTAATTCTTGACCATGGGCAGCCCTTAGTCGACATTGGGGAGTGATGTGGCAGCAAGCCATTGGTCCAAGAGTGGTGAGTCAACTTGCTTATGGCGGTTCGATGATTTTCCTGTTCGGTCTCGTTTCGCGTCTCTTCGGAGAAATCTCAAAATTCCGAATTCATAACTTTGAAGATCTTCTCTTCCTCATCAAGAATATCTAATTTAACTTAGATTTCGGGTCCTTCTGTGGTTCCAACAGTCTAGTTGAAGTTTTCTCGAAAAACGTGTCCGAACACGTCCGTGTCGAAATCGCTTTCGGAATTATCAATCTCTGGATAATAATTCACCGATTCCAAATATGTCCATATAATTATAAACTCATCTCTAGATGTTGAGTTATAATTATTTTCTTCAAATTCCAAAATATGACCATCGGTATTTTTCCCTATTTCGTCTTATTAGGAAAATGCGCTACCGGCCTCGAATTTACTTAGGAAGAGGTCCCTTAAAGGTAAAAACTCACGATCAATATTTTACCTTGACTTTGGAATTCCTATTCCTGGTTCTCTAGATAGGATCTGTTTCCTATATATTAAATTACTATTCATCCTATTCAATTATATTATATAATATAACATGTGCTTTAATATCATGATATTAAATTTTTCACTCTTATCTTCCATTTGTTTGTCCATTTTCGGCTGAGCACTTTTTTTGATTTGTAAATATTTTCCATGATTTATTTAATTACATAATTAATTACTTAATGAAATTTTTATCAAAAATTCCACAAAATTCTCTTATTGGTCCATTCTTGCATTTAGGCTTAAAAATACCTAAACTCAACTATTTTTCACAAAAATCTCCAATTAATTAGTAAATATATTTTTACTAATTTCCAACTATTTTCCACTAATTTTTGAGACTCACATAATTATCTCTAAATTTCCTTTGCTCGGACTTAAGTAATTAGCCGTAAATTACTTAATTACCTTATTATCACTAGTTGATAATTTTCTTAATTAGAATGCCCCATTACCTCCAAACTCTTGCATTAACACTTGTGTTTCCATGTCTCTTGTATTATTCTATAATTTACAAGGGTATTATTGTCATTACAATACTTTTTGGGCATTCTTCTTCAATTTCTCCAAGTTCGTAATTTATTAAATTACCATAATTAGAGATAATATATTCTCATAATTCAAATAATTATTTCATTGCCTTTTAGGATTTTTCACCATTTTCCTAAGTTATTTACCCTTCCTAGGGGTATTTTGGTCATTTTGGCACTTTGGCCCTTAAATTCCCTAATTCAAATTTCGGGGTATTACAGAACGTACATTCCTTCGTGTGAATAGTAATTTACTATTCACGTATATAAATCTTATTCATAAATACGGCACTATGAATAGTAATATTCCCGTCCTTCAAATCGACTCCGGAATCCTCGGATATCCTAACATATTACCATATTGCTTAGAATAATATCCAAAAGGTTAATTTACCTTTCTACCCTTGGTGGATTTGTTATTACCATTTTGCCATTACATTTTATTTAATAAAAACGCTACTTTCAGCATTATGGCCATATTTACTTCTAACTTTGAAAATTCATAAGTAATTCTAGAAAACTCGAAACGAGGATCCGTAAAATTCCCCGGAATCCTTAGGATGTCTACTTTTGTGGAAAAATACTGTTTCTTGCCCAGATTTTATGAATAGTTCCCAGTTTTCACGTGTTCATCTTCTGCCCAGAAAATTTCCAGAAAACGTAGCCCAACTTTGGACATTTGTATCTCCTAGCACAGAACTTGAAATAATACATTCTAGGTATATTTGAAAAGCCCTATATGTCTACTTTGAACATGAATTTTCTCAGAATTTAAGAACATCATCTTCAATATAAAATACTGGCGTTTGTATCACTGACTTCAGGAATCGCTAACCGACAAAATTTCGCTAGAGCTTCGCTACTTTGATCATAATCTTCCAAAATTTTTGTTATATTACTTTCTCCATCAATTTTTCGAAACAAAACCATTTTTAACCATAAAAACATGATAACAAAACTATATTTGAAAATTAAAGATCAAACTAACATTTCTACTAAAACTCATAAGAACTTAAAACTTAAAACTCAAGAACTAGAAAACTTACCCTTGAAGAACTTCCTCCTTCTTGCTTCCCTCTAGCTCTCACTCCTCTCTACTCTTTAGAAATCACCTCTTGGGGCTGATTTGGTGTGAAGAATATGAAGAGGAGAGCCTTCTATTTATAGAAGAAATTCAAGGCTATTCCAACCATATTTCTTCCTTAACCAAACATTCCTTATAAACCAAACACTCTTCTTCCATCTACCAAAAACTATCATTCTAATTACCTATTCCATCCACCAAAAACTATCATTTAATATTTATTTGCAAATATTAAATAAGTATTGGAAGATAAAATCCTTAATTCCATATAAGAATTTTCTTCCATAATTAACTCTCTAGGTCATAAAATATTGGTTCTAAAATTTCTAGACCAAAAAGTATCCTCTAACTATTTTTCCTTGAATTATTTGGAAAATAGGCCTCAAAATCCAGAAAATAGCTTTAAAACTATTTAGGCCAAATTTTCATAATAAATTCCCATAAAATATTTCTTATTTCCAAATCCAAAGATTTGGGATATTACATTCCTTCTTTTGGTTATAAATTAATTACCTTTTTATGTGCTATTTATATCATATTAAATAGCACCAAAATAATGTCTCATAATTAATCATTCGTTAATTAATTCCAAAGTGGAATTTGAATGAAAATATAATCAATAGATTATAATTTCTTGAGACAAATATTCACCTTTGTATTTAATATGTATTATTTATCAAAATATAGTATTTATGATAAATAGGAATTTTAGGGTATTACAAATGTTATTTAATTTGTCTTAAAATTTGATAACCTTTTAACTTTATCCCTATTTAATATACTTCTTTTACTCTTTTTCATCGAGTTTGATAACTGAATTATATAATTTAAGAAATAAGTTTAAATCATTAAAAATAATAAATATATCCGCGGTATGAATTTTTTTCAAGTATATTCTTATTTATAAGGAGTAAATAAGGGATAGAAATAATAATAAAAGAAAGTATGAAAGAGAACGTAGTATAGCTAGGAAAAAGAAGAGAAAAGAAAAGAAAATTAATAAGGGGCAAAAATGGTAAAAATGCATTATATGCTCAAACAACGCTAAGTATGATATTATAAAAAGGGTTAATACAATAGTCATTTAAGTTTGCCATCATTTTGTTTTTAGTCCCTCATGATTCAAACTATAAGTTTTAGTTCTTCAATGAACAAAATGATCCAATTTTTTATCAAATTATAGGGACTAAGTTTTTAAAAAGAATAAACTTGAAGAACCAAAACCTATTATTTGAAATTTGAAGGATCAAGATCAAAATAATGACAAAGTTAAGGGGCTAAAGACTGTATTAACTATTAACCCTTATAGAAAAGACCATGCTAAAACGGGTTGAAGAATACCTATGATATATATATCCTCGGGAAAAAAAAGTCTACCCAACCGAATAATAAACAAATGAAGACAAAAATTATATATTTATTTGAAAGAAATAAAAAGCTTGACCAGAGGGGGCATCAATATTTTTTTTTTTGGGGGGCCAAATTTCTATAAATCTGTCAGTTCTTTCGGATCTCTTGAATCTCACACACATATTCATCATTGTCTTCAACTCTGAACTCATAATGGCACGCTCACAGGAATCCCATTATTCCCTATCCAACTCTCTCCACACTAACGAAACTCTGAAGCAGCAACCACCAAAAATAGGCGACGAGCATGAAGAAGAGAGCTTCTCCTACGCGGTGCAGCTAATCACTTGTAGTACGATTCCAATGGCAATGCAAACAGTGGTGGAGCTCGGCGTCTTCGACATCATTCACAGAGCCGGCCCCGACGCTAGGCTCTCCGCCTCTGAGATCGCATCTGAGCTCTCATGCAAGAACTCTGAAGCGCCTTCCGCTCTTGATCGTCTCCTCCGCCTTCTGGCGGATCATTCTGTGCTTCACTGTTCTGTTGTGACTGACGAAAATCAACAGAGGGGGTGTTTCCGACGATTGTATGGCCTCACTCCGGTAGCTAAATTCTTTCTGCCAAATGTCCATGGTGGATCGTTGGCCCCTCTCATTGCGTGGAGTAATTATCAAGTCTTGCTCAATACCTGGTCAGTTTTTGTCCCTTGTCTTTTTTATGCTTGCTATATTTTTTAATAACACTCAGTATATTAAACTAATTTTTAGTGCAACATTCAGTATCCTAAACTTATTTTTAGTGTATAGAGTATCCTAAAATATTTTTCTACCAAATTTTATTTTATAAAATAAATTTTTCGCTGGCATATAATATATTTAAAATTTTGGAAAGTAAATATATATATGTATCTTTATCGAGTTAAATTCATGAAAATTAAAAAAATCAGAAAAACATGAATAAATTTGTATAATGAATATCGGATTTTTTGAACATAAATTTAAAAATATTGATATGTATCAGACTTTTGAAATTTAAATTTATGAAAAATATTAAAAACTTAATTTGAAATATTACTACCTAATTATTATTTATATACAATGACTATAATTGAGTTGAGTGAAACAATTAATATTTTTATAAAAGATTGTGGTTTCAAAACTCACCCCAAAAAGTCATAAATTAGATAGTGCATAATTGTTTACCAATCTATCTATCCAAATTGATTAAGCAACTTTTATATTAAGAAGTATAGTAGCATATTCTGGTCATATATATAATATCATAATTGTATTTGTGCATGAACTACTACGTTTTTAGGTCGAAAATGAAAGAAGCAATTTTGGAAGGTGGTATTGCATTCAATAGGGCCAACGGCGCTCATATGTTTGAATGCATGAGTTTGGATTCGAAGCTGAATGACTCTTTTAATGAGACAATGGTGAATTATACAACTATTGTTATGAAGAAGATTCTTGATTCCTACCAAGGTTTTGAGGATATCACTAGCCTTGTGGATGTTGGAGGCAGCCTTGGAATTACTCTCAACTTGATCACTTCTAAGTATCCCCATGTTCAAGCAATCAATTTTGACTTACCACATGTCATACGTCGTGCTCCTCCTTATCCTGGTACACACACACACACACATAATCTAATTCATACTACTACTACTTTTTAATTCTAATATATATGACCCAATTCTTCAATTTCACATGTATAATTCAAATTTTGAGTTGTTTAATTGTTTCTAATTCATTCGAAGTCTTGACAGAACATTTATACAAACTTTCATTTTATGCAGATGACTTTTATATCATTAATTTTATCTAATATTTCCGCAACTGAGTGAAATATATAAGAATCAGCTATATATAAGTACGCATTAAAACATTTGAATGTGATGTTGCAGGAGTGGAACACGTGGGAGGAGATATGTTTGAAAGTGTGCCAAACGGGGATGGCATCATGTTGAAGGTATCTAGGTTTTTATTCAACACTTATAAAGGGTGTGCATTGATTATTACAAACTGTACCTAAACTCTAGAATAGTATTGTTTTGATGGTCTGTTTATTGAAGATTTTTTTTTTTTAAAAAAATGATTTTAGTCAAGTCAACACGAAACAACCATGCATTATTTACATGAATTCTCTGTTTTTTTAAATATGTGTGTGTGTGTGTGTGTGTGTGTGTGTGTTTTCAGCTTATGCTTGAATTGCTTCTTTCCAGCTGGTCCACAAGATAGTGTCGTTTCATGTTTATTTAGCTTGTTCCCCCTTCAAGTTTAAACAAGCATGCCCTTAATCTAACAAGTGTTTATTATATATATCTAATGAGAATGGGACGTTAATTAAATATGAGTTTATTGGGGATGAATATTATTGCAGTGGATACTTCATGATTGGAGTGATGAGCGGTGCTTGAAGCTGCTAAAGAATTGCTACAATGCGATTCCAAAAAATGGAAAAGTGATTGTGGTGGATGCAATTTTGCCAACTGAACCTGATATTTCTGCTACTACTAAGAGCACCTCCCAATTTGATGTGGCTTTAATGGCTTCTTGCGGTGGCAAAGAGAGAAGTAAGCAAGAGTTTCTGAATTTGGCTACATCGGCTGGGTTTAGTGGCATTAGATTTCAATGCTTTGTTTATGGCTTGTGGATTATGGAGTTTTTTAAGTAGATGTACTCATATAATTCCCCGTTTTATATTTTCCAGTTTCCAGCATCCATTCCTTAATTATGATAGTTTTACAAGTTCTCATTTTGTTACCCAATCGCGTTTTTTTATCTAATAATGTGGCTTGAATGTACAAGTCCGTTCAAGAATTTGTTTTGACTATAAATGTAACGTTTAAATATCTTTTATCTCAGTATGTTGTAACAAGATACTTAGGAATAAAATCACTTATATAGACAATGAGAGAGTCAACACTTATATATAGATTCAGTATTGTAACATGATACTTAACTATGAATATGAATTTGTTGTTAATATATATACATAAATTACTACCTCTCATCCTATTTATAAGCAATTTTCTCTCCCTTTGGGCCTATCCTTGATATAAGCAACATTTTTTGTCTTAAAATTTGAACTTCTTTTTCCTTTTTTACTCATGTTCAATACATATCTTTATATTAATGAACCACTAATTTATCCTTCATTCAATCATTTATTAATCATTTTCTTACATATTTTTAATTTTTTACTCATTATCTCTCATACTTTACTCATTCTCCCTCCTATTCTTTTTTTTATATAAATAGGGGCATATGTGGAAAAGATACAACAATTCTTACACATTTATTATTTTTAACCAATCTTAACAGTAAGTTCATTTTACACAATCAAAAAAAATTACTTAATAAAAAAGACTGGAGGTAGTACTATATGTCTATATGGATGAGTCATATTAAAATATAGTCAAAATCAATTGGAGATAACTCTCCCAAATATATCGTTTTGGTTCACAATTGAGAGTATACATATCTCCCAATTTCTTGGTCGTGTATATACCCTATTAATCTTAAATTATATGTATGAGTTAGATAACTAATCCATACTGGGCAAAAGAAAAAGATAACTAATCCTTACATATTAAGAAAATTATTTATTTTAATTGTTTTTGAAAAAATGTATGTTGTCTAAAATATTTTCCCTTTTGCTCATTTACATTTATAGATTCCCATATTCCCCTCTCCTCTTTCTTCTCGTTTTTAATGAAGTATATGCTTCGTAAGAAAAAATGTCCTGCCAAAAAAAAAAAACAAAGGAAAACTATACTAGAAGACTAAATTTATAAATTAATTATTTAAAAGCTCTCAAATTTACGATTCATACGACATAAATTTAGTAGTCAAACTATGAGTATTTACTATTCATTGACGGAAATTTATAGTTAAAAATATATTTTACATTATTTAACGTGCAAATCTATCAAATATAATTCTCTCAAAAATAAATAAATAATTTTGGTGCAAATTAACATTGGCTTCTTCGACCAACATAAAGTTGTCTAACGTTGAAAGTTTCTGCTAGACTTCTGAGTTTTGGATCTCGTGTTCTCATCCAGAGGAGACACTTGTGTCAAGAACATGGGCTTTTTCGTACAAAGTTCTGGAAATATATAGACATCATCGCAACAACTCTTGCAAGTTGCAAAGACACGCATCACTCACACTCTTCATTCTTCTAATCTTAACGGCACACTCACTGGAATCTCATTCTCAGTCCAAGCCTCTCCTCAATCGAGAGAACAAGTAAGAAACGCCGGTGAAGCAACCGCCAACAACAGACGACGAACAAGAAGAAGAGAGCTTCTCTTACACCATGCATCTCGCGACGTCTACTGTCATGTCTGTGGCAGTGCAAACAGTGGCCGAGCTCGTCGTCTTCAACATCATTCACAGACCGGTCCGAGTGCAAGGCTCTCCGCCGCGGGAGATCGCATCACAACTTCTTTGCAAGAACTCTGAAGCGCCTTCTGCTCTTGATTGTCTCCTCCGGCTTACCCCGTTCTTCACTGGCCCGTCGTCACAGACGAAACTCAAGGGTTAAGATGTTTCCGGCGGCCATATGGCCCTGCTCCAGTGGAAAATTCTTTGTAAGAAATGCTGATGGAGTCTCGTTGGGCCCATTCATGCGTTGTTTCATGATATGGTCTTCCTGGAAAGCTGGTTAGACACATCTTCTTTTTGCCTCCAATTTCTCAAATATATTTTGGAAAATTAATAAAACCATATCATGTTGTTGTTGATCATGGTTTAAATTTTACTCCCCCATTTCTTTTTATAAAATACTAATAACGAATTCAGTTGTTGTGTAAGGTATTTAAAAGTAATTAGTCCCAATAAATATGTATAAAATGATTTTTTTTTTAGTTTTTAAATACCCTTATTTATGTTGAAGAATGAGAATATATTATATTGAGTTCTTTAGGTTAAACATGAGAACTAGATACAATAGTGGCAAAAGTAATTTGTGTAATTAAGTGAGGATAAAATGGAGAGTTTACAATAAACTTTTCAAACATCCTCCAACAGTATCTTTTATAAAAAGGAGCATGTTATAGTAAAGAATAGGATCTTATAAAAAGAGAACGGAGGAGTAAAAATAAATTGTGCCTTCACATGCATGATAGGTCGCAGATGAAAGAAGCAATATTGGAAGGGGTATAGCATTCAATAGGGTACATGGATCACATGCTTTTGAGTATCCGAGATTGGCTTCAAGGTTTAACGTTGTGGCCATGGTGAATCAGACCACTTTGGTTGTGACTAAGATTCTTGAATCCTACAAAGGTTTTGAGGATATCACTAGACTCGTCGATGTTGGTGGAGGTCTTGGGATTACTCTCAGCTTGATCACATCGAAATATCCACACATTCAAGGAATCAATTTCGACTTGCCTCATGTCATCCAACATGCTCCCGATCCTTCTTATCCTAGTATGTATGAGCTTAACTTGCCTCTTTATATCGCCAATATTTTAATATTTTCAACACAGATTAACGTTAAGCATTTCCCCTTTCTTTTGACTCAATATCCCTATATTTTAAAAATAAAACTATAAAAAATACAAGTTATTTTTATTTGAAGATTAGGGCCGAATGTTTTGTGGTAGCAAATTAAACATTGATTGTAAATTTGTAATGCTACAAGAGTGGAACACGTGGGAGGTGATATGTTTGAAAGTGTGCCTCAAGCAGATGTGGTCTTCATGAAGGTGGGCATATATATTAGTACAAATTTATGAAAAATAAATGAGAATTTCTTAGTTTAAATATAAAAAATAACTATTTATTTTTTTATGTATTTATTAAAAATTCCTTTTTAATCTAGTATTATAAAGAAATGCCCTTTTAGTCCCCGAAAAGGACGAATAAGGGTCGATTAGTGAACATTTTTGGCCCCTCGCAAATTTCCAAAAAGCCCTTTTTAGTCCATAAAAAAGTCTCATTTTAGTCCCTAGGGGACGAAAATGGGATCCGTGTTTTTGTCGGGGGACCCAAAAGGGTATTTACTCTTTTATATATATATAGACACACACATATCAATCATAGCAGCTATATGTTCAAAGGTGGAGCCATAAATGTAATGGGGGCGAAAATTATAGAATTGAACCCAGGTTTTTATAAAAGTATATTTCAGCCTCATTAAAATTTCAAGATTTTCATTTCAATCCCTCCATGATAAAGCCGGGAAATCGAGCTGAGCCCATCAGACCAGCCCTTTTAAGCCACCAAGCTTGAAAATTAGAGGAGCTTAATGAAATAAGCCCTACAAGACTGGCCCTATAGGGCCTCGGGCTTAAAAGGACCAACCTAAGAGGGCCTAAGGCCGGCCCTACAGGCCCTTTTAATTTATTATTATTATTATTTGGATGCATGGATTCATATATAAGTTATTTATCCATTTAAGTACAAATACACAAATACATAATAACTATACTCTAATTTAATGATTTGGTTTATTATTTATTACAGATAAAGATTATGGATGTGTTCATGATTCAAGAAAAGAAATTCATGATATTCTTACTCATGAACCAGAACCTACTCAAAGCAAAACATAATCAAATGTCGTTCAAATTGATGATAATGGCGAAGATGACGACAATAATAGTCATCATACTAATATCGTTTAGTGGTATGCTTCTTATGTTTTATATGAGTTATTTGTGAACATAATTTGCTTTTGATTATGAATTAGTGACTATGCTTATTTGTTGAATGATTTGTGTTGTTTTAATATTAATGTTGACAACATTTATTTGATAAATTAGAATTTTAATTATTGTAATTTACTAATTATGTTTCTTTGAAAAAAAAAGGTAGAAAAAATAGTTAAAATTTGGAATAGTAACTTCCAGGCCCTAGAGGATCGGCCCGGCCACTGATGCTCTCGGTAGGGCTTTGAAAAACAGATGTTTTTCTTACCCCGGCCCCGATTCCCAGCTCTACTCCACGAAACCTTTAGTGGGGATTAAAGTGTAAATATTAAAAATCTTATGAGGCTAAAATGTAATTTTCTAAAAATTTGGATTCAATTCTGTAATTTTAGGGGTATTTAAAAGGGTTGTTTGTTTTTTATAAAGATATCTAGACTGTAGTATGATTAATCAATTTTATTGGATCTCTCCTGTCTCCATTCAAATTCACAGAGGAGGAGATCAAGTTATTCACCAATAATCATTGCTTTTTTTTTTAAAAAAAATGCAAACCCACGAGAAATTGTTGCTAACAACGCTGAAATTAATAACTCAAGTAACACTGTAATTTGTGTTTATTATTGAATGAACAAAACACAAACCAACCCGAGAAGTTAATTTCAGGAGTTAACATGTTCTGACTTCTCCATCAACAGAGCTTTCTGGGTTTGCAATATTCCCCCTCTTCACCATGGATTTTTTTTTTTTTTTTTTTTTTTTTGGGGGGGGGGTAAGCAAGAGGATCCAGAGCATATATATCTTCCCAAGCTATCTGGTTTGAATCCCAAACACGCTCAAGTACAGTTTTTTATCTGAGTTAAGCAATCATTGATGATCCTCCCTTTGTTAATGGACACATGGATCTTAGGTCCCTCATATATATATTTTTCAGTGTTCATACTTGAAACTTGAAAGCAAACATTTTTTTTTAAGGGCTTGCTATGTTTTTTTAAAAAGCAACAATTATTAGTGAAGAATTTGATCCCCTATGTGAATTTGAATCACATAACTAGAGAGATACCAATGGAACTTGAAGGGGGAGAGAAGAGGAGAGGGATGGGGACGAATGAGACAGAGAGGGAGGGAGCAAAAGGGTGTATAAGTTAAATCACTGAACGAACCATATTTTTATATGATTTTTTATAATTAAATTAGGATTCTTAATGCATTTTTTTCATAGTTATATATTGAGCTTAAAATGTATTTCTTTTGATAAATTGAGATTAAGAGTAAATACATTAAATTATGTCTAAAAAGGGAAAAAATTGTCAAAAAATAAATAAATAAATGTAATTACTCTTAATCATTGATTTTTCTGAGAATATTTGATGTTAGATTAATTATTATTTATTGTAGGTGTTTGAAGAAATTAAACTAAAATTGAAAAGGGAAGTTTGAACCCAAGTTACAAACATTTCAGTTTAGTCCCTCTATAAAAATGAAGTTTAAACTTTTCAAATTGGTCCCTGGTCAAAACTCTGCGTTTTGACCAGGAACCAATTAGCTCCTTAGGTCATTTGAGGGAAATGGATGGCGGAGCATACGAGACCCGAGAAAAAGAAAAACTGAAACCCGACACATTAAAGGGGATGGGAATTAATTATTGAGGAGCGCCGCGACTGGGGGACCGGAATTCACGACTTGGAGAGGATGTCACACTCGGACAGAATTTTGGACCTTCCTTGATCCTCCATCGTCTTCATCACTCGACTCCACGCCGTCGGACCTGGGGAGAGATAATACGCAAAAGCAGTCTGACAGGAAAAGAAAACTGAGAAAAATATTCTTATTTTATTAATTGAGTACCCTGTACAGTAGCTCCTATATATAGAGAGAGCAAGTTACAACTAAATAAGTTACAACCTAATGAAAATAGGTGAAGTAGTTACAACTAAATAATTCAATCTGAACAGAACAATTAAACAATTATTATGTAACTGCCTCCGTTACCCCCCACATTTGGAGCATATATGTTGATCATGCCGAGTCTAGAGAGAAAGCCATGGAAGGGTTGAGGATCGAGAGGCTTGGTGAAGATGTCTGCAAGTTGATTAACACTTCAAATAGGAAGAAGTCTAATGATTCCAGCTTGAACCTTGTCGCAAACAAAATGGCAATCGATCTCAAGGTGCTTAGTTTGTTCATGAAAAGTTGGATTAGAGGCAATATGTATTGCTGATTGGTTGTCACAGTAAAGAACAGTAGGAGAAGAATGAGAAACATGTAAATCAGCAATCAAATAAAGGAGCCACTGGATCTCACAAGCAACACATCCCATAGCTCTATATTCAGCCTCAAAAGAAGAAAGGGAAACCGTCGTTTGTTTCTTAGAACGCCAAGAAACCAGAGAGTTTCCAAGAAAAATACAATAACCAGATAAAGAACGTCGTGTATCTGGGCAACCAGCCCAATCTGAGTCACTAAAGGCTTTCAACTGTAGAGAAGAAGAGGTTGAGAAGAAAATACCTTTGCCTGGCCATTTCTTGATATACCGTAAGACTCGAAGAGCGGCCTGATAGTGCAAAGTAGTAGGAGCATGCATAAATTGGCAAAGCTGCTAAACAACATAAGATAAATCAGGCCGTGTAGTAGTAAGATATAAGAGACGACCAACCAATCGTCTATAAGGGGTAACATCCGTAAGTAAAGTACCAAGTTCTTGAGATAATCGAGTGTGACGAGCCATAGGAGTAGAAAGAGGCTTACAACCCAAATAACCAGCATCCTGAAGAATATCAAGAGCAAACTTACGCTGATTTAAAGAAATACCAGCAGAGGAACGAGCAACCTCAAGACCAAGGAAAAATTTCAATTTGCCAAGATCCTTAATCTTGAATGTAGTATCAAGAAAGGATTTGATGCGACTGATTTCAACCAAATCATTACCAGCCAAGATGATATCATCAACATAAACCAAAATAGAGGTAAAGGAATCACCAAGTTTCCTAGTGAATAAAGAGTAATCAGATTTGGATTGTACATAATCACAAGAAAGTAAAGCAGAAGAAAGCTTAGCAAACCATTGACGAGAGGCTTGTTTTAAACCATATGTAATACCCGGATAATTATTTATAAATAATATTCCATAAATATCATATTTGAGTCATATTACCCATTTAAAATAGGTGAATATGTGGTCTCAATATTTCTTAATATTCTTATTTTATTTCTAACTGATTTATTCTTAGAAAATAGATAGTTGAAGATTTAATTCTCTAATTTTTTTAGGGATCATAAAATACCCTAAGACTATCATAATTAAGTAGAAACTTAATTATATCATTTTAGCTATTAAAATCATCAAAGGATGACAAAATCAAATAGAGAAAATTAGCAACAATTATTGGGCAATTAAAATTGCAATAATTGGAATTATTTTTATAATTTTCGTAATTAATTAATTAAATAATTAAAAAGGCATAATTAAGAAGTATTTGAGTTGAATTAATAATTAAAGGCTAACAAAGACCCAAGATTAATATTAAGGGAATTTCTAATAATCATAATTGACTTAAGAACCAATCATACTTTGACAAATAAGCCTAAAAACATCTAATACACAATATTAGGGATTTTTACCAAGATTAAATTAATTCCCCTATTTTTATGCAAAAGGGGCTTAAATTCACCACTAAATTAGGCTAGGTAATAGCACAAATTATTAAATCCAAGAGCATCATAAATCTTAAACAATATATCTAGATATTAAACTAGAACAAGTCTTAACCACACAAATTAAGCAAAGACTTTTAAGGTATTGTGATCAAGACATAAAGAAAGATAAAATGAAAATGAAATGAGAAACAAATTGAAGTTAAATGATAAAGAGGGGCAGCTTTTTTTGTGGATGAAAAGATGAGCTAAACAAAATATCGTGATATTTACTCTTAACATGTCATAATCCATAATAAGTGCATGAAGACTTTTGTGGCTAAATGACATAAGCTTGTGTAATAATTAGTAATTAGTGGTAAATTGATTAAAGATGAGATAAAAACCATTAGGATGAATTCAAGACATAAGTGAATGAGAATCCATAGAAAATAAATCATATCTTGAAATCCATGAACTAAGTAACAAATATAAGTAGATATTATGAATAAGCAAAATTCAAGCTTGAACATAGTGGTTTCCAAAGTGATTTTGGTAAACTTTTGAAATTCATACTATTATGAAAATGAAGTTTAAAAATACCATAAATCAAGTCATAAAGTTGTGATTCCAAAAGTACAAGTGAATCCTTAAGAAAAACACCAACTTACACCTAACTAAATTAGGATTTGGGAATGGAAGAAAGATGAAGAAGGGAAGTCAGTTTTTGAAGATGAGAATGAGAGATAAAATTGGATTCAATTAGTGTTTGAAATCCACATATAGGTTTGATTTGAGTTAAGTTTGAAATCCACCAATTAGAACCATCTTGAGATTACTATAAATAGGGGCATTAGCCTTCACTAATTCTCACACCAAAATCAACCCCAAGAGGTGATTTTCTAAAAGAGAGTAGAGAGAAGTGAGAGCTAGTGGGAAGCAAGAAGGAGGAAGTTCTTCAAGGGTAAGTTCCCTAGTTCTTAAGCTTTAGCTTTGAGTTTATAGCTTAAAATGTTGTTTTGATCTTTAATCTTCCAATATATTCTTGTTATCATGTTTTTATGGTTAAAAATGGCTTTATTTCGAAAAATTGATGAGGAAGAAGTTATAGCAAAATTTTTGGAAGATTATGGTCAAAGTAGCGAAGCTCTGGCGAAATTTTGTCGGTTAGCGACTCCCGGAAGCAATTTCAAAAACGCTGGTATCTTATATTGAAGATGCTATGCCAAAATTCTTAGAAAATTCATGGTGAGAGTAGACATATAGAGCTTTCCAAATATACTTATAGCATGTCGTTTTGAGTTCTGTGCTAGGAGATACAAATGTTTAAAGTTAGGCTATATGGTCTGGAAAATTCTGGGCAGAGCATGAAGTTACGAAAACTGGGAATTGTTTATATAATCTGGGCAGTAACCACTATTTTTCATTGAAATTATACATCCTAAGGATTCCGAGGAATTTTACGGATCCTCGTTTCGAGTTCTGTGGAATTAATTATAATTCTCCAAAGTTATGTGAAAAATCAGCCTATATGCTGAATAATAGCGTTTTGTACGAAATTAAATAGGATTAAGTTGAAAATAATTAATCCAAGGGTAAAATGGACATATATAGCCAAGATATCTCTAGAGATGATGTTTGTGAATTAATAGAGGCGATATTACCTTTATAGGATATCCGAGGATTCAGTCGATTCGAAGGACGGACGTACTCCGTATATGTGAATAGTATCGTATACGTGAATAGTAAATTACTATTCACATGGAAGGAAGGTACGTTCGCGTCGTAACACTAACTCGATGCTTATTGTATGCTATATGTGATTGCTTTTGTGTTCATATCTTTGAGATTCGTTTGTTTGAAAATGGTGAAATCATGAATACACGGGTTATAGTCTTGATAACATCGTTTAGAGTTTTCCTAGCGCGAGGACACGACGTACATCGTGGCCTTTGGTGAATAGCAGACGGGATAACAAACATATCTGCGAGGGGCTGTGTATTGTTATTGCCTTACATACATTATTATGTATTTCCTACATCCGTTATGGGCTTTTGTAGTGATTATTGTGAAAATGTCATGAATACCGCCATACATATATTGTTTACATAAGCATGAGGTTAACGTTACTCCGAGGTCCGATGGGCATTGGACCTCGATCGAATGGATAGACGGGAAAGGGTCATGAACCGGAGGAGGCACCGGGGAATGGAGCCGTAGATAAACACCGGAAATGGAGCCGTGAGAAGGCACCGATCAAAGGAAATGCGGGAAGAAAGTCAACAGAACCTACCTTATGGCATGAATCTAATAAAGTTACTTCACATCATTTGGTGCTTAAACTAGAAGGGTCGTCTATGTGGTTCGATCAATCGTCACCCTAGCACGGTGAGACTCCCACTAGACCTACCCGGCTGGCCAAATGGGATGATTTAAGCGAGTTAGGTTCTATGCCCCAAGTCTACTTAAGGCTTGGTTAAAGAGGGTATAGTTACATGTAAGAATTGTAATTATAAATTTTTGTATTCTTTGTATCACATGAATAATTCCTTCGGGAGATTTTGTAATATATATATCGTATACGTCGGGCATCATCATATGTCCGAGTATTTCATATCGATTACTCGAGTGTTATACCCGTTGTTCAAATTTTTAGTACATGCTCTCCGTTTCGCAAAACGCCGAACCGTAGCACCTCAAAACTCGATAATTTTTATAAAACCACGTGTCACCGACACGATTTATGTTACGGAATTTGGGGTGTTACACCATATAGAGACTTCTGCAATTTACAAACCAAGTGAGATTGGGGTGAGGAAAAACCGGGAGGAAGAGACATATAAACATCTTCATTCAGATCACCATGTAAAAATGCATTATTGACATCAAGTTGTTCAAGATGCCAATTTGAAGAGGCAGCAACAGCAATCAATAACCTTATTGTGGTCATTTTTGCAACGAGTGAGAAAGTATCAAAATAGTCAACTCCCTCAGTTTGGGTATAGCCCTTTGCCACTAACCGGGCCTTATACCTTTCCAAAGTACCATCAGCATGAAACTTAGTCCGAAACACCCATTTGCAGCCAATAGGAGATTTACCTGAAGGTAATTCAGTCAAAACCCAAGTGTTATTTTGCTCTAAAGCTGTAATTTTTGTTTTCATAGCCTGCTGCCATTCAGGATGTTTAATGGCTGCTTTATATGTTTTTGGTTCAGGAAGAATAGAAATGGAACAAATGAAGTGTTTATGGGAAGAACAAAGATTACCATAAGATAACACGGAAGAAAGAGGATATCTACAAGATCCAGACATGGAATCCAATGGTGCTGATGTAAGTTGAGAGCAATGATAGTCACTTAGGTATGTGGGATGCTTGTGAAGTCTGTCAGATCTGCGAAGAGGAATATTGTGAATTGGAACAGGAGAAACTGAAATGGTGGAAGGAGAAGAAGAATAAACAGAAGATGATACAGAAGTATCAACTACAGGAGAAAGAGAGGTAGTAGAAGGGGGGAGAGGATGAGAACCAAAAGGAGAATCATCATAAATAGAATCATCAGAATTAACGGTAGAAAACATAGGAATAGAATCCAAAGAGGGAATGGAAGAGGAAGAAACATGATAAGGAAAAATGGATTCATAAAAAATGACATGCCTTGATAAAAAAATTTGATGAGTATGAATGTCAAGCAACACATAACCCTTGGTAACATTTTTAAAACCAAGAAAGACACATTTCTTAGCTCTGGAATCAAATTTGGTTCTATGAGCTGAAGAAGTACAAGCAAAACATAAGGAGCCAAAAACTTTAAATTGAGTGTAATCTGGATTTTTATCATGCAAAAGAAAAAATGGAGAATGGGTCTTTAAAACTGGAGTGGGAAGGCGATTTATAATATATGTAGCATGAGAAACAGCATAGCACCAGTAAGAAAGAGGTAAGTGAGATTTAAACATTAAAGCACGAGCAACATGCAAGATGTGTTGATGCTTTCGTTCCACGACACTATTTTGTTCTGGGGTTTCAACACATGATGTTTGATGAGAAATGCCTTTAGATGAATAAAAGGAATGCATTTGAAACTCAACACCATTATCAGTTCTAATGATTTTAACTTTTCTGTCAAATTGATTTTCAAGCAAAGAAATGAGATTTTGTAAAGAATGGCGAGCCTCAGATTTATTTTTCAAGAGCCTTACCCAAGTAAAACGTGTGAAATCATCTACAACGGTTAAAAAATAACGATTGCCATGAATAGAAGAGGGTTTATAAGGACCCCAAATGTCAGCATGTAACAATTGAAGACAAGAGATAGTTTTAGATGTACTGATGGGAAAAGGAATCTTTCTTTGTTTTGCAAAATGACATACATCACAAGCACCAGATGAATTACAAGAGACAAAAGGAAATTGTTGCTTCAAAACATTCATAACAGTGGAAGATAAATGTCCAAGGCGAAAATGCCATAAAGCAAAAGGGGAAGTGGAAACAGAGCTAACACTAGCATTTATAGGTAAGTGACTATGCAGTTTGTATAATCCTTGAGAAAGATCAGCAATACCAATCATTTTTCATGTCTTCAGATTCTGTATATGGCAACGAGAAGAAGAAAAAGTGAAGCAACAAGAAAGGTCGTTAGCCATTCGAGAGACAGAGATAATATTGAATTGGAAATCTGGGACATAAAGAACATTGTGAAGCAGAATATGATTATTAATTTGCACATTGCCAGATATGCTTGCAATAATAGTAGATTTAGTAGGTAAAGTCAAACGGACAGGAGGAATATTTGAATGGGAGGCAAACATAGTTAGAGAATAACAAACATGTGTAGTAGCACCACTGTCAAGGATCCAATGAGTGGAAGAATCAAAGGCAAGAGTAGTATACTTACGTTGTGCATCAGCATTGGGAATAAAAGTAAGTGCAGAAAGCTGATTGACACATGATGGAACAGCAGGCGTGGTGGTGGGAACAGAGGCATGTGAAGCAGGAATAGCAGCAGGTAATGGAACAGGATGAGATTGTAAAAGAGCAAGTAAGTGATTATACTGATCTTGACTGATGGAAGAATTATTAGCAACAATAGGTGTTGAAGACAAAATACCAGGTGATGAACTAGGAGGAGATGTTACCACATTATTCACTGAAGCTTTATTGCGAAATTTGTAGCCAGGAGGAAAGCCATGCTTCTTATAACATGTCTCAACAGTATATCTCGGTTTGCCACAGAAGGTACACATTTTATCATTGTTGTTGGACTTAGGCTGATATGCAGGCTTGGAAGAAGAATCAGTGCGGGTAAAACATATATTTGGTTCAGTAATACCAATAAGGTCACGTTCTTGTTGAACAATCAATGAAAAAGCCTTATTAATGGAAGGCAGAGGATCCATTACCAAAATTTGAGATCGAACATTAGCAAAACGGTCATTGAGTCCCTTCAATAATCGAATGACATAATCTTGACGAAAATACTCTTTCGAAGAACAAGAGCAATCAGCAATAGGGCGAAAATTGAGTAGTTCATCCCAAATAATTCTGATTTTAGTAAAGTAATCAGAGACCGAAAGATCACCTTGCCGGATTTGGAAGAGCTCGTCCTGTAACTCAGCGACTCTGAACGCATCACTTTGACTGAATCTCTCTTTCAGGTCATTCCATACATCAACGGCACGATTGAGCCACATAACGCTTTGGCTGATCGATGGAGATAATGAGCGGAAGAGCCAGGTCAAAACCATGGTATTGCATCTCTGCCACGCCGGAAACAGGGGATCAGTGACGATCGGAATTGTTAATGAGCCATCCACGAACTGGTGCTTGTTCTTGCTCATAAGGGCGATCAGCATAGCTCTTGCCCAATGGTGATAGTTAGAACCGACCAGGGATGAGGACACAAGAATCAGTGATGGATTCTCATTCGGATGCATAAAATGGCAACTGGTAGGGTCTTGAGATGGAGCAAGTGACGATGGCGATATCGCCGAGGAACCATCGGTAGCCATAACCAGAGGACAGAGAGAGAAAAGAAATAAGAAATCTCAAAATAGGAAAGTTGACCGAGAGAAAAAATCAACAAATCACGAGGAGCAAATCGGTGGTAACAAAGTTGCTGGGGGATTTGGAAGAAATGGAGAAATGGTGATAGCTCTGCTTCAATTATCAGAGAAGAAGGGCAAAAGCGGAAGTCTGAAAAAAAAAAGCTTCGGATACCATAATACGCAAAAGCAGTCTGACAGGAAAAGAAAACTGAGAAAAATATTCTTATTTTATTAATTTAGTACCCTGTACAGTAGCTCCTATATATAGAGAGAGCAAGCTACAACCTAATGAAAATAGGTGAAGTAGTTACAACTAAATAATTCAATCTGAACAGAACAATTAAACAATTATTATGTAACTACCTCCGTTAAGAGACGCAGCTTAGGGATTTCTGGAAGGAAAAAAAAAGAGAAGGACCTGATTCATTCGTGGATATCACAGCGCCGCAAAGGATATAAAATTGGAGATCAGATAAGCAGACGAGAAAGGACGAACTGAGCGCCGCGCAAGAGGAGAATAAGATATATATATTCAGTGCCGCGAACGAAAGGGAAGGAGAGAATCACCTGATTTATGAGAACCATTGCATCATTCAATTATTATTTCTCCATATGTTATTCCTCCAGTGGATGCGTCGTTACCGAGGAAATTGATTGAATTAATTCTTCTCAAGATTTGCTCATGGCTGTAAGGAATTACTTGAAGCTTGGAGGGAAGAAAATCATGGCTATGTGTGGCTAAAAGCTTTGCTTCTTGGTGATGGAGACTTGTGGCTTGAGCAATTGTGCTTCAATAAGGGAGTTCTTTAATTTAATCTTTTGCTTAGACTATTTAATTGATTTCCTTATTTAAGTTTATCATTATTTAGTTATGAGATTTGGATTGCTGTTATGTGTTCATGTGGATTGCTTATTGTAGTTTAAATTAGATGATGTATTTTGATTTTTAAATCTCCATATTTCTTTAAATGCTTGATTAAATTATGCTTGCTGTGTCATGTTTATGAATGGTAAACATAGTTGATTTTAGCTCTTGAATGGTTCGTTAGAACATTCTAATTGAGAAGAACAATTTGCATCATCTCAATTTTAATTACACATTAAGTGGATTTTAACAATATTTCAAAAGGTAGTAGTTTGCTATGTTTGTAGGAGCTACTATGAATTGAAATTATTGGACTCAAATGTTATCTTGAGGTTGTTTTTTTAGACTTAATGAAATTTGAACTCCCAAATATATTTTAGCAAGGATAGCCACCTTCTTCATTACCAAGAACATCCATCATTAATCCCTTTTAATCCAAAGCATTTTTCACTATTTTCCAAAAAATACCAAAAAGAATAGAATTAGTTGCATTATATTTTTCATGAATTTTAATTTAGAGAAAACCAATTACAAAACCCCTTTTCGAATCATGTTTTTAGCACTTATTCTAACATAGGAATTCAAAATAAATTGGCTCCTTGATAAGAGAATGATCCTGAGTTATTTGCACTGTATTACATTTTAATTCGTGGTAAATTGTGATTTGACCCTGAGGCGACTAAGGTTCCTGTCAAATCAATCACCCAATTCTAAAATCCGAATGAAGACAATTAATTGGTCTAATTTAAAATTTCTTAAGTAAAAGAACGTGATCAATGTAGGATTTGAGTATTTTAAAAGACTTTTAATGAAATTGTTCATAAACAAATTTAAAATGTTAAAATATGATCCACGCAATTCATATAACTGTAATACAAACAAACTCAAAAAAATTAAATTATTAAAAAAAACTATAATAATAATTTGAGAAAATATTAAATCTGAACCATTCATTTTTTAATCGAATTTTGGAGATGTGATTCCGAGAAGAAAATGAGAAATTTAATTATGAGAATATCATCTTACAATATTAATAGTACATATCATCAGTGATAAAAGCACTGCGACTTTAATGTGTGCATGTCTTCTAGTGGTGTTTGTGGCTAGCTTCTTTTTTCTTTTCTTTTTTGAAAAGTCAATTTTACTAATAGCAAAACAAGTATTACATACACTAATAGCCGAAGCCAATAAAACTCAAAAAGCCTAACATACAACCTAACACACCCTTACCAATTATAACCTACAAACAAAACCAACAATTGAAAGAATGAGAAATCCTATCAGCTATATCAGATATACATCAGCACAATCAACCAATGCCTTCCCTGTCGTGATCACTATACGAGAGCGGACCTGATTTCTTTGGGTATCACCGAGTCAAGGAACAAAAATTTGCTTCAAGAAGATGGAGGATAAGTCGCCAAAGAGGTGGTGCATCTTCTCTTACGCACCAGTGCGAGACAATCAGCGGCTTTATTTCCCCGCCAAGAAACAAGGGACAAGAAGACGTTACCCATGGACTCAAAAGACCCAAAGATTTCCATTAACGAGATCTTGACACCTCCGGTTACACCCAAACAATTGACCTATTTACCACCAATCTATACAAGGTCTCACAATCTGTTTCAAAAATCACCACAGAATTGTGAAACTTTCCCCGACAAAGCAAGGCCTCCCTAAAAGCCAAGCATTTAGCCATGAAACCAAATGAACCACGTACTGATTTCCCCAACCCGCCAACGAATTCCCCCCTTAAATTTCTGCACACAATTCCAACCCCTGATGTCATCGTAGCCTCCTTGAAAGAACCATCAAACTTAATCTTGATAGCACCAGGGGGAGGTCTCAACCAACGCTGATTCCTTTCCACAACCTCCACATAGATTTTCTTTTTCGCAGCACCCCCTCTTGCCTTAGATTTCCAGAAATCATCCACTTGGGAATTTACAAGTCTAACCACCTCATTTGCATCAGGTCTTTCCTCCCTAAAAATCCAATTGCACTGTTTTTTCTAAATCCACAAACACATCATGGTGAACACAGACTTTCCATATTCATCTAGACCAAACTTCTCATACAATAGGTCACACAGCCACTCCTCACACCTTTTCATAGACCACTTACTAAATCTTAACCCCGGTGGACATCCAAACTAGCAGAATTTTGTCCAGGGACAAAGAAACAATTACTAGAACATTTACGCTTAAACAGTGCATTTTGGGTTGTTATGGCCCCCACCCCTAATCTCTAAAGGAAATGTTGGATTTTAGGGGGAACCACAACACGCCAAATATTTTTCCATAGAGAATCAGGAACAGTAAAGGACGTATGCATGTCATTAATCATAATGTTCATTGTATTTTAAAAATCAAAAGTGAATTGCCAATTTTAAAAGTGTTGAACAATGTATGTATTCAAATGCCAAAGTTAAAAAAAAAAAAAAAAAAAAATAGACCAAGTGATTTGTAAAAATAGAAAAAAAGAAAAAGAAAAGAAAAGAAAGGTGTTAAAAAAAATTGTTTGGTTTTGAAAAAAAAAGAGAAAAAAATTATAAAGAAGACATTTGTTCATAATTTTCAAGAGTTTGTAGAGTTATTTGGATGCAATGAATTTGTTCATTAGCTGTGACTTGCATATCAATTATTTTATTTTTTAAAATTAATTCATTCCATTTAGCCTTCTTCCATCATTACAAGCCTTTTAAGTCCTCTTGATTCATTTCATTAATTGCTATTAGTAGTGGAGATTTTAGAGTTGTTACAAGCCTATGGTAAGGTGTTGATTAAGTGAGCTAGAGTGAAATTATTCCAATGAGGAGAGATGAGTGAAACACTAATAATGCCTTGAGAGTCCTCTTATGCTTCATTCTAATATTTTGAGTTGTGTAGCCAGCTAATTTCTTTACATCGCTTGATTATCACTTGTGTTGGCTTGAGGAATTTGATTAATTAATCCATTGCTTTCTAATTATGAAATTGCTCATCTTTCAAATGCATTAGTGATTTGGACTTGGAATTTTGTACTCAATTGCCTTTGTTCAGGAGTACAAAGGTCTAAGTGTGGGGGAATTGATTGAACCATATTTTTATATGATTTTTGGATAATTAAATTGGGATTCTTAATGCATTTTGTCATAGTTATTGAGCTTAAAATGTGTTTCTTGGGATAAATTGAGATTAAGAGTAAATACATTAAATTAGGGCTAAAAGGGCAAAATTGTAAAAAAAATGTAATTACTCTTAATCATTGATTTTTATGAGAACATTTGATGTTAGATTAATTATTTTGATTGTAGATACTTGAAAAGATTAGATCAAATTTAAAAATAAAAGTTTGAACCCAAGTTGCAAAAGTTTCAATTTAGTCCCTACTCCAAAACTTTTTAAATTGTCAATTAGGTCCCTGTCTGCTGCAACTGTGCGTTTTGGCCATTGATTGATTAATTAGGTTTTTCAGTCATTCAAAAGAAGACCCGAGACGCGACCTGGGAGCTGGAGGGGAGACATTACGCAAGAAAAAAAAAGAGAGGGAGATTGTGCGCCGCTACTGGGGGGGATTATTGATTGAAGAAATGGAGAGATAAAAAGGAAGGAGAATACCCCCACACAAGGAGCGCTTTGCGGAGAAAAAGAAGGAGATACACGAGACCTAAAGAAGCTGATTTATTGAGGAGGAGCAGAGGACGCTATTGACGACTTGGAAGAATTGATTCAGAGACGCTAGAGCTTGACACCACCATCTTCTTCTTCCGCGGAATCACCGACTCGAGACTTCCACCCTCATCTCCTCAACACCACCGTGGCTCCCTTGTTCGAATTTTCAGAACAACACCGTTTGTTTTTACTTGATTTATTATCTATCTCGATTTGATTTTTGGGTTATTTTTCAGCCACCAAGCTTTATGTTCTAGTGTTAATTTTTGATTTTAATCGAGATTAATGGGCGGGTGTTCGAATCGAGAGTGACTATATTTCTTGAAGCTAATTTCATGAGTGGCTAGGCAATTTTTGTGCTCTTGGTGATGAGTTGGAGATGCTTGAGCTCGCATGTGCTTATATAGGGGAGTTTTATTTATCATTCTATTAGTCTAGAATTATGTATTTGAATTTCTTAATTTTTATACATGATGATGGGCGAGATTAATGGTAATTAACTCTATTAGTTTGATAATCGTAGTTGAAATTGGATATTGTGATTTGAAGATTATATGTGTTTGAATTTCTTTGTGGTTGCAATGAAGCTATGTTGATTAGCGTGGTATTGTCTCGTTAATGTAGTTGATTTGTAATCCTTGAGGGGCTGGTTAGCACTCAAATTTAAAGAAGACTCATATCGCATAATTCCAATTTCAATTGCACATTAAGTGGTGTCTAACAATATCTCAAGTGGTGGTAGTTAGCTACGGTAGTAGGAGCTACTATCAATTGAGAATATTAGACTCAAGTGGTATCTTGAGGTTTTTTTTTCTTATTGAGACTTAATGAAGCTTTGACTCCCATATTTCTTTTGAGCGAGGATAGCTATTTTCTTCATTACCAAGAGCACTCAATCATTAAATCCCTTTTTAATCCAAATCATTCTTCATTATTTTCTAAAAAAAAAAATCAAAAAGAATAGAATTAGTTTCTTCTTATTTTAATGAATTTTAGTTTATAGAAAACCAATTTCAAAACCCCATTCTAACCATGATTTTAGCACTTAGTTTAAGCTAGGGAATTCAAAATAAATTGGCTCCTTGATAAGAGAACGATCCGAGTTATTTGCACTATATTGCATTTTAATTCGTGGTAAATTGTGATTTGACCCGAGGCGACTAAGGTTTTGTCAAATCAATGGCGCGTTGTCGGGGAGTCAATTTTGACTCCTTTGGTTTACTAAGTGTCAATTGGTTTTAATTGACCGGGGTTTGCCCTTGTGAGCCTATTAGGTTTTCTTTCATTTTTCGTAATTTTAAATTAAAAAAAAAAATCAAATATTCATAGTTTGTTTACTTGCAAAAAAAAAAAAAGACCACCAAATATTTTGATTTACTTTGTTTTTGCATTTGCATTCTAGCATTTTTACTCCATACACATCATACATACTCACATACACCGCCACTCCTTCCACTTTGCACATTTTCTTGCTTGAATTTGTGTGCAAGACAGTTTTGGTACTCCATTGTTTCACTGCTTTCTTGACAGCTTTTTATATCCGACCTATTTGAGGGGGAATCTGATCATTCTTTTAATCTTGATTTTTTCATAGACTTAAGTGATTGTGCTTCACAAGGTACAACTATGGAAGGTGAAAACAATGCTCAACCAAGGAGGAGAACTATCAGGGATGTAACAAGATCGGATGTCACTCATGATCCTTTCAACATCGCATGCCCTAACCTTGAGGTCAATTTTGAGCTTAAAGGTCCTTTGCTTAATTCATTACCTCGTTTCCATGGACTTGAAAAGGAAGACCCTTATAGCCATCTCAATGCTTTGCACGTGGCTTGCTCAAATATGAAGCTTGTTGGTGCTCGCATAGAAGATGTGCAATTAAAGGTGTTCTATTTTACTTTGGAGGAAAGCTAAAGAGTGGTACATGATGCTACCTAGGCATATTAATGATGCTCTTCATTCATGGGCTAATTTGAAGAAAGCCTTCTTGGAAAAGTACTTTCCGATTTAAGGGTTGGGGAGCTTAAAAAAGGAGATTTACTCTATCAAACAAGACCCTTTAGAGTCTTTCTATGAATATTGGAGTCGTTTTCAAGAGCTTTTAGCTAAGTGTCCACACCATCAAATTGTTGATGAACAGTTGATCACTTATTTTCGTGATGGTCTTCTGCCTAATGAGAAAGGCATTATAGACGCTTCAGCTGGGGGTTCTTTAGAAGATTGCACGACTGAAGAGGCATGGGCTCAAATTCGAATGAGGGCTCGAAATACTCAACAATATAATGTGAGAGAGATAAGAGGAGTTTGTGATATAGGTTCCAACCAAAGAATGGTCTCACTTGAGTCTAAGATGGATACAATTACTTCACAACTTTCTCTAATCACATCTGAGCTTCATAATCTGAGTATTCAACAAGCAACTCATTCTCTTACTTCACAAGATCTTGTTGCACCTGGTTGTGATGGTTGTGGTTCAATGATGCACATTACAAGTTTATGCCCTAATCATCCTGAGGAAGTTAATGCTATGTATCAAGGAAGGCCCAATCAACAACAACCAAGATGGGATTCTAACACTACCACCTACAATGAAGGTAGAAGACCTAATTCTAATTTTGGTTGGAGAAATCAAGAAGGTTCATCATATCAAGTCCAACCATATGGGTCAAACCGTGGGCAAATGGCGCCTATTCAAGAGTCAAAGGGTGATGAGACCAATCAATTGTTGAAGAGTGTGGTTTCTCAACTTACTAGTATGAACAACCGGATGATGGAAGATAAAGCGTGAATGAGAGTCAATTCTCTTCTCGTTTCCAATACCCTACAAAAGCTACAAAGTGATGTGGCAAGTGATGGTAAACAAATGGCTCATATGTGCAAGAAGTTGGAAGAATTGGAGTTGAAGAATAACAATGTGCAATCCCACTTGACTCAACTCTCAAATTCTGTGAGTGATGTGCACGCTAAGACAAGTGGTTCCATTCCTTCAAATACTGTCATCAATTCTAAATCACTCAATGCCATTGAGTTAAGGAGTGGTAAGAAGGTACGTTTCCCTGAAGAGGTTGATGATGAAGTGGATGAGGAAATAGAGGTTGAAAGTCCACCATTGAGCCCAATGAAGCTACGAATCGAAAGCCTTAAAAGAGAAGGCTATCCTTGAGAAGAAGAATAGCAAAGCAATTGAGCAACCTCAAGTGGAACAACAACCACTTCGAGAGAGGTTGGCTCCAAGGAAAGAAGCACTTTCGAGGAAGGTGAGACAAGCGAGCAAGGCATCTTACCTAGTACTAATGGTAAGGAGGTAAAAATTTCTCAACTCCCTTTTCCTAAAGCTTACTTTCAAGGCAAGAAAATGCATGATGAACAAAATGAGAAAGAAATGTATGATTTATTTAGCAAGCTACATATCAATGTCCCTTTCTTTCAACTTGTTAAGTCTATGCCTAGTTATTGCAAATTCTTGAAAGAGCTTTGTACTAACAAGAGGAAGTTTAGGCCTAATGAGAGAGTGCAAATTAGCCCTAATGTGTCTGCCCTTTTCAAACCCCAACTCCCTGTTAAGTGCAAGGATCCCGGCTCATTCACTATACCTTGTACCATAGGTAATGTGAATGTAGCTCAAGCCTTGTTAGATTTAGGTGCAGCCATTAATGTCATGCCTAGTGCCATTTTTAAATCTCTTGGTGTCAAAGAGCTTAAGAGGACTAGTGTGGTTCTTCAACTAGATGATAGGAGCATTAGACACCCACTAGGCATCATTGAGGATTTGCTTGTTAAAGTCAAAGACTTGGTTTTCCCTGCTGACTTCTATGTGTTGGATATGTCTCATGAGTCTAGTGAATGCACCCTTATTTTAGGGAGACCCTTTATGAGAACAATTTGGTACCTTTATAGACATGAGAGATGGTTCAATCACTATGGAAGTAGGTAACAATAAGCTAAGTTTTAACATGTATGAAGCCATGAAGCATCCTTATGAAGATTACTCTTTATTAGGTGTGAATTCAATTGATTTTGCCATTGATGATTTGATTGATGAACATGAGCTTAATTTGCACACTGATAATTGTAATCTTGAATGTGGAATTTCACTGGATTCATGTGATAAATTTCCCTTCTCTTCTGTTGATAATTTTTATTCACTTGGGAGTGAGATTTCCAACCTCGACTCATCGATGGTTGATTGTTGGTTATCATCCCTTGATGATTTTTCTCTTACTTCTCTTAGTTCGTTAGAGCTTAATTCTTCCAATGATTCAAAGTATTCGGTGATGATGCTTGTGAGGAAGGTGTTTTTGTCAATGTTTTGGTCACAAACTGGTGGAGGAAGCTGAGTTTGATGTCGGTAGCCAAGACTTGGATGATTTGTTCTCCAAGGGGATAGCCCTTACACCGACAAAGACATCCTCTCACGTGACTCACTTTGGACCTAAACACAATGTGGTTAAAGGGCCACCTTCTAACTCATTGCCTAATCATAGAACTAAGATTACTCCGCATACCTTGAGATTTTTGAATGAGCTAATCACTCCTTGTGAAGTAGGTATGAAGGAGACTACTTTCCCAAGCCTCGTTATTCTTTGTTGTAAGCCAACCTAGTGTTGGTTCAACACTTGGGAAGACCAATGAACAAGTGGTAGAGTCCATGGAGCTTAGCACAAGTCATGCACCTCCTAAGCTTGCAAAGGGAGTATTTCTACTACCCTTGATCTTCCTAGACTAATTCTCTCTATTGTCCAACCTCCCGATTTAGAGCTTAAGCCTCTCCCCTCTAATTTGAAATATGCTTTCCTTCTTCTTTGATGGAAAATTACACGTTATTATTTCAAACTCTTTGTCGGTTAATGAGGAGGAAAGATTGCTTGATGTTTTGAGTAAAAATAGAAAGGCTCTAGGTTGGACTTTAGCCGACATCCCGGGATTAGTCCATTTGTTTGTACCCATAAGATCCTTTTGCATGAGGAATCCAAACCTCTTAGGCAACCCCAAAGGAGACTCAACCCTCTAATTCTAGATGTGGTTAAGAAAGAAGTAACCAAGCTATTGAGTGCGGGTATCATCTACCCAATTTTTGATAGTGAGTGGGTTAGTCCGGTGCATGTAGTGCCTAAGAAGAGTGGGATAACGTGGTAAAGAATGAAAATGATGAGTTGATACCTACTAGGGTGCAAAATGCTTGGAGAGTGTGCATAGACTATAGGAAATTGAATGAAGCATCTAGGAAAGATCATTTTCCCTTACCCTTCATAGATCGATGCTTGAAAGGTTGGCGGGTAAGAGCCACTATTGTTTCCTAGATGGTTATTCAGGATATTTTCAAATCCCACTTGCCCCTGAAGATCAGGAAAATACCACTTTTACTTGTCCATTTGGTACCTATGCTTATAGGAGAATGCCATTCGGATTGTGCAATGCCCCTGGCACTTTCCAACGTTGCATGATGTCACTATTCTTTGATTTTCTTGAAAATTGCATGGAAGTTTTTATGGATGATTTTACGATTGTATGGCAATTCGTTTGATGCTTGTTTAGATAGTTTGGACAATGTTCTTGCTAGATGCATTGAGAAAAATTTGGTTTTGAATTATGAGAAGTGTCATTTCATGGTTGATCATGGAATAGTACTTGGTCACTTGATATCTAGCAAGGGCATTGAGGTTGATAGAGCTAAAATTGAGGTGATTTCCTCCTTGCCCTACCCCACTAATATTAAAACACTTCGTTCTTTCTTAGGGCATGTGGGTTTTTACCGAAGATTCATAAAATATTTTAGCAAGATAGCTCTACCTTTATCTAAACTATTGCAAAAAGATGTTGATTTTGACTTTGATACTTCTTGCAAACAAGCATTTAATGAGTTAAAAGCACACTTGATATCTCCTCCTATTTTAAATGCGCCAGATTGGACCTTGCCTTTTGAACTAGCATGCGATGCCTCCAATTTCACGTGGGGGTCATGCTAGGACAAAAGCATAGCAAGTTATCTCATGTGATTGCTTATGCATCCAAAACTTTGGATAGTGCACAAAAAAATTACACAACCACAGAAAAAGAACTTTTTGCTGTCATATTTGCATTAGATAAGTTTCAGCAATATCTAATAAATTCTACAGTGGTGGTGTATACAGATCACGCGGCTGTGAAGTTTCTCTTCACTAAGCCTCAATCCAAACCAAGGCTTATTAGGTGGATGCTTTTGCTACAAGAGTTCGATATAAGCATTAAGGATAGGCCTGGAACTGCAAATCTTGTAGCAGATCACCTGAGTAGACTACCGGATGGTACCAGGGGAGTACTTGACTCTGAACTTATTTGTGATGATTTCCCTGATGCATCTCTTATGTCTATATCTCTCTATGTTCCTTGGTTTGCTGATCTAGTGAATTATATTGTGACCAGTCTCATTCCTGAGCATATGTCTTCTTTTTAGGCTCAAAAACTTAAACGAGAAGCTGAACACTACATTTGGGATGAGCCCTATCTGTGGAGACTATGCAATGATCAAGTTATCAGGAGGTGTATTTCAGAGACCGAGTCTAAGGACATACTTTCTGCTTGCCATTCAATGGTTTGTGGAGGACATTTTAGTGCTCATAAGACCTCTAGGAAAGTGTTAGATGCTGGATTTTACTGGCCTACCCTGTTTAAGGATGCATATTTGTATTGTAAGGCATGTGATAAATGCCAAAGGTTTGGGGGTTAGGTAAGCGACATGAGATGCCACAACAACCTATGCTCTTTTGTGAGGTATTTGATGTTTGGGGTATCGATTTTATGGGTCCTTTTCCACCATCATTTGGCTTTACCTACATCCTTTTAGCCATGGATTACCTTTCTAGGTGGGTAGAAGCCATTCCCACTAGGAAAGATGATGCCCAAACGGTTTCCAAATTTCTCAAGTCTAACATCTTTTGTAGATTCGGAGTACCGAGGGCTATAGTGAGTGATAGAGGTACCCATTTTTGCAATAAGGTTATTGATAACTTACTTGTTAAGCTTGGGGTAACCCACAAAATGTCCACCCCTTATCATCCACAAACGAATGGGCAAGCAGAAGTATCCAACCGAGAGATCAAACACATATTGGAAAAGATAGTTAAGCCTTCAAGAAAGGATTGGAGCTCAAGGTTGGAGGAAGCACTATGGGCCTATAGAACCGCATTCAAGACACCAATAGGAATGTCTCCTTACCGGCTTATCTTTGGTAAAGCATGTCATATTCCGGTAGAATTGGAGCACAAAACCTATTGGGTTGTGAAGATGTGCAATATGGATATGGAAGAAGCTGATTTGGAAAGGAAGTTACAAATGCAAGAACTTGAGGAAATGCGATTAGAAGCTTATGAGAGTTCCCGCATTTACAAAGAAAAGACCAAGCTACTTCATGACAAGAAGATTTTAAGAAAGGATTTCAAAGTTGGTGATAAGGTTTTGCTATATAAGGCCCGATTCAAGTTGTTGAATGGGAAGCTAAAAGATAATTGGCATGGACCTTTCACTGTCACCAAAGTGCATCCATTCGGCATGGTAGAGCTGCTTGATGAGACTACTGGAAAGGAATTTCAAGTTAATGGACACCTCCTCAAGCTCTACCGTGATTCATCATCAAAGCCTCCTTGAGGCCAGGTTGTCTCTTTCCTTCACTTACATTTTCTGATTCGAATTGTTTAACTCATTTGTGATTCTGAATGCTTGAAATAAGTGTGGGGGAGGGACTATCTCGATAGAAAAGTAGAAGTAGTATAGTTTAGTAATTAGAATAAGAGCTCCCAATGTATGTTTTGCATCTTAGCCACTACCTTGCTTAATTACCATTGTGCCTCTCCATTCTAATCTTTCTCGTTATTTTGGCTTGTTTCTTCTTTCTTCTCTCTTTATATGATGTTGATGTGTTGTGTTTCAATTGCAATTGGACTTCACAACTTTCCACTTCATTAAGGAACAAGTTAGAATAATGGAACTGCTTTACAAACATTGAGGACAATGTGTTGATTAAGTGTGGGGGAGCGAATACATTTTGAATCCCAATTAATTGGTTGTTTTTAAATGAAAAAAATGCCTTAAACTAGAATTTTTTTCAAGAATGACTTGCTTTAATACATGCATTTGTGGGAAATTCTTTGAAGCTTTCATGAGATCTAGTGTTTTGGCAACTTTTTAAAACCATGCTTTGTTTTTCAAATGAATGGGAAGAGAAATTAACCCACATTTGGATTTTTGCTTGCTCCTTGTTTTGAGAAAGAGAGTTTCTACTTCATTAGTGCTTTTATGACTTGAGCATGATTGCAAATTGATTGTAATGTTTTGATTGATTGTGTTTGTAAGGTTAGCACTTGAAATAGTTAGGTAGATGTTTTGTGGTTAGCTTGCTATGCAATTCATTGTGTTAGAGTGAGCATTAGAGAAAAACCTTATTGGAAGGATATTTGACCCTTAAATTCTTTTCATGTGTGCATGTTCACTTAGTTTTTCACCTTCTAGAACTTGTTTCAACTCTTGTTCGAAATAGTGTTTGCATTAGTGTTATGAAAATGAAAGAGGCATTCAATTCTAAACCATTTCCATCCAAACACAAACCTACATTCATCTACCATTTGCTACCCTTTTCGAGCCATTCATATGTTGTATGCATGTCATTAATCATAATGTTCATTGTATTTTAAAAATCAAAAGTGAATTGCCAATTTTAAAAGTGTTGAACAATGTATGTATTCAAATGCCAAAGTTAAAAAAAAAAAAAAAAAAAAAAAAAATAGACCAAGTGATTTGTAAAAATAGAAAAAAAGAAAAAGAAAAGAAAAGAAAGGTGTTAAAAAAAATTGTTTGGTTTTGAAAAAAAAAAAGAGAAAAAAATTATAAAGAAGACATTTGTTCATAATTTTCAAGAGTTTGTAGAGTTATTTGGATGCAATGAATTTGTTCATTAACTTGTGACTTGCATATCAATTATTTTATTTTTTAAAATTAATTCATTCCATTTAGCCTTCTTCCATCATTACAAGCCTTTTAAGTCCTCTTGATTCATTTCATTAATTGCTATTAGTAGTGGAGATTTTAGAGTTGTTACAAGCCTATGGTAAGGTGTTGATTAAGTGAGCTAGAGTGAAATTATTCCAATGAGGAGAGATGAGTGAAACACTAATAATGCCTTGAGAGTCCTCTTATGCTTCATTCTAATATTTTGAGTTGTGTAGTCAGCTAATTTCTTTACATCGCTTGATTATCACTGGTGTTGGCTTGAGGAATTTGATTAATTAATCCATTGCTTTCTAATTATGAAATTGCTCATCTTTCAAAAGCATTAGTGATTTGGACTTGGAATTTTGTACTCAATTGCCTTTGTTCAGGAGTACAAAGGTCTAAGTGTGGGGGAATTGATTGAACCATATTTTTATATGATTTTTGGATAATTAAATTGGGATTCTTAATGCATTTTGTCATAGTTATTGAGCTTAAAATGTGTTTCTTGGGATAAATTGAGATTAAGAGTAAATACATTAAATTAGGGCTAAAAAGGGCAAAATTGTAAAAAAAATGTAATTACTCTTAATCATTGATTTTTATGAGAACATTTGATGTTAGATTAATTATTTTGATTGTAGATACTTGAAAAGATTAGATCAAATTTAAAAATAAAAGTTTGAATTCAAGTTGCAAAAGTTTCAATTTAGTCCCTACTCCAAAACTTTTTAAATTGTCAATTAGGTCCCCCTGTTCAAAACTGTGCGTTTTGGCCATTGATTGATTAATTAGGTTTTTAAGTCATTCAAAAGAAGACCCGAGACGCGATTTTGGGAGATTAATGGAGGGAGACATTACGCAAGAAAAAAAAGAGAGGGAGATTGTGGAAAGGAGACGCTGCGGGGGGGGGATTATTGATTGAAGAAATGGAGAGATAAAGAGGAAGGAGAATACCCAATGTGGAGAGGGGGGGAAACGTGATCGGAGAAAAAGAAGGAGATACATGGACCTAAAGAAGCTGATTTATTGAGGAGGATGGACAAGAGGACGCTATTGACGACTTGGGGAAGAATTGATTCGGAGACGCTAGAGCTTGACACCACCATCTTCTTCTTCCCGCAGAATCACCGACTCGACTTCCACCCTCATCTCCTCAACACCACCGTGGCTCCCTTGTTCTGAATTTTCAGAACAACACCGTTTGTTTTTTACTTGATTTATTATCTATCTCTGATTTGATTTTTGGGTTATTTTTCAGCCACCAAGCTTTATGTTCTAGTGTTAATTTTTGATTTTAATCGAGATTAATGGGCGGGTGTTCGAATCGAGAGTGACTATATTTCTTGAAGCTAATTTCATGAGTGGCTAGGCAATTTTTGTGCTCTTGGTGATGAGTTGGAGATGCTTGAGCTCGCATGTGCTTACATAGGGGGAGTTTTATTTATCATTCTATTAGTCTAGAATTATGTATTTGAATTTCTTAATTTTTATACATGATGATGGAACTGAGATTAATGGTAATTAACTCTATTAGTTTGATAATCGTAGTTGAAATTGGATATTGTGATTTGAAGATTATATGTGTTTGAATTTCTTTGTGGTTGCAATGAAGCTATGTTGATTAGCGTGGTATTGTCTCGTTAATGTAGTTGATTTGTAATCCTTGAGGGGCTGGTTAGCACTCAAATTTAAAGAAGACTCATATCGCATAATTCCAATTTCAATTGCACATTAAGTGGTGTCTAACAATATCTCAAGTGGTGGTAGTTAGCTACGGTAGTAGGAGCTACTATCAATTGAGAATATTGGACTCAAGTGGTATCTTGAGGTTTTTTTTCTTATTGAGACTTAATGAAGCTTTGACTCCCATATTTCTTTTGAGCGAGGATAGCTATTTTCTTCATTACCAAGAGCACTCAATCATTAAATCCCTTTTTAATCCAAATCATTCTTCATTATTTTCTAAAAAAAAAATCAAAAAGAATAGAATTAGTTTCTTCTTATTTTAATGAATTTTAGTTTATAGAAAACCAATTTCAAAACCCCATTCTAACCATGATTTTAGCACTTAGTTTAAGCTAGGGAATTCAAAATAAATTGGCTCCTTGATAAGAGAACGATCCCGAGTTATTTGCACTATATTGCATTTTAATTCGTGGTAAATTGTGATTTGACCCTGAGGCGACTAAGGTTTCTGTCAAATCAATGGCGCCGTTGTCGGGAGTCAATTTTGACTCCTTTGGTTTACTAAGTGTCAATTGGTTTTAATTGACCGGGTTTGCCCTTGTGAGCCTATTAGGTTTTCTTTCATTTTTCGTAATTTTAAATTAAAAAAAAAAAAAATCAAATATTCATAGTTTGTTTACTTGCATCAAAAAAAAAAAAAAACCACCAAATATTTTGATTTACTTTTTTTTTTGCATTTGCATTCTAGCATTTTTACTCCATACACATCATACATACTCACATACACCGCCACTCCTTCCACTTTGCACATTTTCTTGCTTGAATTTGTGTGCAAGACGGTTTTGGTACTCCATTGTTTCACTTGCTTTCTTGATGACTTTTTATATCCGACCTATTTGAGGGGGAATCGATCATTCTTTTAATCTTGATTTTTTCATAGACTTAAGTGATTGTGCTTCACAAGGTACAACTATGGAAGGTGAAAACAATGCTCAACCAAGGAGGAGAACTATCGGGATGTAACAAGATCGGATGTCACTCATGATCCTTTCAACATCGCATGCCCTAACCTTGAGGTCAATTTTGAGCTTAAAGGTCCTTTGCTTAATTCATTACCTCGTTTCCATGGACTTGAAAAGGAAGACCCTTATAGCCATCTCAATGCTTTGCACGTGGCTTGCTCAAATATGAAGCCTTGTTGGTGCTCGCATAGAAGATGTGCAATTAAAGGTGTTCTATTTTACTTTGGAGGGGAAAGCTAAAGAGTGGTACATGATGCTACCTAGGCATATTAATGATGCTCTTCATTCATGGGCTAATTTGAAGAAAGCCTTCTTGGAAAAGTACTTTCCTGATTTAAGGGTTGGGGAGCTTAAAAAGGAGATTTACTCTATCAAACAAGACCCTTTAGAGTCTTTCTATGAATATTGGAGTCGTTTTCAAGAGCTTTTAGCTAAGTGTCCACACCATCAAATTGTTGATGAACAGTTGATCACATATTTTCGTGATGGTCTTCTGCCTAATGAGAAAGGCATTATAGACGCTTCAGCTGGGGGTTCTTTAGAAGATTGCACGGCTGAAGAGGCATGGGCTCAAATTCGAATGAGGGCTCGAAATACTCAACAATATAATGTGAGAGAGATAAGAGGAGTTTGTGATATAGGTTCCAACCAAAGAATGGTCTCACTTGAGTCTAAGATGGATACAATTACTTCACAACTTTCTCTAATCACATCTCGAGCTTCATAATCCGAGTATTCAACAAGCAACTCATTCTCTTACTTCACAAGATCTTGTTGCACCTGGTTGTGATGGTTGTGGTTCAATGATGCACATTACAAGTTTATGCCCTAATCATCCTGAGGAAGTTAATGCTATGTATCAAGGAAGGCCCAATCAACAACAACCAAGATGGGATTCTAACACTACCACCTACAATGAAGGTAGAAGACCTAATTCTAATTTTGGTTGGAGAAATCAAGAAGGTTCATCATATCAAGTCCAACCATATGGGTCAAACCGTGGGCAAATGGCGCCTATTCAAGAGTCAAAGGGTGATGAGACCAATCAATTGTTGAAGAGTGTGGTTTCTCAACTTACTAGTATGAACAACCGGATGATGGAAGATAAAGCTGTGAATGAGAGTCAATTCTCTTCTGTTTCCAATACCCTACAAAAGCTACAAAGTGATGTGGCAAGTGATGGTAAACAAATGGCTCATATGTGCAAGAAGTTGGAAGAATTGGAGTTGAAGAATAACAATGTGCAATCCCACTTGACTCAACTCTCAAATTACGTGAGTGATGTGCACGCTAAGACAAGTGGTTCCATTCCTTCAAATACTGTCATCAATTCTAAATCACTCAATGCCATTGAGTTAAGGAGTGGTAAGAAGGTACGTTTCCCTGAAGAGGTTGATGATGAAGTGGATGAGGAAATAGAGGTTGAAAGTCCACCATTGAGCCCAATGAAGCTACCTGAATCTGAAAGCCTTAAAGAGAAGGCTATCCTTGAGAAGAAGAGTAGCAAAGCAATTGAGCAACCTCAAGTGGAACAACAACCACTTCTGAGAGAGGTTGGCTCCAAGGAAAGAAGCACTTCTGAGGAAGGTGAGACAAGCGAGCAAGGCATCTTACCTAGTACTAATGGTAAGGAGGTAAAAATTTCTCAACTCCCTTTTCCTAAAGCTTACTTTCAAGGCAAGAAAATGCATGATGAACAAAATGAGAAAGAAATGTATGATTTATTTAGCAAGCTACATATCAATGTCCCTTTCTTTCAACTTGTTAAGTCTATGCCTAGTTATTGCAAATTCTTGAAAGAGCTTTGTACTAACAAGAGGAAGTTTAGGCCTAATGAGAGAGTGCAAATTAGCCCTAATGTGTCCGCCCTTTTCAAACCCCAACTCCTGTTAAGTGCAAGGATCCGGCTCATTCACTATACCTTGTACCATAGGTAATGTGAATGTAGCTCAAGCCTTGTTAGATTTAGGTGCAGCCATTAATGTCATGCCTAGTGCCATTTTTAAATCTCTTGGTGTCAAAGAGCTTAAGAGGACTAGTGTGGTTCTTCAACTAGCGATAGGAGCATTAGACACCCACTAGGCATCATTGAGGATTTGCTTGTTAAAGTCAAAGACTTGGTTTTCCCGCGACTTCTATGTGTTGGATATGTCTCATGAGTCTAGTGAATGCACCCTTATTTTAGGGAGACCCTTTATGAGAACAGCTGGTACCTTTATAGACATGAGAGATGGTTCAATCACTATGGAAGTAGGTAACAATAAGCTAAGTTTTAACATGTATGAAGCCATGAAGCATCCTTATGAAGATTACTCTTTATTAGGTGTGAATTCAATTGATTTTGCCATTGATGATTTGATTGATGAACATGAGCTTAATTTGCACACTGATAATTGTAATCTTGAATGTGGAATTTCACTGGATTCATGTGATAAATTTCCTTCTCTTCGTTGATAATTTTTATTCACTTGGGAGTGAGATTTCCAACCTCGACTCATCGATGGTTGATTGTTGGTTATCATCCCTTGATGATTTTTCTCTTACTTCTCTTAGTTCGTTAGAGCTTAATTCTTCCAATGATTCAAAGTATTCGGTGATGATGCTTGTGAGGAAGGTGTTTTTGTCAATGTTTCAGGTCACAAACTGGTGGAGGAAGTTGAGTTTGATGTCGGTAGCCAAGACTTGGATGATTTGTTCTCCAAGGGGATAGCCCTTACACCGACAAAGACATCCTCTCACGTGACTCACTTTGGACCTAAACACAATGTGGTTAAAGGGCCACCTTCTAACTCATTGCCTAATCATAGAACTAAGATTACTCCGCATACCTTGAGATTTTTGAATGAGCTAATCACTCCTTGTGAAGTAGGTATGAAGGAGACTACTTTCCCCAAGCCTGTTGCTGTTGTAAGCCAACCTAGTGTTGGTTCAACACTTGGGAAGACCAATGAACAAGTGGTAGAGTCCATGGAGCTTAGCACAAGTCATGCACCTCCTAAGCTTGCAAAGGGGAGTATTTCTACTACCCTTGATCTTCCTAGACTAATTCTCTCTATTGTCCAACCTCCTGATTTAGAGCTTAAGCCTCTCCCCTCTAATTTGAAATATGCTTTCCTTGCTGCTGATGGAAAATTACCTGTTATTATTTCAAACTCTTTGTCTGTTAATGAGGAGGAAAGATTGCTTGATGTTTTGAGTAAAAATAGAAAGGCTCTAGGTTGGACTTTAGCTGACATCCCTGGGATTAGTCCTATTTGTTTGTACCCATAAGATCCTTTTGCATGAGGAATCCAAACCTCTTAGGCAACCCCAAAGGAGACTCAACCCTCTAATTCTAGATGTGGTTAAGAAAGAAGTAACCAAGCTATTGAGTGCGGGTATCATCTACCCAATTTTTGATAGTGAGTGGGTTAGTCCGGTGCATGTAGTGCCTAAGAAGAGTGGGATAACTGTGGTAAAGAATGAAAATGATGAGTTGATACCTACTAGGGTGCAAAATGCTTGGAGAGTGTGCATAGACTATAGGAAATTGAATGAAGCATCTAGGAAAGATCATTTTCCCTTACCCTTCATAGATCAGATGCTTGAAAGGTTGGCGGGTAAGAGCCACTATTGTTTCCTAGATGGTTATTCAGGATATTTTCAAATCCCACTTGCCCCTGAAGATCGGGAAAAGACCACTTTTACTTGTCCATTTGGTACCTATGCTTATAGGAGAATGCCATTCGGATTGTGCAATGCCCCGGCACTTTCCAACGTTGCATGATGTCACTATTCTTTGATTTTCTTGAAAATTGCATGGAAGTTTTTATGGATGATTTTACGAGTGTATGGCAATTCGTTTGATGCTTGTTTAGATAGTTTGGACAATGTTCTTGCTAGATGCATTGAGAAAAATTTGGTTTTGAATTATGAGAAGTGTCATTTCATGGTTGATCATGGAATAGTACTTGGTCACTTGATATCTAGCAAGGGCATTGAGGTTGATAGAGCTAAAATTGAGGTGATTTCCTCCTTGCCCTACCCCACTAATATTAAAACACTTCGTTCTTTCTTAGGGCATGTGGGTTTTTACCGAAGATTCATAAAATATTTTAGCAAGATAGCTCTACCTTTATCTAAACTATTGCAAAAAGATGTTGATTTTGACTTTGATACTTCTTGCAAACAAGCATTTAATGAGTTAAAAGCACACTTGATATCTCCTTTTGAACTAGCATGCGATGCCTGCAATTTTGTTGTGGGGGTCATGCTAGGACAAAAGCATAGCAAGTTGTCTCATGTGATTGCTTATGCATCCAAAACTTTTGATAGTGCACAAAAGAATTACAAAACTACTTAAAAAGAACTATTTGTTGTTATATTTGCAATAGATAAGTTTCAAAGCAATATCTAATAAATTCTACGGTGGTGGTGTATACGAGATCACGCATTTGTGAAGTTTCTCTTCACTAAGCCTCAATCCAAACCAAGGCTTATTAGGTGGATGCTTTTGCTACAAGAGTTCGATATAAGCATTAAGGATAGGCCTGGAAGCGCAAATCTTGTAGCAGATCACCTGAGTAGACTACCGGATGGTACCGGGGGAGTACTTGACTACGAACTTATTTGTGATGATTTCCCGATGCATCTCTTATGTCTATATCTCTCTATGTTCCTTGGTTTGCTGATCTAGTGAATTATATTGTGACCAGTCTCATTCCTGAGCATATGTCTTCTTTTCAGGCTCAAAAACTTAAACGAGAAGCTGAACACTATATTTGGGATGAGCCCTATCTGTGGAGACTATGCAATGATCAAGTTATCAGGAGGTGTATTTCAGAGACCGAGTCTAAGGACATACTTTCTGCTTGCCATTCAATGGTTTGTGGAGGACATTTTAGTGCTCATAAGACCTCTAGGAAAGTGTTAGATGCTGGATTTTACTGGCCTACCTTGTTTAAGGATACATATTTGTATTGTAAGGCATGTGATAAATGCCAAAGGTTTGGGGGGTTAGGTAAGCGACATGAGATGCCACAACAACCTATGCTCTTTTGTGAGGTATTTGATGTTTGGGGTATCGATTTTATGGGTCCTTTTCCACCTTCATCTGGCTTTACCTACATCCTTTTAGCCGTGGATTACCTTTCTAGGTGGGTAGAAGCCATTCCCACTAGGAAAGATGATGCCCAAACGGTTTCCAAATTTCTCAAGTCTAACATCTTTTGTAGATTTGGAGTACCGAGGGCTATAGTGAGTGATAGAGGTACCCATTTTTGCAATAAGGTTATTGATAACTTACTTGTTAAGCTTGGGGTAACCCACAAAATGTCCACCCCTTATCATCCACGACGAATGGGCAAGCGAAGTATCCAACCGAGAGATCAAACACATATTGGAAAAGATAGTTAAGCCTTCAAGAAAGGATTGGAGCTCAAGGTTGGAGGAAGCACTATGGGCCTATAGAACCGCATTCAAGACACCAATAGGAATGTCTCCTTACCGGCTTATCTTTGGTAAAGCATGTCATATTCCGGTAGAATTGGAGCACAAAACCTATTGGGTTGTGAAGATGTGCAATATGGATATGGAAGAAGCGATTTGGAAAGGAAGTTACAAATGCAAGAACTTGAGGAAATGCGATTAGAAGCTTATGAGAGTTCCGCATTTACAAAGAAAAGACCAAGCTACTTCATGACAAGAAGATTTTAAGAAAGGATTTCAAAGTTGGTGATAAGGTTTTGCTATATAAGGCCCGATTCAAGTTGTTGAATGGGAAGCTAAAAGATAATTGGCATGGACCTTTCACTGTCACCAAAGTGCATCCATTCGGCATGGTAGAGCTGCTTGATGAGACTACTGGAAAGGAATTTCAAGTTAATGGACACCTCCTCAAGCTCTACCGTGATTCATCATCAAAGCCTCCTTGAGGCCAGGTTGTCTCTTTCCTTCACTTACATTTTTTGATTCGAATTGTTTAACTCATTTGTGATTCTGAATGCTTGAAATAAGTGTGGGGGAGGGACTATCTCAGTAGAAAAGTAGAAGTAGTATAGTTTAGTAATTAGAATAAGAGCTCCCAATGTATGTTTTGCATCTTAGCCACTACCTTGCTTAATTACCATTGTGCCTCTCCATTCTAATTTTCTCTGTTATTTTGGCTTGTTTCTTCTTTCTTCTCTCTTTATATGATGTTGATGTGTTGTGCTTCAATTGCAATTGGACTTCACAACTTTCCACTTCATTAAGGAACAAGTTAGAATAATGGAACGCTTTACAAACATTGAGGACAATGTGTTGATTAAGTGTGGGGGAGCGAATACATTTTGAATCCCAATTAATTGGTTGTTTTTAAATGAAAAAAAAATGCCTTAAACTAGAAAATTTTTCAAGAATAACTTGCTTTAATACATGCATTTGTGGGAAATTCTTTGAAGCTTTCATGAAATCTAGTGTTTTGGCAACTTTTTAAAACCATGTTTTGCTTTTCAAGTGAATGGGAAGAGAAATGAACCCACATTTGGATTTTTGCTTGCTCCTTGTTTTGAGAAAGAGAGTTTCTACTTCATTAGTGCTTTTATGACTTGAGCATGATTGCAAATTGATTGTAATGTTTTGATTGATTGTGTTTGTAAGGTTAGCACTTGAAATAGTTAGGTAGATGTTTTGTGGTTAGCTTGCTATGCAATTCATTGTGTTAGAGTGAGCATTAGAGAAAAACCTTATTGGAAGGATATTTGACCCTTAAATTCTTTTCATGTGTGCATGTTCACTTAGTTTTTCACCTTCTAGAACTTGTTTCAACTCTTGTTCGAAATAGTGTTTGCATTAGTGTTATGAAAATGAAAGAGGCATTCAATTCTAAACCATTTCCATCCAAACACAAACCTACATTCATCTACCATTTGCTACCCTTTTCGAGCCATTCATATGTTGTATGCATGTCATTAATCATAATGTTCATTGTATTTTAAAAATCAAAAGTGAATTGCCAATTTTAAAAGTGTTGAACAATGTATGTATTCAAATGCCAAAGTTGAAAAAAAAAAAAAAAAAAAATAGACCAAGTGATTTGTAAAAATAGAAAAAAAGAAAAAGAAAAGAAAAGAAAGGTGTTAAAAAAAATTGTTTGGTTTTGAAAAAAAAAAGAAAAAAAAAAAATTATAAAGAAGACATTTGTTCATAATTTTCAAGAGTTTGTAGAGTTATTTGGATGCAATGAATTTGTTCATTACTTTGACTTGCATATCAATTATTTTATTTTTTAAAATTAATTCATTCCATTTAGCCTTCTTCCATCATTACAAGCCTTTTAAGTCCTCTTGATTCATTTCATTAATTGCTATTAGTAGTGGAGATTTTAGAGTTGTTACAAGCCTATGGTAAGGTGTTGATTAAGTGAGCTAGAGTGAAATTATTCCAATGAGGAGAGATGAGTGAAACACTAATAATGCCTTGAGAGTCCTCTTATGCTTCATTCTAATATTTTGAGTTGTGTAGCCAGCTAATTTCTTTACATCGCTTGATTATCACGGTGTTGGCTTGAGGAATTTGATTAATTAATCCATTGCTTTCTAATTATGAAATTGCTCATCTTTCAAAAGCATTAGTGATTTGGACTTGGAATTTTGTACTCAATTGCCTTTGTTCGGGAGTACAAAGGTCTAAGTGTGGGGAATTGATTGAACCATATTTTTATATGATTTTTGGATAATTAAATTGGGATTCTTAATGCATTTTGTCATAGTTATTGAGCTTAAAATGTGTTTCTTGGGATAAATTGAGATTAAGAGTAAATACATTAAATTAGGGCTAAAAGGGCAAAATTGTAAAAAAAATGTAATTACTCTTAATCATTGATTTTTATGAGAACATTTGATGTTAGATTAATTATTTTGATTGTAGATACTTGAAAAGATTAGATCAAATTTAAAAATAAAAGTTTGAACCCAAGTTGCAAAAGTTTCAATTTAGTCCCTACTCCAAAACTTTTTAAATTGTCAATTAGGTCCCTGTCAAATCGTGCGTTTTGGCCATTGATTGATTAATTAGGTTTTTCAGTCATTCAAAAGAAGACCCGAGACGCGACCTATCCTGGAGGGGAGACATTACGCAAAAAAAAAAAAAGAGAGGGAGATTGTGCGCCGTGAACCGGGGGGATTATTGATTGAAGAAATGGAGAGATAAAAAGGAAGGAGAATACCCGGTATTTGTGGGAGCCCTTTGTGGAGAAAAAGAAGGAGATACACAGACCTAAAGAAGCTGATTTATTGAGGAGGAGCAGAGGACGCTATTGACGACTTGGAAGAATTGATTCAGAGACGCTAGAGCTTGACACCACCATCTTCTTCTTCCTGCAGAATCACCGACTCAGACTTCCACCCTCATCTCCTCAACACCACCGTGGCTCCCTTGTTCTGAATTTTCAGAACAACACCGTTTGTTTTTTACTTGATTTATTATCTATCTCTGATTTGATTTTTGGGTTATTTTTCAGCCACCAAGCTTTATGTTCTAGTGTTAATTTTTGATTTTAATCTGAGATTAATGGCCGGGCGGGTGTTCGAATCAGAGAGTGACTATATTTCTTGAAGCTAATTTCATGAGTGGCTAGGCAATTTTTGTGCTCTTGGTGATGAGTTGGAGATGCTTGAGCTCGCATGTGCTTACATAGGGGGAGTTTTATTTATCATTCTATTAGTCTAGAATTATGTATTTGAATTTCTTAATTTTTATACATGATGATGGAACTGAGATTAATGGTAATTAACTCTATTAGTTTGATAATCGTAGTTGAAATTGGATATTGTGATTTGAAGATTATATGTGTTTGAATTTCTTTGTGGTTGCAATGAAGCTATGTTGATTAGCGTGGTATTGTCTCGTTAATGTAGTTGATTTGTAATCCTTGAGGGGCTGGTTAGCACTCAAATTTAAAGAAGACTCATATCGCATAATTCCAATTTCAATTGCACATTAAGTGGTGTCTAACAATATCTCAAGTGGTGGTAGTTAGCTACGGTAGTAGGAGCTACTATCAATTGAGAATATTGGACTCAAGTGGTATCTTGAGGTTTTTTTTTTCTTATTGAGACTTAATGAAGCTTTGACTCCCATATTTCTTTTGAGCGAGGATAGCTATTTTCTTCATTACCAAGAGCACTCAATCATTAAATCCCTTTTTAATCCAAATCATTCTTCATTATTTTCTTAAAAAAAAATCAAAAAGAATAGAATTAGTTTCTTCTTATTTTAATGAATTTTAGTTTATAGAAAACCAATTTCAAAACCCCATTCTAACCATGATTTTAGCACTTAGTTTAAGCTAGGGAATTTAAAATAAATTGGCTCCTTGATAAGAGAACGATCCGAGTTATTTGCACTATATTGCATTTTAATTCGTGGTAAATTGTGATTTGACCCCGAGGCGACTAAGGTTTCGTCAAATCAACTATATAAAAATATTATTATAACATTAAATATAATAAAAATCTACCATAGCAAATAGAACAAATCTCAACCAATAAAACTTTATCTAATAGTGGAGACATTTTAAGTAGAGAGAATATATATATATATATATATATATATATATAGAGAGAGAGAGAGAGAGAGAGAGAGAGAGAGAGAGAGAGAGAGAGAGAGAGAGAGAGAGAGAGAGAGAGAGAGAGAGAGAGAGAGAGAGAGAGAGAGATGAAGGCATTCTTGTCCCATTATCTCCTAACATGATAATGGATATTTAATATCAGTTACGTATACACCCACATCTTTGCCCGATTTTTGAAACCTTTACCACATAGTCTAAACTTCTTATCTCATTTAATTGATTGGTTCTATCACAAGTAGTCTCGGCAAACAAAGTAAAGAAGGTGACAACTATAAGGTGGCATTAAAGCTCCCATTCAAACCATTAGGCTTTGTTTGGGAGTTTGGAGGGGAAGGGAAGGAAGGGGATGCAAAGAGAAGGGAGGAAAGGGGAGGAAAAGGAAATGGAGGATATTTCCTCTCCTTGTTTGGGAGTTAAGAAAATAGTAAGAGAGAAAGATGGAGAATTAATGAGTTATTTTTACCATTTTGTCATTTTCTTTAAAAATTAATATAATTATTATACGAACAATTCTGAACCCTAATAAGGTGGGATGAACAACCTGAGCCATATATGCAAAGAAAAGACCTTGACTTCAGAATCAACTACTAGTCAACTTTTTATCGGGGGAAAACTACTAGTCAAATTAAGGCTCTGACAAACTAAATTTTATATTACAATAATCGTTTGCTTATTGTGAAGGAAATCCTAATAAGGTGTTTGCTTACCGAGAAAGAGAAGGAAAAATTCTGAAGTTTGATTTGAATGCATTCCAATGATAGAAAAGAAAAAAGAAATCAAAAATAACCAGAGTGTTTTATTTGAACGAGGGTAAAAAAAGTAATTAATCTATTTCCCTCTTAAAACCCCCTATATTGGGATAACTTTATTTTTTTTTTAGAAGAAATAGGGTTTTGGGGGATTTGTAAAAATCCCGATTTCCTCCCCTCTTATTTCTAAAACTCGCAAACAAGGAAGAGACTACCAAAACTCTCCCCTCCCTTTCTTTTCCCTCCAAAATGGAACTCCCAAACAAACCCCGAAAAGGAAATATCATTTATTAGGATGTTATTGAGCAGACTTTCTCAAAATTATTTTTTTTTTCTTTTCTTTTTAGAATCTCATGTTTACCCTTTGGTTAAAAAAAAAAAAGATGATTCAGATTTAATTTCTCTAAAATTATGATTCTAGTGTTTATAAATTATTTTTTATTAATTATTGTAATTATGAATTGTGTATATCATGTTTTAACAGTTTAAGTTTACTTATTTAGGTTTAAAATAATAGTTTTATAAAATATTAAATTTGAATCATCTATTTTTTTAAAATTTGAGGGTGACTATGGGATTACGAAAGGAGGACGAGAAAAATGATTCTAATAGAACCCAAACCCACACTCATCAATCAATATCTTTAAATTATTAATCTATAAGAGAAAAATATATAAACTAATGAAAGTAAGGAAATGAATAGGCGAACCAAAAGCTACACATGTCCCTATATATTTCTCTTTCAATTAACAAAATTTTCAAACCATAGGACCACATTATTAATCATGTCACTATTACTATTAATCCTTCTTCAAAGCTCTATAAATCTAACCAACTTATAAATCTTTTGATGAATTAAGCATACATATCACTCGTTACTTACCAAAAATCTCATAATGGCTCAATCACAAAAATCTCATTCTCAGTCCTTGCCTCTTCACAACGAAGAGAGCAACCACAAGAAACAGCATTCACCAAGAATAGATGACGACGTTGTTGAAGAAGAAGGCGACTTCTCCTATGCGATGCAGCTCGCCACTTCTACTGCGATTTCCATGGCGATGCAAACGGCGGTGGAGCTCGGCGTCTTTGACATCATTCACAGATCTGGTCACAACGCCAGGATCTCCGCCGCCGAGATCGCCGTGGAGCTTTCTTGCAAGAACTCTGAAGCGCCTTCCGCCCTCGATCGTCTCCTCCGGCTCCTAGCATCTCACACTATTCTTTCCTGCTCTGTCGACGCCGACAAGGATCGAGGGCCGGGGTGTTTCCGACGATTGTACGGCCTCTCTCCAGCGGCCAAATTCTTTGTGAGAAATAAGGATGGAGTGTCGTTGGGCCCTTTTATTGCATTGACTCAAGACAAGGTCGTCTTTGATAGCTGGTTAGTATGCCTTTTTTCTTAACCCTTCGCTCTCTTATTATTGGAAAATATGTTAAAAAGAATTTATTCCGTTGGCCTCTATATATTTTAGAACATGTGCAATAAATTCCTGTAATCCTTTTTTCCCTTTTTATCTAGTAAAATTAAATATATATGCAATTTTTTTCAAAAATCTTAAAATGAAAAGAAAAATGAAAAATCGGTTAAAAGTACTTATTTAAAAATTATATAGGTCAGAAGCCCATGAAATGTTTTTGTATAGAATTTTATATTCAGAAAGTATTAGTACTTAAATTTAAGTCTTTTTTCGCAAATAAAACTGTTAAACAGGGGTTTTTCACCAAGTTCTTCAAGAAAAATAACTCCAGATGACCAAAAATATATATATCTTCTGTCCCCGAGTTGGAAGCCAGTGGCTTGCAGAGGTGGATTTTTAAAAAAAAAAAAGTTTAAAAAGTGAGGGGCATTAAGATCGTTTCACCCAATTTTGAAATCTCATAGACTGATTTGAGATTTGTTGATTTTAGGAGAGATTTGGGTTTTGTAAATGTTGGAGGTTTTCGAAATCATTTTCCCTAGATTTTAAGGTGTTCTAAAGAATGCAAGTAAAAAAATGGTAAACTCCTTTTATTGAATATATAAGATTCATTTCTCTTCTTCATTTATTTACACCTTTGTTTTTTTATTTGTCGCAATTATATACAATATCAATTTAAAATTGTAATCATTGAATAGTTTAAATTTGTATGCGCAAATTATATGTGATACGAGAACACGAGGACACGACTTAATGTAAAATTGATAAATGAATATGAAAATTGTAGGCGAGAATTGAAGAATGCAATATGTGAAGGAGGAATAGCGTTCAATAGGGTACATGGATCACATGCCTTTGAGTATCCGAGATTGGATTCAAGGTTTAACGATGTGTTCAACAAGGCCATGGTGAATCAGACCACTTTGGTTGTGACTATGATTCTTGAATCCTACAAAGGTTTTGAGGACATCACTAGACTCGTCGATGTTGGTGGAGGTCTTGGGATTACTCTCAGCTTGATCACTTCCAAATATCCTCATATTCAAGCCATCAATTTCGACTTACCTCATGTCATTCAACACGCTCCTCCTTATCCTAGTACTTCAATTCCTCTTATACCTATCATATCACATGTTTTTAGAATGTGTTCTTAGTCCTTTTATAATGCATTTAGTTAGTTTAAAGAGTATTAAATATTTTTATATATACCCATATTTAAAGAGGAGTGAAAGATAAGTATAATATGATGCGGGTGGAGTTTAATATTGTTAATAAAAGTAATATTAGAAATCACTTAAGCGTTATGACAAATTTAATGTTATTAACTATATATTTTTACGAGCGCCTGCGAATTAGTTAGAAGTAACTTATAATAAGAAGGAGGCTGGAGAGAGTATATATGAGCTTTACTTCTTTAATTAGGCAAAATTATTGGTGAATTTCGGTTGGTATTAGATCAATGATTGTGACGTTGCAGGAGTGGAACACGTGGGAGGAGATATGTTTGAAAGCGTGCCTCAAGGAGATGCAGTCTTCATGAAGGTGGGTTAGTAGTGATAATGTACTTAAGTATATAATCAATGATAATTAATTAATTTGGGCTTTGTAGTGGATACTTCATGATTGGAGTGATGAATGGTGCGTGAAGCTGTTGAAGAACTGTCATAAAGCCATTCCTGAAGAAGGAAAAGTGATTGTGGTGGACGCAGTTTTGCCCATTGTTCCAGAGAATTCTGCTGCTGCAAAAAGCACTTCCCAACTGGATCTGTTTATGATGACCCTAAACCCAGGTGGCAAAGAGAGAAGTGAGCAAGAGTTCAAGGATTTGGCCACATCAGCTGGGTTTAGAGGCATTTGATATGAATGCTTTGTTCGTAACTTTTGGGTCATGGAATGGTTCAAATAAGATATTTCATAAGAGCATGTGTTTCTTTTAATGATGAAAGTGGCTGTATGTTCAAGAACCTGGAATGTTTCTCCTCACTTGTTCATCCGCGAAATCCAAAGTGCACTTTCTTTCTCTAGTCTTTCCCTTTCTCCTCTGTTGCACTTTGTAGCATGTCCGCAGTTATGCCAAAATGGACGGACAATTATCTTCAAAAGGTGTATGAAAAACAAGTCTTTCCTTCTGTCACTCTTATATATGCTTCCAAGGCCTCTTTCTACAACAACTCCCGTGGAAGAAGCAAACAACAATCATTTCCTACTTCTCGCAACTCTGAGTTGGATTATATTATTAATTGATCTCAATCTTACACAAACATATTCAAATGATTGAAAATTGAATTAAAGATATATGACGTTAAAGGCAAGTCCTATCAAATTGGTTTAAGCTATTTAAATATAAAGACAAACCTAATATATATACACCTAATTGATTCATACAAAAACCTGAAATGTTAAAAAATTTAAAAAAAAAAAAAAAAATCAGGAATAGAGAGAGATGGGAAGATAGTTCCAAAATATTTTAAAAGCTAAAATATACGTTCGGTATTTCATATTTGCGTCGAGTTTAACATGAATGCATTTTTTTATATTTTAAGTCATGTGTAAATTTAAAAAATACTTTTGAAATCTTAAATTTAGAACTGGAAATAAAACAAATTAATATTTTCAAAATAGGCATATAAAAAATAAGGAGAGGTAATGAGAAAGTAACCTATCTTATTATTCCTCCTTCCAATTTATTATTAAAATTATTACTTAATATTTTTTTATATGTGAGTACCGAATACTATTTTATTTTATACAGATTTTTAGAGCTTAACCGAAGATTAATAATGAACCCAAGTTGGGTTGAAATAGATTAAAATTTAGTACCTTGAGTTTTATTTCTTTTTAAGTATATTTGCATAAACTAATTATATTAGAAACACCAATATATTTGTATACCCCCCCCCCCCAAAAAAAAAACACCTATGTTTGATGCTTTTTAAATTGCTTTAAATCTGTTATAATTATTTTCCAAAATTGATTTCCTTTTTGGCGGTCTCATCTTCAACGACTATAATTAAATTAGATTTGGCATTTTGAATTGGTTAATTTTGATCAACCGACCCCATCCGACGTCTCTTTATCTCAATTTTCACTTTAAACATTGTCGCCTCTACATTGGGTTGGTTTCTCTCATAATCATTTTCTTATCATCTGTTACAATTTCTAAATCATGTTTGTCTAATCAATCTGAAAAGTCATAATACTATTTTGATTTTTCTCTCGTCTTCCCAATCAATGACCCAGATGGACTGATGAGAGATAAAAGAAAATCTTCTTCCCTCCACACTTACCTTGAAACACCCCTTTATTTGGCCACTCTTCTTCCCTCAATGTACACCAAAATTGACTCACGTTTTTCTCTAAATTATCTAAAGGCCGACACACACACTCCACCATATTTCACAAAGTCAACATGCAAATGCCCTAGTTTCACTCACTTCTCTTTGTTTTTTAACGGCCAAGACACACATGCGTGATTTTTTTTTCTCTCAATTACAATGGACAGCATGCTTATGTCTATTTCGTTTCCCATTTCACTTTCTCAAGACACATACGCACCGGTGTCACTCTTTCTCTCAATTATATGGACAGCTCACACTAACTCTCAATTATTCTTTCTCCCATGAATGAAAGAAGAGCAAGGCGACAATACACTCATCCCTCATTTTCTTTTCCGGACAGCATGTTACGCCAAATCGACTCTCATTTTCTCAAATAATCATTCAGTGATCTTTTATTCATTCATGGGTGCATGCACCTTGAATTCATTTTTCTTGTTCACTCATGGGTGAAACACACCTCCCTCTCACGTTAAAATATATACAAACATACGCCTCTTCGTTTATTCATTTTCGGCCAAGTATAGAAAGAATTCAGAGAGAGAGTCAAAGTAGGAACGTAAAGAAAGAGTGAAAGAGAGTGAGAGCTTTACGGATAAGGAAAGAAGAGCTTAAGGAGGCACCAATACTCTCATATAAACTGAACATTAGATTAAGGTAAACTCCCTAATCCTTTTCTCATCTTGGTTTTCTGCATTTGCAGAGGTTTTAAAAGTTTTTTGTGGCTGAAACTCATTGAGTTTGTGACAGAGAACTTATGACAGTTTTTGACGAAAAAATATAGGGTCATATGCATGAAGATTTCAGAAGCTACAGTTTGTGTTTTTCAGTGAAATTTGGTCAGGAGAAACTAAACTTTCTAAGCTTTAAAATGAATCCTATATCACGTTAATCAGATATCTAGAACTCAAGTTATGATTTTTCTAAGTTTAGTCATAAAAACTAGAAAATCATGTTTCCATATTCAAGTAGAGTTCACTTTTTGAAATTCTGAGAATGGTACAACTATAATTAAATTGGTTTGAGAATTATTTTTCTCTTAAAATAGATTTACAGATCTTCAAACAGAAATTTGAATCACCCAAATCGGAGTTCTATGGAATTAATTATAATTTTTTTCAAAGATAGACATGAAAAACTGAAAAACAATTCTGTTTCCATATTTGAGTTTTTGGAGGCATTTTATTTGTATCGTGTTTTAGACTAAATAAACGATACCTAAATACAATGAAACTTTCCATTTTTCAAGTAAACATGAAAAGGTTTAAAATGATATATAATGTGAGGAAAATGAATTAGCATAACAAAAGTTATAAATTTTTGAAGTTAAGTATTGAATCTCGGACGTTTTCTAGAACAGTAAGGATTTATTGATTAATCTGGAATAGTATACGTTTCTTTGGCAGTGGAATACATTTTCCCTAAAAGTATACTTAATGAGGGACACTTGGAATTTTGAACTACCTAATTTGGATATCTATACAAAAATATATGAATTTTGAAAGTTAATTGAAAATTCTGTTAACTTTCAGAGGTTGTATTAAAATAAAAAAATAAGGGCAATTGGTAGTAAAGATAACCAACTCTAGTATTTTGAGATAATAAACATTTGGATAGGTAATAACTCGCCGTCCATAAATATCTAAATATAGGAATCAATATTTGCCAGGACAACCAAAGGAATGAGAACCAGTTCAAGAATTGAAAAGACCTTCAGGCCAGTAGTAACTCTTCAGTAACATACTATGTGTGCCCTGTATACGCATGCATTTACCATTGTGTACGTATATGTATTGTGAACACGAGATAGGGGGTAAGGCCTAGTGGGCCAGTGGCTCCTTAGGTCATGAAACCTATTAAGCATTCATATGAGAATGGTTGAATCCCAATTGAATAGCTAGCGCTATGGGAATAGATCAATAGGTCCTATAAATGTGTAGTTTTGTATTTACCTCTGAATGTTGAATATGTTGAATGTATTGAATGTATGAATGAATATATGATGGCTGACTTGCATGTTCAATATATGCATTTTATGTGAGTGATTAACATTACTACTGGGATTTGTTTGAATCTCAAACATTCCCCCAAAGTTTAGGGCATGAAGAGCATAGTAGACGCAATTCGCAAGGCAAGGCAGTGAATATTAGTAAATGATGATGCTGGGCTAGGTTTAGAATTGTTGTTGGTTATCTATATTTTATATTAAACTATTTTTAGAATTTTGTAAATATTTGTATGAACCTATAGAGTTTTTAGTTATGTAACCAAACTTTAATATCAGTAATACTATGTTAAAACTGTTTTGGCTATTGAGCTGTATTAATACTCTGATCGTAATATAGGGCATGACATGCCTTCTCTCCACCCAACGTCTCTTTATCTCTTCCACCCCAAACTCTGCCTCTAACGCCGTACCGGAGCAACTTTCAGACTCGCAGGAGGTTCAGATCCTCTAGTTGATTCTCAAAGACGCAGAGATTACGCTGCTTCCAACAGGCAACACCAAAATAGTCAAACACCGCATTCAAAGCTAATCCACCCTTCACCCCTTTTTTCTGCTTTACATTCTTTCTTTCTTTTCCTAACCATGCTTTTAAATAACCGGTATAAAAGTCTGCTTGAGATCTGCTTTATGTTCTCTAATTGTTTTATTGAATCTTTCATCCTCCAACTCTGGGTTTTCTGTGATTCTGTCTCTCCCAGCTCTCTGTTTCAGGTCTCTGTTTTCATGCGTAAAATGCAACAACATGAATTAGTATTTTGCGGCACTCTTATCTAGTGATCTTACCTTGATATATTACTTTGATTTGAAAACAAAATTTGCAATTGTATACTGTTTAAAAATTCTTATTGTTTTAAATTTTTGATTGATTTAAAAAATCAATATTATTCAATAGTTTACTATTATTTTAAATTAATTATTTAGTTTGATTCGAAAAGAATTTTTAATTTAAAATTGATTTAAAGATCCTATTGTTTTTTTTTTTTTTGCTCAAGTAAGATCCTATTGTTTTGAAAACCAATACTTAACAGTTTTCTATGCTTTTAAAGTCATTATTTTATATTGAATATTTATTTTGAATTGAACCTATTTGCAATTTTAAATTGTTTTGAACTTTGATATGAGGATCACCATCTTTTTTCTGAAACTTTATCTTCCAACATATCATCTTCAATAAGCAAAATGATCCAAGTTTTTTCTTAAATTATGGGAACCAAGTTTTTAAAAAGAATAAATTTAAAGGACCAAAACCTATTATTTGAAACTTGAAGGATCAAAACCAAAATAATGACAAAGTTAAGGGGCTAAAGATTGTATTAACTATTAACCCTTACAGAAAAGACCATGCTAAAACGGGTTAAAGAATACCTACGATATATATATCCTGAGGGAAAAAAGAAGTCTACCCAACCGAATAATAAATAAATGAAGACTAACATTATATATTTATTTGAAAAAAAGCTTGACCAGAGGGGCACCAATATTTTTATTTTTATTTTTGGGCCAAATTTCTATAAATCTGTCAGTTCTTTCGGATCTCTTGAATCTCACACACATATTCATCATTGTCTTCAACTCTGAACTCATAATGGCACGTTCACAGGAATCCCATTATTCCCTATCCAACTCTCTCCACACTAACGAAACTCTGAAGCAGCAACCACCAAAAATAGGCGACGAGCATGAAGAAGAGAGCTTCTCCTACGCGGTGCAGCTAATCACTTGTAGTACGATTCCAATGGCAATGCAAACAGTGGTGGAGCTCGGCGTCTTCGACATCATTTACAGATCCGGCCCCGACGCTAGGCTCTCCGCCGCTGAGATCGCATCTGAGCGCTCATGCAAGAACTCTGAAGCGCCTTCCGCTCTTGATCGTCTCCTCCGCCTTCTGGCGGATCATTCTGTGCTTCACTGTTCTGTTGTGACTGACGAAAATCAACAGAGGGGGTGTTTCCGACAATTGTATGGCCTCACTTCGGTAGCTAAATTATTTCTGCCAAATGTCCATGGTGGATCGTTGGCCCCTCTCATTGCGTGGAGTAATTATCAAGTCTTGCTCAATGCCTGGTCAGTTTTTGTCCCTTGTCTTTTTTATGCTTGCTATATTTTTTAATAACACTCAGTATATTAAACTAATTTTTAGTGCAACATTTAGTATCCTAAACTTATTTTCAGTGTATAGAGTATCCTAAAATATTTTTCTACCACAATTTATTTTATAAAATAAATTTGTCGCTGGCTTATAATATATCTAAAATTTTGGAAAGTAAATTTATATAAGCATCTTTATAGAGTTAAATTTATGAAAATTAAAAAAAAATCAGAAAAACATGAATAAATTTGTATAATGAATATCGGATTTTTTTTAACATAAATTTAAAAATATTGATATTTATCAGACTTTTGAAATTTAAATTTATGAAAAATATTAAAAACTTAATTTGAAATATTACTACCTAATTATTATTTATATATAATGACTATAATTGAGTTGAGTGAAACAATTAATATTTTTATAAAAGATTGTGGTTTCAAAACTCACCCCAAAAAGTCATAAATTAGATAGTGCATAATTGTTTACTAATCTATCTATCCAAATTGATTAAGCAACTTTTATATTAAGAAGTATAGTAGCATATTCTGGTCATATATATAATATCATAATTGTATTTGTGCATGAACTACTACGTTTTTAGGTCGAAAATGAAAGAAGCAATTTTGGAAGGTGGTATTGCATTCAATAGGGCCAACGGCGCTCATATGTTTGAATGCATGAGTTTGGATTCGAAGCTGAATGACTCTTTTAATGAGACAATGGTGAATTATACAACTATTGTTATGAAGAAGATTCTTGATTCCTACCAAGGTTTTGAGGATATCACTAGCCTTGTGGATGTTGGAGGCAGCCTTGGAATTACTCTCAACTTGATCACTTCTAAATATCCCCATATTCAAGCAATCAATTTTGACTTACCACATGTCATACGTCGTGCTCCTCCTTATCCTGGTACATATATATACGATCTAATTAATTACTAGTACTTTCTAATTCTAATATATATGACCCAATTCTTCAATTTCACTTGTATAATTCAAATCTTGAGTTGTTTAATTGTTTTAAATTCATTTGAAATCTTGACTAGAACATTAATACAAACTTTCATTGTAATATCTCATTTTCAAAAGCAGTATAATTTTTTTTTCATATATCATCATAGTAGAGCATTGGAACGTAAGAGTAACTGATACTTATATTCAAAATGCCATAAGTCTGGCTAATTACGGAGCGGTCTAGTGACCGAGAGTTTTCAAAGTATATAACAACGAGAAGAAGTCTTGTAGGGTCTCTCGTGCGGCCCGCTTGCCTTTCTCCTGTTCTCCCGAACCCGACGCTATGTTAAGAGCGAGGTTCAATGCCCATTGAACCTCGTAACGGTTAACCTCATGCTTAAATATGACAAATATACATGATGATATTCATGACAAGACAACAATCAATACAATGGCCATAACGAGATGTATGATTAGAAATACATAACCACGTATGTAAGATAATAACCACGTATGTAACATAACCACGTATGCTACGGCAATAATTAGAACATAACCTCGTATGTGACATAACCACGTATGTAAGTCTTAGACGATGAACACAACAATCATATATGATCATACAATAAGCATTAGAGCTAGTGTTACGGTACGCGAACGTACCTTCGTTGACGGTATTCGGTACTTTTGACGGAAAACAGTATTTTTGACAGCGGCCCGACAGCGGTATATCGGCGGTACAACAGCGGTACAATTATCACAGATATCCCAGGGCTACGCTATACTTTCTCCGGACTCCTCCTTCTCTCTAAAATCTCTCTAGGTTCGAAATTTTGGTGTGGGAAATGTGAAGAGAGGTTAGGCCTATTTATAGGAAAAATTGTGACACTATTCATGCTTTTTCAGATCGGATTTTGACCGTCGGATCTAGGGTTTTTGCAAGGCTCAATCTTGGCCCTCCATGTGTGTGTGCTGACCTCACTTGCCACTAAAGTCAACAAAATGATGTCATGCATGATGTCATCTGTAACATCCCATTTTTAACAACGGAATTTTCTTTTTCAATCAGAGTAGAGCATGGGAGCGGAAGAGTAACTGAGTAACTGAACCATTAACAAAACGTTAACCATAGTGTAAGAGTAATGATATCTGATCATCCAAGGTTCGTAAGTAAATACGTAAAAACGATAAATAAATCTTCATCCAGAATCCTACGCCGGCTGCTTGCCCCGATCACCAGCCCTCGGTCCTCCTGACCCTGAAGCTACAGCTGAGATCCATTTCCCATATGGATCTCAGGTAACGGTTAACCTTATACTCAAATAAAACAGTATATGGACAACATATATTCATAACAATACAGTAGCATATCAACACATAAGCACAAAGCAGATGTATGAACAGCAAAACGACAGAACATAAGCACAAAGCAATATGTAAAGCCCAACAACATGTCTGCACATACCCTGTGCCATGATCACAACACGTGTCCTCAGCACTAGGAAAACTCATACGGTGTTATCAATTCTATAACCCGTGTAAACTGTATGTATGATTGACGACCCTAAACAGAGCCTCGTCTATGAACGTATCTATCACATATATGTATATGAGCAAAGATAGGATTAGGGTTACGATGCACGCGTCCGTACCTTTGCCGACGGCACTACGATACTTTTCCCGAAAAACGGTATTTTGACAAATAAGCGGACGGCGGGGTAACAAGCGGAATGAATGCGGTACAACGGCGGAACTAACAAGCGATCCGATCAACTCGGATATCCTATCGGGATAACATTTATCAATATTTAAGACTATAACAGGCATTCTAGGTAAAAATTATCATTTTGCCCCTAACCCCCTAATCGGCGGAATTTCGCCAGAGCTTCGCTGTTTTGCCTCTAATCTTCCAAAAAATTTGCCATAATTCTTTTCCCATCATATATTTCGAAATATATACCATATTTACCCAAAAATATGATATCTACAATATATTGGAAGATTAAAGATAAAAACAGCATTCCTACTATAGCTACTGAATAAAACACCGACTAGCGACCGAAGAACTTACCCAGGGCCCGGCTAGAATTTCTTCAGCTCTTCCTTCTCTCTAACTTCTCTCTAGAAAGCTCTTAGAATTGTGAGAAATGAGAGGAATGGAGGTTGCTATTTATAGGAAAAGTTTGGGGACACAAGAGGCAATTAAATTTGACCAAAACTCACCTTATCCATTGGATGAAAAATCACTTTTTGAAACTCAAATGTCATCCTTCCCTTGGCTGGCCGACATGCTCTCTTTCTTTAACCATTAAATATGCATTTTAATCAAAACACCTCTTGCTTTTGTTTTTGTTCATGCGTCATTGACAAAGCAAAATACCCCCATTATTTAATCATAAACTCCGAACAAACGATCCAATATTGAGTGCCGACCTCCACTCTTAGTTTTAGCAATTTATTGTATTTACTTTATTAGCAAATATTTCAAGGATCAAGCTTCTAATTGGCTAGTTGCCAAAATTGACTTTTCAAAGCTTAGTTAAATTATGATAAATGCTCTCTCCTCCTTCTTCCATTGTGTGCCGACATGGTCTCTTGTAACATCCCATTTTGAAACGCATAATTTTTTTTTTTCAATCAGAGTAGAGCAATAGAGCGAAAGAGTGATCAGTTCATAGCCAAAACATCAACCATTGTGTAATATTGTATAGGTTACAATAGTCCTAAGGTTTAGAAATGAAATAGCGGAATGAGAATAATGAATAACGAAAAACGATAAGATAGAAATAGTCTTCAACCGCACGTCTATTCCGGGCACTTGCCTCGATCCCGAACCGTGGTCCTCCCGACTGAAGCTACGGTGAGATTCAATTCACCATATTGAATCTCGGTAACGTTAACCTCATAACCAAACAATACAATATACTGAGACAACGAGATATTTCTAGAGCTAATACCACAAAGTATATCATAAGCATACAAACGATGCATGATCATTATGCCGACAAACATAAGCACAAAGCAATATGTAAAGCCCCATAAAGTAAACAATAACGGCCCTACACTATTCACGGTGCCACGATAATTACTCGTGTCCTCGGCGCTAGGAAAACAAAACGGTGTTACCAAAACTATAACCCGTATAACCGTACGTATAACGGTCTACGAACATATCATTGACATATAAGTATTTAAGATGTACAAGATTAGTGTTACAAGACGCGTCCGTACCTTCGTTGGCAACGTTAGGTACTACCGTGGAAGAAGACGTACTTTCACGGAAGAACGTGAACTTCAAAAGCGGTTTCGTCGGGCGGCGTAACGCGGCGAAAGAAATCGGAGATTCGATATCCTATAAGAATAATATCACCTTTATTAGCGATTTGACACTATAACTGGCTTTTTAGGTAAAAATTACCATTTTGCCCTTCTACCCCTAATCGGCGGAATTTCACCAAGGCCCCTTCGTTACTCTAGCAAATTTTCTTCCCGAAATTTTGCCGAACTTCGACGCAACTATGATTTTCGAAAATAATGACTAAAATAGCCCTCCCATATGATACCCAAATCATACTTGAAATTTAAAGGCTATTCTAACAAATTCTACCCTTACTTTTAAAAAGAAGCGCTAAAGTTCCAACTTTTCGGCGACTCGAGCCCCTACTATGTTTTTACCTCTTTAGGCATATTTTTCAATGCAATGAGGCCTAAAAACAAGCATAGGAATCTTATCACCTACTTCCTAAATCTAACTAACAATTCTACTAACTACCGAACTAAAAACTTAAAAGCTAATGGCCAAAAGACTTACCCGTTGAAGAATTCTGCAGAGCTTTTCCCTAGAGCTTATCTCTCTACTTTCTCTCTCAAGAAATTCGGTCAAGACAAGAAAGAAATGGTGTGAGGATTTCTCAAGGAGCATGCCTCCTATTTATAGACTTTGGTTAAGGCTTTGTTTGGAATTCCAAATTGTAAAGAACCCATTAATGCAACTTGAACACAAAGTCACAAACTCCACCTCACCCCCTTGGTCGACATCTTTGGGCTGTTTGGCAGCCAAGGATTGGCCAAGAAGTGATGACTCACCTCACTTTATGGCAGTCCAGTAGTATTTCTCGATCGGTACCGATTCGCGTAATTTCGGAGAAATCTCAAAATTCTAGATTTAGAACTTTGAAGACCTTCTCTTTCTCATCAATAATATCTATTATAACTTGAATTTTGACTTTAGACAGGGTTCCAACTGTCCTGCTGAAGTTTCTCGAAAAACGTGTCCGTACGCGTCCGGTGTCAGAAATCGGTTCCGGAATCATCAAGCTCTAGATAATAATTCACTGATTCCAAATGTATTTTTATAATTATAAACTCATCCCTAGATGTTGAGTTATAATTTATTTCCTTATTTTCCCAAAATGTGACTAGCAAGATTTTCCCTATTTCGTCTTATTAGGACAATGTGCTACGGGTCTCGTAATTGACTTAGGAAGAGGTCACTTGAAGGTAAAAACTCACCGATCAATATTTTACCTTGACTTTGGAATTCCTATTCCTAGTTCCCTAGATAGGATCTGTTTCCTAAATATAAGATTACTATTCATGCTTTTTAATTATATTATATAATAATCAAAAATTTGCAAAATATCAAGATATCAAATTTTGCTTCTTATTCTCAAATTCTTTGGCCAATTTTCGGCAGCCTTCTTCTTTTTTTTTTTTGTAAATGTTTTTCAAGAATTAATTAATTACTTAATTCAATTTTTATTAAAAATTCTACAAAATTCCCTAATTGGTCCATTCTTGTATTTAGGTTTAAAAATACCTAAACTCAACTATTTTCCTCAAAACTTTCCAATTTAATTAGTAAATACATTTTATTAATATTCAACTAATTTCCACTAATTTTAGAGCTTCACATAATTATTACTTGAAATTTCCTTTGCTTATGCTTAAGTAATTAGCTATTAATTACTTAATTACTCTTTTAACCATAGTTGGTATTTTTCTTAATTAGAAGGCTTCATTACCTTCATATTCTTGTATTGACATTAGCATTTCCATGCCTCTTGCTTTGTTTCATAATTACAAGGGTATTTTGGTCATTTTATTTCTTTATGAGCATCCTTTCTCATTTTCCCAAGTTTGTAATTTATTTAATTACTGTAATTAGAGATAATATACTCTCTTAATTCAACTGGTCATTTTATCGACTTTTAGGATTTTTCATGAATTTTCTAAGTTAATTACCCTTTGCGGGGGCATTTTGGTCATTTTGGCACTTTGACCCTTAAACTCCCTAATTTCTTGCAGAAATTCTACCTAGAAAATAGACTATAATTACCCAAGAATGGAGATTGCAATTTCACTTATCGAAATATTCAACTTTTATTTATAATATTCCGGATAAATATCCGGGTATTACATTTCTCCCCCTTACACAAAATTTCGCCTCGAAATTTAATCTATACTAACTAAACTTCGGGCCATAAACTCTGGGTACTTCTCCTTCATGTCACTCTCGGTCTCCCAAGTTGCCTCGCTCGGTGTCAAACCCTTCCAGACCACCTTCACTATCGGTATAGTTTTAGTCCTAAGCCGTTTCTCCTGGCGTTCGAGAATTCGCTCCGGCTCGACTACAAAGGTGTTACCATGCCGTACTTCAACATCATCGTACTTTATGACATGATCTCGATCTGGTAGGTACTTCTTCAGTTGTGACACGTGAAAAACATCATGGAGATTACTCGGGTTCGGGGTAACGCTAGTTGATATGCAATGAGTCCTCGCTCGGCTAATACTTCAATTGGTCCAACGTAACGCGGACTAAGCTTCTTTATCTTCGTGTTCGCCGACATTCATCGGAGATAACTTCGAAACACATGGTCTCCGACTTCAAACTTCAACGGTCTTCTCCTCTTATCTGCGCATAGCTCTTCCGTCTATCGTGTGCGGCAAGGAGTCTCTTCTTGATCGGTGCGATCTGCTCGAGGTCCGCTCAAGCATGTCTCGGCCCAAATGCGCTTCTCGGACGAAATCAAAGACAATGGTGATTGACACTTCCGCCCATACAATGCCTCGAACGGGGCCATTTGTATACTAGCATGATAACTGTTGTTATATGCAAACTCGCTAGCGAAAGATGTTGATCCCAACTTCCTTTGAAATCTAGGGCACATGCTCGCAAAGATATCCTCCGGCGTTTGTATGGTCCTTTCGGATTGACCGTCTGTTTTGTGGGTGATAAGCCGAACCGAACTTCGCCTTGGTCCCCATACCTTCATGTAATGATTGCCGAAACGGGATTTGAACCGCGTATCCGGTCGAGAGACAATGCTCGTAGGAACACCATGTAATCTTACTATCTCTTTGATATAAATCCCCGCCAATCGTTCGGGAGAATAGTGGATACCGATGGGAATGAAGTGTCGACTTGGTTAGTCCGTCAACAACTACCCAAATTGTATCATGGTTTCGATTTTGGGTAGACCTACCACAAAATCCTTGGTTATGTTCTCCCACTTCCATTCCGGCAACTCTAGTCCTTGAAGAAGACCGGGGTCGTCGGTGTTCAATCTTTACTTTTCGACAGTCAAGCATTTGGCCACGTATTACGCTACGTCTTTCTTCATCCCGGGCCACCAAAACTCGGATTTCATACTCTGGTACATCTTGACCATGCCTGGATGTAGAGTGTACTTACTCTTATGAGCCTCATCCATTATTGTCCGCTTTAATTCATCAATTGGCGGTATGTAGATTCGTTGCTTATACCCGACCAAACCACTAAGTGATAGGTCATAGTCTTGGGTCTCGCCTCGAGTGATCTTCTCACGTATCTCTTTTGCCCAATCATCTTGTTTTCGCGCTTTCTCCACTTCATCTCTCGATCATACTCCCCTTGACTCGCAAGAAAGTGTAGCAAGATAGGCATCGGGGGTGCGTCGACCCATGCAGATTTGGTTGGTTAGATTCGGTGTCTCTGCGAAATCTTCCAGCAGTTTCGCTCCCGTATCATCATGTGTGATACTCCGCATTTTTGTCTTTCTACTAAGAGCATTAGCAACAACGTTTGCTTTACCGGATGGTACTTGATCTCCAGGGTGTAGTCTTTAATCAACTCCATCCAACGACGTTGTCTCATATTGAGTTCTCGTTGATCGAACAAGTATTTCGACTCTTGTGGTCACAAAACACTTCTACGCTTACACCGCACGGGTAATGCCTCCATATCTTCAAAGCGAACACGATAGCCGCCAGCTCTAGATCGTGTGTAGGATAATTTAACTCGTGGGGTTTCAGGCGACGAGAGGCATAAGCCACCACTCGCCCAATTGCATTAGGACACAACCCAATCCTTGCCCACCGGCATCACCGTAGACTACATAAGTCTCATCGGGATGGGATAATCAATACCGGTGTTGTAGTCAACCTCTCCCTCGGTTCGAAAGCTCTCCTCACGTCATCTCCCCATACAAAGGGTTGATTCTTCCTCGTAAACTTTGTCAATGGTAGGGCAAGACGCGAGAAATCCGTATAAATCTGCGGTAGTATCCCGCTGAGACCAAGAAAACTACGGATCTCCGTCGCGTCTCGGCCGTTTCCAGTCCGTAAGCGCTTCCACCTTGCTTGGATCAACCGCAACTCCGCCGCTAGATATAACATGGCCCAGAAATTTCACTTCCGCAGCCAAAATTCACATTTGCTCAGCTTAGCATAAAGTTGTTTTTCCCTGAGTATGCCTAACACCTTTCGCAGATGTTCTTCGTGCTCTTCTTTGTTCTTAGAATATATCAAAATGTCGTCGATAAACACCACCACAAATTGGTCTAGGTGTTGTCGGAAGATACGGTTCATGTAATCCATGAATACCGCAGTGCATTTGTCAATCCGAAGGGCATCACAAGGAATTCATAATGCCCATATCTGGTTCCGAAAGCCGTCTTGGGAACATCGCCATCTTTAACTCGCAAGAATCGATGGTATCCCGAACGCAAATCAATCTTGGAAAAGACGGTGGAACCGGATAACCGATCCAAAAGATCATCAATCCGGGAAGTGGGTACTTGTTTTTTGCGTTACTTTGTTGAGCTCGTGGTAATCGATGCGAGTCGGAAACTTCCATCTTTCTTCTTTACAAAAAGTACTTGGGGCTCCCCACGGTGAAACGCTAGGTCGAATGAACCCCTTCTTCAAAAGCTCTTCCAACCGCTTCTTCAACTCTTGCATCTCGTTAGGAGCCATTCGATACGGCGCCTTTGATATTGATCCGGTATGTGCATCAAATCAATGTTGAACTCCACTTCTCGGATAGGAGGTAACTCGGTGAGATCCCTCGGAAATACATCGAAAAATTCATTCACCACGGGGATGTCCTGGAGTGAAAGGTTAGCTTCGCTTTGTGTAAAAGAATACCATGAAAGCATGACATCCTTGCTTCACGCACCGATCAGCTTCCGTAGCGGAGAGAAAGTTCAGGCTCACTTCAACCTTGTCTCCGGCAAATGATATCTCCTTTTTGCCACGATCGATCATCGCACCGTTGGCCGTTAACCTTGATTCGGCCCGAATATGACGTCAATGCCGTGAAGAGGTAGACGGATGAGATCCACTTTAGAAACTCGTCCATCCACGTTAGCGTACAATTCATACATGCATCGAGGCTAAAGACTTTACACCCAACGGTGTAGCTACAACAAGATCAAATGGTAATCTACTGTGCATGCAATCCTAACCGACTTGCACAATCATAGGAAATAAACGAGTGACTAGCACCCGAGTCATACAATGCTTCCAATAGATTTCCATTGAGATAGATGGTACCTTGAACCATCGCCGGGGACTTCTCGGCCTCTCGTGTTTGTCAATGCAAAGATCCGCCGCGTTCCGAGGTCTCGCTCTGCGGTCCTCTCGGGGCAATCCGGCTAATGTGTCCGTGCTTCGACATCCGAAGCAGACTTGTTTCCCATCACGGTTGGCTCTGGATGGTACTTCTTACATTTCGACACGTCGGGATCCCGTCTGTTTGAAACTATTTTGTTGGTAGGGCTTCTTGTTCCCGCTTCGGTTGTCATTCCAAGGCGTTTTCCTCTTCGCGAGGAACCTCCGCGGTTTGATCCACCGCGATTTGCGTTGTTACCTTCCCGGCCTCGAGTCTTGCGCAGTTCCTTTAAGTTGCGCTCCGTCATTCCGCAGGATTCTACCGCTTGGGCCATTCTTGGAAGTTCGAGATACTAACCTTACCTTTATATCGTACTTCAATCCGGTTAATAGTCGGTTAGCCTTCCGGCTCTCATTCTTGTAGACTTTTAGGTATGATGAATACCTTGACAGTTGGTAAAACGGGCGAAGTAGTCGTCAAATGACTCTTCAGCTCCTTGCTTGATCTGCGGGAATTCTTCCTCTTTAATTACTGCGTTGATGGAGGAAAGTACTGTTCGTTGAATTGTTCAAGGAACATTTCCCAAGTAATGGGATCAAGGCGTGGGTTGTGGAAACACTTTTCCACCACCCGGGCATCTCCCTCAAGCCGGTATATTGCTAGCCGGGCCATCCGATTTCCAGGGCACTCCATGACTTCAAAAATCTTCTCAAGACTCAAAAGCCAATCCTCGCCTAGCTCACTTTCCTAAAACCGGTGGTTTCAACTTGCGGAACCGGTTCACCCAATTTTCCGTAGTTCTCTCTATTTGTTCATGCCCGGGTTGTGATTGGGATCTCTCGACCCTTCAGCTCTTCATAATTTTCATAATCTTCATTGTCATCATACCCTTCGTCGTCATCATTGTTATTATCTTCATTTTCTCGTTCATCCTCGCGTTGTCGTGCGTCTAATTGCCTTTGTGCCTCCTGGTCTTGTTGGTTTTGTCTTGCCAGAAGAGCATCAATCATAACTCTTTGTTCTTGCGAGTTCTACGCATTTCTTCAATTTCTTCACGTCCGGGTTGATTCGGTTCATCGTTTCGTTCATCCCGAGGTCATCTCGCCTCTTCCCCTACTCGGCCTCGGCCTCTTCCTCTTGGTGCACCAAAGACCTCTCAAGTTGGCCATGTTTTAAATTCTTTTTCCTTTAAACAATTATGAAAGAATATATAAATATTAAAAGTGACAAAACAATTTGCACACCAAACATATATTCACATATATTCATTCATAAAGTTTATACATATCAGTCGATCTAATACTAATACAAGTCATACTTTGTACAATCTCCTTATTCAAACGTATTTACAATATTCAAAGGTACTTGGAGATACAAACTAAACTCCCTAGTTTCTACAATCCATGACTTCCTTGTACCGACGTTCTTCCTCTACATGTAAAGGCGAACCAAGCTCTTCGGGTAGCGAAGGTGTATGCTAACACTTAAGATAGGTCCGTCATCTAATAGTTCATTACCGATCCTTGCCCAAAAGCGGGTATAGGGAAAGAAGTACAATGTGGTCCTAACCCAATCTGCGGGTGAATGTCCCCTATTATTGGCTTGGTAGTTTGAGATTAGGGTTAAAAACACAAGATATTTTCCTTGGGTGGTGCTAGTGAGATTCGTAGCTTCAATGAGAAAGTTTTCCAACAAAAAGACTAACGTGTCATTATCATTCGGACATAGTAGAAATTTTCTGGTTCAGCTGCCTCATCTTCAAGAAGTTGAATGTCAGGGTAGTCAAAGTTATCATCAACTGAGGAATGGGTAGGGCTTCCTGGATCAGCTTGGTCCTCAATCTCCAGGTCGTTCAGGTTGAGATTAGGAGAATCAGGTTCAGAGTCCTCTGTAGCAGGGTGATAGGAGGGTTCTGGCTCACTGTAATAGTGACTAGGAGTTGTGGGGTCTGTACACTCGTGGTTTGGATCCAAAGGAAACTGTTCATAGTGATCTGTACTCCGGGTATAATAGGTTCAGCATGGTTTTCAATCTCGGGCTCATCCGGTTGTGTGTTGTAGGAATCTACCTCTTCTTCGATGGAATCTCCTTCCGTAGTCGGTGGGGATGGGTTATTTGAGGGTTCGGCATGCGACGGAGGAATGGATCTCCCGGCAGACGCCTCCGAATCCGTGATAATTTTAGAATGGCTCTAAGACGGGCTCTTCGTCCCCGTTCATCTCTACACATTACACCAATGGCCTTATCGTACTCATTTTCAAAAATGTGCTCATAATTAAAAGGCTTAAGAACCTAACTCCGTTATCTAAACGGAATAGCTGTGTAAGTGTCTACCATGGGGCCTCACCGGATTAGCGGTGACTTATGGCACACCCACGTAGACTAGCCTTGCCTTCGGCACCAAACCGGTCCGTGGTAACATAGTTAAATACTTGCCATAATTTCATGCTCTGATACCAAAAATGTAACATCCCATTTTGAAACGCATAATTTTTTTTTTCAATCAGAGTAGAGCAATAGAGCGAAAGAGTGATCAGTTCATAGCCAAAACATCAACCATTGTGTAATATTGTATAGGTTACAATAGTCCTAAGGTTTAGAAATGAAATAGCGGAATGACGGAATAATGAATAACGTAAAACGATAAGATAGAAATAGTCTTCACCGCACGTCTATTCCGGGCACTTGCCTCGATCCCCGAACCGTGGTCCTCCCGACGACCCGAAGCTACAAACTGAGATTCAATTCACCATATTGAATCTCGTAAGTAACGGTTAACCTCATAACCAAACAATACAATATACGAGAAATGATATTTCTAGAGCTAATACCACAAGTATATCATAAGCATACAAACGATGCATGATCATTATGCCGACAAACATAAGCACAAAGCAATATGTAAAGCCCCATAAAGTAAACAATAACACCGCACTATTCACCGGTGCCACGATAATTACTCGTGTCCTCGCTAGGAAAACAAAACGGTGTTACCAAAACTATAACTCGTATAACTGTCGTATAACGGTCTACGAACATATCATTGACATATAAGTATTTAAGATGTACAAGATTAGTGTTACAAGACGCGTCCGTACCTTCGTTGGCAACGTTAGGTACTACGCGGAAGACGTACTTTCACGGAAGAACGTGAACTTCAAACAGCGGTTCGTCGGGCGGCAAATAAGAAACAAGAAATCGAGATTCTGATATCCTATAAGAATAATATCACCTTTATTAGCGATTTGACACTATAATCGGCTTTTTAGGTAAAAATTACCATTTTGCCCTTCTACCCCTAATCGGCGGAATTTCACCAAAGATTAGCCGTTACTCTAGCAAATTTTCTTCCCGAAATTTTGCCGTAACTTCGACGCAACTATGATTTTGAAAATAATGACTAAAATAGCCCTCCCATATGATACCCAAATCATACTTGAAATTTAAAGGCTATTCTAACAAATTCTACCCTTACTTTTAAAAAGAATCGCTAAAGTTCCAACTTTTCGGCGACTCGACCCCTACTATGTTTTTACCTCTTTAGGCATATTTTTCAATGCAATGAGGCCTAAAAACAAGCATAGGAATCTTATCACCTACTTCCTAAATCTAACTAACAATTCTACTAACTACCGAACTAAAAACTTAAAAGCTAATGGCCAAAAGACTTACCCGTTGAAGAATTTCGCAGAGCTTTTCCCCAGCTTATCTCTCTACTTTCTCTCTCAAGAAATTCGGTCAAGACAAGAAAGAAATGGTGTGAGGATTTCTCAAGGAGCATGCCTCCTATTTATAGACTTTGGTTAAGGCTTTGTTTGGAATTCCAAATTGTAAAGAACCCATTAATGCAACTTGAACACAAAGTCACAAACTCCACCTCACCCCCTTGGTCGACATCTTTGGGCTGTTTGGCAGCCAAGGATTGGCCAAGAAGTGATGACTCACCTCACTTTATGGCCGGTCAAAGCCAGTATTTCTCGATCGGTACCCGATTCGCGTAATTTCGGAGAAATCTCAAAATTCTAGATTTAGAACTTTGAAGACCTTCTCTTTCTCATCAATAATATCTATTATAACTTGAATTTTGACTTTAGACAGGGTTCCAACCGTCCCGTCAAGTTTCTCGAAAACGTGTCCGTACGCGTCCGGTGTCGGGAAATCGGTCCGGAATCATCAAGCTCTAGATAATAATTCACTGATTCCAAATGTATTTTTATAATTATAAACTCATCCCTAGATGTTGAGTTATAATTTATTGCCTTATTTTCCCAAAATGTGACTAGCAAAGATTTTCCCTATTTCGTCTTATTAGGACAATGTGCTACGGGTCTCTAATTGACTTTAGGAAGAGGTCACTTGAAGGTAAAAACTCACTGATCAATATTTTACCTTGACTTTGGAATTCCTATTCCTAGTTCCCTAGATAGGATCTGTTTCCTAAATATAAGATTACTATTCATGCTTTTTAATTATATTATATAATAATCAAAAATTTGCAAAATATCAAGATATCAAATTTTGCTTCTTATTCTCAAATTCTTTGGCCAATTTTCGGCAGCCTTCTTTTTTTTTTTTTTTTTGTAAATGTTTTTCAAGAATTAATTAATTACTTAATTCAATTTTTATTAAAAATTCTACAAAATTCCCTAATTGGTCCATTCTTGTATTTAGGTTTAAAAATACCTAAACTCAACTATTTTCCTCAAAACTTTCCAATTTAATTAGTAAATACATTTTATTAATATTCAACTAATTTCCACTAATTTTAGAGCTTCACATAATTATTATGAAATTTCCTTTGCTTATGCTTAAGTAATTAGCTATTAATTACTTAATTACTCTTTTAACCATAGTTGGTATTTTTCTTAATTAGAAGGCTTCATTACCTTCATATTCTTGTATTGACATTAGCATTTACATGCCTCTTGCTTTGTTTCATAATTACAAGGGTATTTTGGTCATTTTATTTCTTTATGAGCATCCTTTCTCATTTTCCCAAGTTTGTAATTTATTTAATTACTGTAATTAGAGATAATATACTCTCTTAATTCAACTGGTCATTTTACGACTTTTAGGATTTTTCATGAATTTTCTAAGTTAATTACCTTTGCGGGGGCATTTTGGTCATTTTGGCACTTTGACCCTTAAACTCCCTAATTTCTTGCAGAAATTCTACCTAGAAAATAGACTATAATTACCCAAGAATGGAGATTGCAATTTCACTTATCGAAATATTCAACTTTTATTTATAATATTCCAGATAAATATCCGGGTATTACATCTCTCCCATTTAGCCATTAAATATGCTTTTCATTTAGCAAAATGTTTTATTCCTATTGCTTGTTGGCTCAAGTAAATTCATGGAATAATATTTGAATACTTGGCTTATAATTCTTCACACATGCTAGACGCACAAGTGGACTTTTGGGGCAGATATTAGATTACTCAATTAAGGATTTAGATATCTCACGTGATAGTTTAATTACTTAAATTATGCTTTAATTATCTAATTAAGCAATTATCTTATGCTTAAACAATTAGCCATTAATTACTTGATTAATTACTTACTAATTGTTGATAATTTTCTTAATTGAGATTAATTATTATCTCACAACAATTTTACTTACATTGGTATTTTATATCCCATGTAAAATATTAAAAATCATAAAGCCTAAAAGAGTTTTTACAATAATATTAAATCTTCTCTCTTATTTTTCCAAGGAAATAATTTATTAAATTGTTATAATTAAGGGCAATATTGTCCCTAATTTTTAATAATTATTCCACAGCCTTCTAAGATTTATCATAATAATTTCAGCTATTTTATGCCTCAAAAATGTATTTTTTGGCCTTTTGGCACCTTTATTTCAAAAATTACTTTAGAAAATAAGATAATTCATGCTCATTATTTTGAGACCACAAATACACTTATAAAAAAATACTCATTTATATAGAATTCCAGATATTTAAATATCCGGGTATTACATCATCTTCTTGCTTTATGTGACTGTACCGATAAAGTTCCCTATTCGGTGTTCCAATCGCGTAATCTTAGCGAATCTCAAAATACAAAGCAAAGACAAATGCTGAAGGTCTACTCTTCCCCTTTGGAAATATCGGGTTAACAAGATTTTTGATCCCATTAAGGGTATTTCGTAGTCTCGTCGAACATTTTCGGATAAAACCGCTTGCTCGATTCGGAAATGACTTCCAGTAACACCAACTTCTGGATAAAAATTCACTGGTTTATAATATGTCTTGACCTAAGAAACCTAATTCATGGTTTGTCACAATGGTCTTGTTTTCTATGGATTCTCGTTTCTACTATCTGCCTTTTTTTCTTATTTACCCTGTCTCTTATTTACTCCGTTGGTTTCGGAAATGACTTCGGAGATAGCTCACTCCGAGATAAAATTTCACTTGTTTATATTAAGTCCAGATGTTATTCTTGACTTAGTTCACTTATTTTGAGATAGGATTTTATTTCTATCGGTTCTCATTTAACCAACCTGGTCTTTCTACCGAATATATTATTATTTAATTACTTAAATATCTAGATATTATTTGAAAAATCCCTAACCCCTTGCACACTTGAAAATTTCGCCTCATCTTCTTTTATTTTGTTTTTTATTTATTTTCTTAATTAATTTACTTTATATCTTAATTTAAGTAATTAGCCATTAATTACTTAATTAGTCACTTACTAATTGTTGATAATTTTCTTAATTAGGATAAATTATTATCTCACAACTATTGCACTGACATTGGTATTTTATGTCCTATGCAAAATATTAAAAATCATGGGGTCACTTATGCTCCCCAAAATTATATTTAATTTTGCCTCATTATTTTCCAAGGGAAATAATCCCAAAAATTCCTAAAATTAGAGACAACATACTTTCTAATTTTTAGCAAATATTTTATTGCCTCTAGGGATTTATCATAATATCTTCGTGCCATTTTATGCCTCATAAATGCATTTTATGGATTTTAGCTCTTTATTTCTTCTAATTTCCATAGAAATTACCTTAGAAAAAAGATAATTATAACTTATTATTTGAGACCACATATTCCCTTATTTCTAATAGGTATTATTTATTAAATTGTGATACTTATCATAAATACGATTTTTAGGGTATTACATTCATGTTATGCAGATGTCTTTTATATCATTAATTTTATCTAATATTTCAGCAACTGAGTGAAATATATAAGAATCAGCTATGTATAAGTACGCTTTAAAACATTTGAGTGTGATGTTGCAGGAGTGGAACACGTGGAAGGAGATATGTTTGAAAGTGTGCCAAACGGGGATGGCATCATGTTGAAGGTATATAGGTTTTTATTCAACACTTATAAACTGTGTGCATTGATTATTACAAACTGTAGCTAAACTCTAGAATAGTACTCCCTACGATCCTAATTATAAGACCTAGTTAACTTTTTTGGAGATACTAAGGAAGCTAATTAAATTACTCTAGAATAGTACGCATTAAAATGGAAAAGTGATTGTGGTGGATGCAATTTTGCCAACTGAACCTGATATTTCTGCTACTACTAAGATCACCCCCCAATGTGATGTGGCTTCAATGGCTTATTGCGGTGGCAAAGAGAGAAGTAAGCAAGAGTTTCTGAATTTGGCTACATCGGCTGGGTTTAGTGGCATTAGATTTCAATGCTTTGTTTGTGGCTTGTGGATTATGGAATTTTTTAAGTAGATATACTCATATAATTCCCCGTTTTATATTTTCCAGTTTCCGGCATCCATTTCTTAATTATGATAGTTTTACGAGTTATCATTTTGTTACCCAATCACGTTTTTTTATCTAATATTGTGGCTTGAATGTACAAGTCCGTTCAAGAATTTGTTTTGATTATAAATGTAACGTTTAAATATCTTTTATCTCAGTATGTTGTAACAAGATAGTTATGAATAAAAGCACTTATATAGACAATGAGAGAGTCAACACTTATATATAGATTCAGTATTGTATTGTTGTTAATATATATACATAAATTACTACCTCCCATCCTATTTATAAGCAATTTTCTCTCTCTTGGGGCCTATTCTTGATATAAGCAAATTTTTTGTCTTAAAATTTAAACCTTTTTTTCCCTTTTTTTACTCATGTTCAATACATATCTTTATATTAATGAACCACTAATTTATCTTTCATCCAATCATTTATTAATCATTCTCTTACATATTTTTTTTATTTTATAATCATTATCTCTCATACTTTACTCATTCTCCCTCCTATTCTTTTCTTCTTCTTTTTTTATGAATAGGGGCATATGTGGAAAAGATATGACAATTTTTACACATTTATTATTTTTAACCAATCTTAACCGTAAGTTCATTTTACACAATCAAAAAAATTACTTATAAAAAAGACTGGAGGGAGTATATGTCTATATGGCTGAGTCATATTCAAATATAGTCAAAATCAATTGGAGATAACTCTCCCAAGTATATCGTTTTGGTTCACAATTGAGAGTATACATATCTCCCAATTTCTTGGCCGTGTATATACACTATTAATCTTAAATTATATGTATGAGTTAGATAACTAATCCATACTGGGCAACAACAACAAAAAGATAACTAATCCTTACATATATTAAGAAAATTATTTATTTTAATTGTTTTTTTAAAAAATGTATGTTGTCTAAAATAATTTCCCTTTTGCTCATTCACATTGGAGTGATGAGCGGTGCTTGAAGCTGCTAAAGAATTGCTACAATGCGATTCCAAAAATTGGAAAAGTGATTGTGGTGGATGCAATTTTGCCAACTGAACCTGATATTTCTGCTACTACTAAGATCACCTCCCAATTTGATGTGGCTTTAATGGCTTATTGCGGTGGCAAAGAGAGAAGTAAGCAAGAGTTTCGGAATTTGGCTACATCGGCTGGGTTTAGTGGCATTAGATTTCAATGCTTTGTTTGTGGCTTGTGGATTATGGAGTTTTTTAAGTAGATATACTCATATAATTCCCCGTTTTATATTTTCCAGTTTCCAGCATCCATTCCTTAATTATGATAGTTTTACAAGTTCTCATTTTGTTACCCAATCACGTTTTTTTATCTAATAATGTGGCTTGAATGTACAAGTCCGTTCAAGAATTTGTTTTGACTATAAATGTAACGTTTAAATATCTTTTATCTCAGTATGTTGTAACAAGATACTTATGAATAAAATCACTTATATAGACAATGAGAGAGTCAACACTTATATATAGATTCAGTATTGTAACATGATACTTAACTATATATGAATATGAATTTCTTGTTAATATATATACATAAATTACTACCTCTCATCCTATTTATAAGCAATTTTCTCTTCCTTTGGGGCCTATCCTTGATATAAGCAACATTTTTTGTCTTAAAATTTGAACTTCTTTTTCCTTTTTTACTCATGTTCAATACATATCTTTATATTAATGAACCACTAATTTATCTTTCATTCAATCATTTATTAATTATTTTCTTACATATTTTAAATTTTATACTCATTATCTCTCATACTTTACTCATTCTCCCTCCTATTCTTTTTTTTATAAATAGGGGCATATGTCGAAAATGTAACACCCCAAATTTCGAAGCATAAATCGTGCCGTTGACACGTGGTTTTATAAAAATTCATCAGAGTTTGAGGTGCTACAGCTTAGCGTTTTGCGGAAACGGAGAGCATGTACTAAACATTTGAACAACGAAATTAACAATGAGTAACTGATATAAAATACTCAGACATATGATGATGTCTGATGTATACTGATATATTAAAAATTTCCCGAAGGAATGTTCATGTGATATAGTAATACAAAACTTCATAATTACAAATCCTCTATGTAACTATACCCTCTTCATCCGAGCCTTGAGTAAACTTGGGGCATCGAACCTAACTCAGTTAAATCATCTCATTTGGCCAGGCTGGGTAGGTCTAGTGGGAGTCTCACCGTGCTAGGGTGATCGATTGATCGAACCACATAGACGACCTTTCTAGTTTAAGCACCAAATGATATGAAGTAACCTTATTAGATTTATGCCATAAGGTAGGTTCCGTTGACTTTCTTCCCGCTTTTCTTTGACCGGGTGCCTTCTCACGGCTCCGTTTCATCGGTATCTATCTACGGCTCCATCCCCCCGGTTCCTACTCCGATTCATGACCCTTTCCCGTCTATTCATTCGACCGAGGTCCAATGCCCATCGGACCTCAGGTAACGGTTAATCTCATGTTTATGTAAACAATATATGTATGACAGGTATTCATGACATTTTCACAAAATCTACTACAACAGCCCATAACAGATGTAGAAATACACAAATATGTATATACGGCAATAACAATACACAGCCCCTGCAGTATGTTTGTTATCCCAGTCTGCACTATCAAATCCAGTGCCACGATGGCTTATCGTGTCCTCAGCGCTAGGAAAACTTTCAACGGTGTTATTAAAACCATAACCCGTGTATTCATGATTGCATTAAAAATAATTGAGACAGAGTCTCAGTACAAGAACACAGCAATCATATATAAGCATATCACAAGCATCAGAGTTAGTGTTACAGTACGTCGCGAACGTACCTTCGTTGACGGTATTTCGGTACGTTTTACGAAAAACGGTCATTTTTTACAGCGGTACGATAGCGATGCGATTATCTCAGATATCCTATAAGGATAATATTTATCAATATCTAGCAGCATAACAGGCATTTTAGGTACAAATTACCATTTTGCCCCTAGTTTGACTAGTCGGCGAAATTTCACCAGAGCTTCGCTACTTTGACCCTATCTCTCCAGAATTTTGACATATCTCTTTTCCCAATATATTTTAGAAATAAATATCATATTTACCCCTAAACATGATATTTAAACTATCTGGGAAATTTAAAGATAAATCTAGCATTTCTACTGTATCTACCGAAAGAACTACCAAAGCTTAAGACTAGGGACCGAAGAACTTACACAGGGCTCCGCTAGACTTTCTCCGGGCTCCTCCTTCTCTCTAACCTCTCTCTTGTTTTTGGTTTTGGGGTGAAGAAATGAGAGGAGAAGGCTTGCTATTTATAGCAAAAATCCTGACACTATTCATCACTTTATCAGACTGGATTTCGGCCGTCGGATCGCACTTTGACACGTGGCACTCATCCTTTCCCTTCATGCCTTGGCCGACATCATCCTTCTAGAAGAAGATGATGTCACAAGCTCCTACTTTATGGCCGATACTGATAAAGTTCCCAGTTCAGTCTTCAAATCGCGCAATCTTAACGAAACTTAAAAATCTGGGAACATAGCACTGAAGCTCTATTCTTACTCTTTAAAACTACTTGGGTTAACTAAATTTTTGATCCCATTCAGGGTATTTCGTTGCCTGTTGAATATTTTCGAATAGACGCCAATGGTTACGGAAATAAATTCCGGAAGTGCCAGCTTCTGGATAATAATTCGCTGGTTCGTAATATGTCCTGACCTAAGGAAACTAGTTCACGGTTTGTCACAACTATTTCGTTTTCTATAGGTTCTCATTTTGACTATCTGTCATTTTCCCTTAAAACCCTATATCCTACTAAGTACACGATTGGTTTCAGAAATGACTTATGAGACAGCTCACTCAGGGATGAAATTTCACCAGTTTTTAAAAGATCCAGATGTTAAAGACTTAATTCCTATATTTTAAGGTAGGATTTTATTTCTACCCGTTCTCAAATGTCATGTTGGTTCTTTACCGAATATAATATTATTTAATTATAAATATCTAGATATTATTTAAAATAACCACAACCCTTTGATTTTTTTATTATCCTTTTTATTATTTAATATATAAATTTTGCCCCCCCCCCTTATTTTATTATTATTTTATTTATTTTCTTAATTAATTTACCATATATCTTAATCTAAGTAATTAGCCATTAATTACATAATTAGTCCCTTACTAATTGTTGACAATTTTATTAATTAGGATAAATTATTATCTCACAACTATTTGACTGACATTGATATTTTATATCCCATGTAAAATATTAAAAATCATGGGGCCAAAAAGTGCTTTTGATAATATTATATTTATGCTCTATTATTTTCCAAGGAAATAATCCCAAAAATTCCTAAAATTAGAGACAACACACTTCCTAAGTTTTTGTCAGTATTTGTTGCCTTATTATTTATCATAATATTTATCATAATATTTTAAAATACATTTTTCACGGCAATTTTAACTCTTTTTCTTTTCTAATTTTCACAGCAATTTATAAAAATACTTATTATTTGAGACCACATATTTTTCAAAGGGAATATTTAAAATGGATTTTAGCTCTTTTTCTTTTCTAATTTTCTTAACCATAAGTTCATTTTACACAATCAAAAAAATTACTTAATAAAAAAGACTGGAGGTAGTGTATGTCTATATGGCTGAGTCATACTCAAATATAGTCAAAATCAATTGGAGATAACTCTCCCAAATATATCGTTTTGGTTCACAATTGAGAGTATACATATCTCCCAATTTCTTGGCCGTGTATATACCCTATTAATCTTAAATTATATGTATGAGTTAGATAACTAATCCATACTGGGCCCAAAAAAAAAAAAAAAGATAACTAATCCTTACATATTAAGAAAATTGTTTTTTTAAATTGTTTTTGTAAAAGTGTATGTTGTCTAAAATATTCTCCCTTTTGCTCATTTACATTTAAAATTATCTTGTAAATTATACACATTGACATAATTTAGCCAGTATAAAATGTAGATGATGTTTCTTATCTATACGGGATTTGGTGTGTCCTCACGAGAACACAATCCCTAGGATAATTAATTCTGCTGAATGTGTCTTGTGTTGTGCTATCTTGTAGCCTTATTTATAGATTCCCATATTCCCCTCTCCTCTTTCTTCTCGTTTTTTATGAAGTATATGCTTCGTAAGAAAAAATGTCCTGCCAAAAAAAAAACAAAGGAAAACTATACTAGAAGACTAAATTTATAAATTAATTATTTAAAAGCTCTCAAATTTACGATTCATACGACATAAATTAATTAGTCAAACTATGAGTATTTACTATTCATTGACGAAAATTTATAGTTAAAAATATATTTAACATTATTTAACATGCAAATCTATCAAATATAATTCTCTCAAAAATAAATAAATAATTTTGGTGCAAATTAACATTGGCTTCTTCGACCAACATAAAGTTGTCTAACGTTGAAAGTTTCTGCTAGACTTCTGAGTTTTGGATCTCGTGTTCTCATCCAGAGGAGACACTTGTGTCAAGAACATGGGCTTTTTCGTACAAAGCTCTGGAAATATATAGACATCTTCGCAACAACTCTTGTGTTGCAAAGACACACATCAGTCACACTCTTCATTCTTCTAATTTTAATGGCGCACTCACTGGAATCTCATTCTCAGTGCAAGCCTCTCCTCAATCGAGAGAACAAGTAAGAAACGCTGGTGAAGCAACCGCCAGCAACAGACGAAGAAGAAGAAGAAGAAGAGAGCTTCTCTTACACCATGCATCTTGCGACATTTACGTTAATGTCCGTGGCGGTGCAAACAGGGGCTGAGCTCGTTGTCTTCAACATCATTCACAGACCGGTCCGAGTACAAGGCTCTCCGCCGCGGGAGATCGCATAACAACTTCTTTGTAAGAACTCTGAAGCGCCTTCTGCTCTTGATCGTCTCCTCCGGCTTACCCCGTTCTTCACCGGTCCGTCGTCACAGACGAAATTCAAGGGTTAAGATGTTTCCCGCGGCCGTATGGCCCTTGCTCCGGTGGCAAAATTCTTTGTAAGAAATGCTGATGGAGTCTTGTTGGGCCCATGATAAGGTCTTCCTGGAAAGCTGGTTAGACACATCTTCTTTTTGCCTCCAATTTCTCAAATATATTTTGGAAAATTAATAAAACCATATCATGTTTTTGTTGATCATGGTTTAAATTTTACTCCCCCATTTCTTTTTATAAAATACTAATAACGAATTGAGTTGTTGTGTAAGGTATTTAAAAGTAATTAGTCCCAATAAATATGTAAAAAATGATTTTATTTTTATTTTTAAATGCCCTTATTTATGTTGAAGAATGAGAGTATATTATATTGAGTTCTTTAGGTTAAACATGAGAACTAGATACAATAGTGGCAAAAGTAATTTGTGTAATTAAGTGAGGATAAAATGGAGAGTTTACAATAAACTTTTCAAACATCCTCCAACAGTGTCTTTTATAAAAAGGAGCATGTTATAGTAAAGAATAGGATCTTATAAAAAGAGAACGGAGGGAGTAAAAATAAATTGTGCCTTCACATGCATGATAGGTCGCAGATGAAAGAAGCAATATTGGAAAGGGGGTATAGCATTCAATAGGGTACATGGATCACATGCTTTTGAGTATCCGAGATTGGCTTCAAGGTTTAACGTTGTGGCCATGGTGAATCAGACCACTTTGGTTGTGACTAAGATTCTTGAATCCTACAAAGGTTTTGAGGACATCACTAGACTCGTCGATGTTGGTGGAGGTCTTGGGATTACTCTCAGCTTGATCACTTCCAAATATCCTCATATTCAAGCCATCAATTTCGACTTGCCTCATGTCATTCAGCACGCTCCTCCTTATCCAAATCTTAAAATATGATCTATACAATTTATAACGGTAATACAAACAAATATAAATATATATATATATATATATATATATATATAAACTATAATAATAATTTGAGAAAATATTAAATCTAAACCATTCATTTTTTAATCTGAGGCTGGAGATGTGATTCTGAAAAGAAAATGAGAAAATTGATTATGAGAATATCATCTTACAAATAATTAATAGTACATATCAGTGATAAAAGCACTGCGACTTTAATGCGTGCATGTCTTCTAGTGGTGTTTGTGGCTAGCTAATTGAGTGCGGTATTTTCAGTTTGCATTATATAATCCACTTTTGCAAGAATATAGCATACTCCATTCTCTTCTTATTGTTCATGAAGAACTTCACTTCATAAGTCAAATATATTCTCAAAATAAGAATTATAATTTTTTAGAAAAATGTATTTCCACTGCTAAAAATACAAATTAAATCCAAATACACCTCTCGTAATCAGGAAGCTAATTAGTAGCCCTTCATGCTCATTATATTTATCTCAGGAGAGAATGTCTCTATTGATCTCTCTTTATATTTTTTTCACTTAATGTCTCAAACGTTAGATCAAATTTTAATGGTTGACACTTAACACTATATAAAAATATTATTATAACATTAAATATAATAAAAATCTACCATAGCAAATAGAATAAATCTCAACCAATAAAACTTCATCTAATGGTGGAGACATTTTAAGTAGAGAGAAAATGGAGAGAGAGATCAATGAAGACATTCTTGTCCCATTATCTCCTAACTTGATAATGGATATTTAATATCAGTTACGTATACACCCACATCTTTGCCCGATTTCTGAAACCTTTACCACATAGTCTAATCTTCTTATCTCATTTAATTGATTTGTTCTATCACAAGTAGTCTGGCAAACAAAGTAAAGAAGGTGACAACTATATAAGGTGGCATTAAAGCTCCCATTCAAACCATTAGTGAAAAGGAAATATCATTTATTAGGATGTTAATCTTCAACGTAACAACCATCTTGTCCAATCTCTATTATAGCTCTTTATTAATTAGTTTATATATCTTGAATAGTAATAATAAACACCGTTTTTCTCTTTAGTCACAAGAGACCAGTTTAAAGGAATTGGCCTATTTAGAATAATGGTGGTAGAAGTGACTTTTATTTCGATGGATTTTTCTTAATAGACTTTTTTTTAATGGACTTTTTCTCGATGTGATTTGTGTTTGGGATGGCGAATGAACGTGAAGTGGCAGGGCGTGACTTGAAGTTTGGTTAGGTGGCTTCAAAAAAAAAAAAAAAAACAGCTTTAGACTTTCAAGCTCATCAAATAATGAAGCTATCCAAACACCCCATTATCAAGCTTTTATTTATCATGGGTTTGCCAAACAAGCTTCTACTTTTTCCTGCTACTGTGTTGAGCAGATGATAAGTAGATATTTTATAATTAAATATGTATATATTTTATGATATAATTAGTTGAATTTATTAATATTTTACACCTATTTAATTATCTTTTATATATTTATCTATCTTTTAATTAAATATAGGATAAAAGAATATTGTAACAGAAAATCTATTGATATCCTATTTTATTTTGTAGGAGATATTATCTGATCTAAGAGAGGAGAAAATATAGGAAGGGTGCAACATTATTGGGCAAGAAATTCAATTAAAAAGGATATAGTATATTATATTATTATATTAAATAATATAATATGCGAAAAGGATGGCACCCACATGAGGGATGGATGATCAGATTCGGAAGATAGGATATATCCTATCTTTAAGAGATTTGGAATAACGCGTGGGACCCGAAGCAAGAAAAGACAAAACCCAAGTTATATATATATATAAAGGAAGAACGCAGGGACGCAAAAAAAGAAGATGGAGAGAGATGCACGAGGGCATTGATAACAATTCGGACGACAAGAGAGACGAGGCTCCAGAGTTTTTGCGATCTCCTCTTTCTTGATTTTCAGTTTCATCTTCATGGATTATAGTATAGCCATGTGTAGCTAATTTTCTTTTTAATATAGAAAACTATGAACTTGTTTGGATTCTACTATTAGTTTTGATTAATTTTATTCAGTTTATTTATTCTTGTTTTTTTTTTTTTGGTTATTATTTATTCTTGTCTTTATTGTTATTGCTTATTAATTGGCCACTAGTAAGCATGTTTTGGGGATTTAGGGTTAAACTTAAAAGAAGAAATCTTAAATTGACCTTGAAATTAAATAATGTGGAATTAGGGTTTGATCTAATTTGCGTCTAGGATAGGCATATGCCTAGAAGCTCCGCATAATCAAATTAAAGTGAGTTCGATCTAAAACGCATCTTAGTGAGTTGTGTGAGGCATTACATAATTAATTAAGATAGGTTTATAAATAGACCGGAAGGCATTTATAGACATTAATACTCTAGATTAGCTGAGTAAATTAAGTCCAAATTAATTTAGTGGGGATTAATTCTAAGAAACCAACAAGGGATTAATGACTCTAGGTTGTACTTCTTCATGTCAAGAACAATGAAGTCAGCAGGATAGATAAAGGAGCCAACTTTTACCAGTACATCCTTAATGATACTTCTTCATGTCAAGAACAATGAAGTCAGCAGGATAGATAAAGGAGCCAACTTTTACCAATACATCCTTAATGATACCATATGGGTAAGAGAGACTTTGATCAGCTAACTTGAGTGTAACAGTTATAGGACTAGCCCCTAGTTGTAGCTTGTTAAAAAGAGATAGAGGCATAAGATTTATAGTAGACCCTAAATCATACAGTGCACCACCTTCAAATTGGTCACCAATCACACATGGAATAGTGAAGGAACCAGGATCTTTACACTTTAAAGGAACATTAGGTTTAATGACACTAGTGATCTCCTTGGTCAGTGCTACAGTTGCAAACTCAGTAAAATGCTTCTTCTTATTCAACATATCTTTCAAGTACTTAGCATATTTAGGCATTTGCTCCAAAGCTTCTATCAATGGGATGTTAATGTGTAATTGCTTGAAAATATCCCAGAATTTCTTGTATTGCTCATCAAATGCCTTCTTTTGGAATCTTTGAGGAAATGGTAGATGCGGTCTCCATTTAGAAAATATCCAAAAACTTGATAGGGCAAAACTTTATAGCCTATAGACTCCACAAGTATACGGGGCGTATCAAGTAATAAAGTGATAAGAAAAGTATCGTTCCCTACAAAGACTCAATCAAACTAGTGATTAGATATTAAGTTCCCTTATTCTGTTTAAGTTGAGCGAGTTAGAATTGTTTTCAATAATGAAGAAAATTAATAAGAAACTAATAGTAGCAAAAAAGCGAATTTCAATATCAAGAAGTACAACCTAGAGTTACTAATCCCTTGTTGGTTTCTTAGAATTAATTCCCACTAAATTAATTTGGACTTAATTTACTCAGCTAATCTAGAGTATTAATGTCTATAAATGTCTTCCGGTCCATTTATAAACCTATCTTAATTAATTATGTAATGCCTCACACAACTCACTAAGATGCGTTTTAGATCGAACTCACTCTAATTTGATTATGCGGAGCTTCTAGGATATCTATCCTAGACGCAAATTAGATCAAACCCTAATTCCACATTATTTAATTTCAAGGTATATTTAAGATTTCATCTTCTAAGTTCAACCTTAAATCCCCAAAACATGCTTACTAGTGGCCAATTAATAAGCAATAACAATAAAGACAAGAATAAATAAACTGAATAAAATTAATCAAAACTAATAGTGGGTATAATCTCTAGAAACCAAACAAGTTCATAGTTTTCTATATTAAAAAGAAAATTAGCTACACATGGCTATACTATAATCCATGAAGATGAAACTGAAAATCAAGAAAGAGGAGATCGCAAAACTCTGGAGCCTCGTCTCTCTTGTCGTCGGAATTGTTATCAATGCCCTCGTGCATCTCTGTCCATCTTCTTTTTTTGCGTCCCTGCGTTCTTCCTTTATATATATATATATATAAAAAAAAAAAACTTGGGTTTTGTCTTTTCTTGCTTCGGGTCCCACGCGTTATTCCAAATCTCTTAAACATAGGATATATCCTATCTTCCAAATCTGATCATCCATCCCTCACGTGGGTTCCATCCTTTTCCAATATTATATTATTTAATATAATAATATAATATATTATATCCTTTTTAATTGAATTTCTTGTCCAATAATATTGCGCCTTCCTATATTTTATGCCCTCTTAGATCGATAATATCTCCTACAAAATAAAATAGGATGTCAATAGATTTTCTCGTTACAATATTCTTTTATCCTATATTTAATTAAAAGATAGATAAATATATAACAGATAATTAAATATGTGTAAAATATTAATAAATCCAACTAATTAGATCATAAAATATATACTATTTAATTATAAAATATCTACTTATCAGCAGACTTTCTCAAAATTATTTTTTTTCTTTTCTTTTTAGAATCTCATCTTTACCCTTTGGTTGGAAAAAAAGAAAAAAATAGAGAGATTATTCAAATTTAATTTTTCTAAAATTATGATTCTAGTTTTTATAAATTATTTTTTATTAATTATTGTAATTATGAATTGTGTATATCATGTTTTAATAGTTTAAGTTTACTTATTTATGTTTAAAATAATAGTTTTATAAAATATTAAATTTGGATCATCTACATTTTAAAATTTGAAGGTGATGATGGAATTCTTAAAGGAGAAGGAGAAAAATGATTATGATAGAACCCAAACCCGCACTCATCAATCAATATCTTTAAATTATTAATCCATAAGAGAAAAATATATAACTAATGAAAGTAAGGAAATGATTAGGCGAACCAAAAGCTACACATGTCCCTGTATATTTCTCTTTTAATTAACGAAATTTTCAAACCACAGGACCACATTATTAATCAGTGATGTAACTATTCTATTTATAAGTCTCTTTTGATTAAAAAATTTGGTCATATTTATAAGTCCTTTTTGACCAAATAAATGAGATTGTAACAATTTTATCCATATTATTGTACCAATGAAAATAGAGAGAGAAGAAAAAATTAAAAGATACCCAATTATAAATGAGGGTAAAGTTGAAAATTTACCCCATAATCATTGAGCTACTTACTTCTCCTTGGTATGTGTGTTTTGGTAAAGGGGACTTATAAATAGGACCAGAGTTGTACAATTAATCCTTCTTCAAAGCTCTATAAATCTAACCAACTTATAAAGCTTTTGATGAATTAAGCATACATATCACTCGTTACTTACCAAAAATCTCATAATGGCTCAATCACAACAATCTCATTCTCAGTCCATGCCTCTTCAAAACGAAGAGAGCAACAACAAGAAACAGCATTCACCAAAAATAGATGACGACGTTGTTGAAGAAGGAGAAGGCTTCTCCTATGCAATGCAGCTCGCCACTTCTACTGCGATTTCCATGGCGATGCAAACAGCGGTGGAGCTCGGCGTCTTTGACATCATTCACAGAGCTGGTCACGACGCCAGGATATCCGCTGCCGAGATCGCGGTGGAGCTTTCTTGCAAGAACTCCAAAGCGCCTTCCGCCCTCGATCGTCTCCTCCGGCTCCTAGCGTCTCACACTGTTCTTTCCTGCTCTGTCATCACCGACGAGGATCGAGGACCGGGGTGTTTCCGACGATTGTATGGCCTATCTCCAGCGGCCAAATTCTTTGTGAGAAATGAGGATGGAGTGTCGTTGGGTCCTTTAATTGCGTTGTCTCAAGATAAGGTCTTCTTTGATAGCTGGTTAGTATGCCTTTTTTCTTAACCCTGTACTCTTATTATTGGAAAATATGTTAAAAAGAATTTATTCCGTTGGCCTCTATATATTTTAGAACATGCGCAATAAATTCTTGTAATCCTTTTTTTTCCCTTTTTATAAGAAAAATGAAAAATCGGTTAAAAGTCCTTATTTAAAAATTATATAGGTCAGAAGCCCATTAAATATTTTTGTACATTGAAAGTACCGATACTCTATAAAATTTTAGATTCAGTACTTAAATTTAGGTCTTTCTTGCAAATAAAACTGTTAAACATGGATTTTTCACCAAGTTCTTCAAGAAAAATAACTCCAGATGACAAAATATATATATATATATATATATATAGCTTCTGTCCCCGAGGAGGAAGCCAGTGGCTTGCAGAGGTGGGTTTTTTTTTTAAAAAAAGTTTAAAAGTGAGGGCCATTAAGATCGTTTCACCCAAATTTTGAAATCTCATAGACTGATTTGAGATTTGATGATTTTAGGAGTGATTTGGGTTTTGTAAATGTTGGAGGTTTTTGAAATCATTTTCCCTAGATTTTAAGGTGTTCTAAAGAATGCAAGGAAAAAAATGGTAAACTCCTTTTATTGAATATATAAGATTCATTTTTCTTCTTCATTTATTTACTCCTTTGTTTTTTTATTTGTCGCAATTATATACAATATCAATTTATAACTACAATGATAATCAATTTAAAATTGTAATCATTGAATAGTTTAAGTTTTTATGCGCAAATTATATGTGATATGTGAACACTACGACATGACTTAATGTAAAATTGATATATGAATATGAAAATTGTAGGCGAGAATTGAAGAATGCAATATGTGAAGGAGGAATAGCGTTCAATAGGGTACATGGATCACATGCTTTTGAGTATCCGAGATTGGATTCAAGGTTTAACGATGTGTTCAACAAGGCCATGGTGAATTCGACCACATTGGTTGTGACTAAGATTCTTGAATCCTACAAAGGTTTTGAGGACATCACTAGACTCGTCGATGTTGGTGGAGGTCTTGGGATTACTCTCAGCTTGATCACTTCCAAATATCCTCATGTTCAAGCCATCAATTTAGACTTGCCTCATGTCATTCAACACGCTCCTCCTTATCCCAGTACTTCAATTCCTCTTATACCTATCATATCACATATTTTTAGAATGTGTTCTTAGTCCTTTTATAATGGATTTAGTTAGTTTAAAGAGTATTAAATATTTTTATATATACCCATATTTAAAGGGGAGTGAAAGATAAGTATAATATGATGCTGGTGGAGTTTAATATTGTTAATAAAAGTAATGTTATAAATCACTTAAGCGTTATGACAAATTTAATGTTATTAACTATTTTTACGAAAGTGCCTTTGAATTAGTTAGAAGTGACTTATAATAAAAAAGAGGAGTTAGAAGTGACTTATAATAAAAAAAGAGGAGGCTGGAGAGAGTATATATGAGCTTTACTAATTCTTTAATTAGGAAAAATTATTGGTGAATTTCGGTTGGTATTAGATCAATGATTGTGACATTGCAGGAGTGGAACACGTGGGAGGAGATATGTTTGAAAGCGTGCCTCAAGGAGATGCAGTCTTCATGAAGGTGGGTTAGTAGTGATAATGTACTTATGTATATAATCAATGATAAGCAACGAGAGGTTAATTAATTTGGGCTTTGTAGTGGATACTTCATGATTGGAGTGATGAATGGTGCGTGAAGCTGTTGAAGAAGTGTCATAAAGCCATTCCTGAAGAAGGAAAAGTGATTGTGGTGGACGCAGTTTTGCCCATTGTTCCAGAGAATTCTGCTGCTGCAAAAAGCATTTCCCAACTGGATCTGACTATGATGACCCAAATCCCAGGTGGCAAAGAGAGAAGTGAGCAAGAGTTCATGGATTTGGCCACATCAGCTGGGTTTAGAGGCATTCGATATGAATGCTTTGTTCGTAACTTTTGGGTCATGGAATGGTTCAAATAAGATATTTCATAAGAGCATGTGTTTCTTTTAATTATGAAAGTGGCTGTATGTTCAAGAACCTGGAATGTTTCTCCTCACTTGTTCATCTGCGAAATCCAAAGTGCACTTTCTTTCTCTAGTCTTTCCCTTTCTCCTCTGTTGCACTTTGTAGCATGTCCGCAGTTATGCCAAAATGGACGGACAATTATCTTCAAAAGGTGTATGGAAAACAACTCCCGTGGAAGAAGCAAACAACTCTGAGCTGGATTATATTATTAATCGATCTCAATCTTACACAAACATATTCAAATGATTGAAATTAAAATTGAATTAAAGATATATGATGTTAAGGCAAGTCCTATCAAATTGGTTTAAGCTATTTTAATATAAAGACAAACCTAATATATTACACCTAATTGATTCATACAAAAACCTGAAATGTTAAAATATATATATATATCAGGAATAAAGAGAGAGATGTGAAGACAGTTCCAAAATATTTTAAAAGCTAAAATATACGTTCGGTATTTCATATTTGCGTCGAGTTTAACATGAATGCATTTTTTTAATACATTTTTTTATATTTTAAGTCATGTGTAAATTTAAAAAATACTTTTGAAATCTTAAATTTAGAACTGGAAATAAAACAAATTAATATTTTCAAAATAGGTATATAAAAAATAAGGAGAGGTAATGAGAAAGTAACCTATCTTATTATTCCTCCTTCCAATTTATTATTAAAATTATGACTTAATATTTTTTTTTATGTGAGTACCGAATACTATATTATTTTATACAGATTTTTAGAGCTTAACCGAGGATTAATAATGAACGCAAGTTGGGTTGAAATAGATTAAAATTTAGTACCTTGAGTTTTATTTCTTTTTAAGTATATTTGCATAAACTAATTATATTAGAAACACCAATATAATTTCTAAATCATGTCTATCCAATCAATCTAAAAAGTCATAATACTATTTTGATTTTTCTCTCATCTTCCCAATCAACGATCTAGATGGACTGATGAGAGATACGAGAGAATCTTCTTCCCTCCACACTTACCTTGTAACACCCCTTTATTTGGCCACTCTTTTCCACACCCATTTTCTCAATGTATACGCTACTTTTACTCACTTTTCTTCAGCACACCAAAATTGACTCACACTCCACCATATTTCACAAAGTCAACATGTAAATGCCCTACTTTCACTCACTTCTCTTTGTTTTTCAACGACCAAGACACACATGCGTGATTTTTTTTTCTCTCAATTATAATGGACAGCATGCTTATGTCTATTTCGTTTCCCATTTCACTTTCTCAAGACACATACGCACCGGCGTCACTCTTTCTCTCAATTATAATGGACAACATGCTTATGTCTATTTCGTTTCCCATTTCACTTTCTCAAGACACATACGCATCGGCGTCACTCTTTCTCTCAATTATATGGACAGCTCACACTAACTCTCAATTATTCTTTCTCCCATGAATGAAAGAAGAGCAAGGCGACAATACACTCATCCCTCATTTTCTTTTCCGGACAGCATGTTACGCCAAATCGACTCTCATTTTCTCAAATAATCATTCACGAGTGATCTTTTATTCATTCATGGGTGCATGCACCTTGAATTCATTTTTCTTGTTCACTCATGGGTGAAACACACCTCCTCTCACGCTAAATATATACAAACATACGCCTCTTCGTTTATTCATTTTCGGCCAAGTATAGAAAGAATTCAGAAAGAGAGAGAGTCAAAGTAGGAACGTAAAGAAAGAGTGAAAGAGAGTGAGAGCTTTACGGATAAGGAAAGAAGAGCTTAAGGAGGCACCAAAACTCTCATATAAACTGAACATTAGATTAAGGTGAACTCCCTAATCCTTTTCTCATCTTGGTTTTCTGCATTTGCAGAGGTTTTAAAAGTTTTTGGTGGCTGAAACTCATTGAGTTTGTGACAGAGAACTTATGACAATTTTTGACGAAAAAATATAGGGTCCTATGCATGAAGATTTCAGAAGCTACAGTTTGTGTTTTTCAGTGAGATTTGGTCAGGAGAAACTAAACTTTCTAATATTTAAAATGAATCATATATCACAATAATCAGACATCTAGAACTCAAGTTATGATTTTTCTAAGTTTAGTCATAAAAACTAGAAAATCATGTTTCCATATTCAAGTAGAGTTCATTTTTGAAATTCTGAGAATGGTACAGCCATAAATTGGTTTGAGAATTATTTTTCCCTTAAAATAGATTTACAGATCTTCAAACAGAAATTTGAATCACCCCAATCGGAGTTCTATGGAATTAATTATAATTTTTCAAAGATAGACATGAAAAACTGGAAAACAATTCTGTTTCCAAATTTGAGTTTTTGGAGGCATTTTATTTGTATCATGTTTTAGACTAAATAAATGATACCTAAATACAATGAAACTTTCCAGTTTTCAAGTACACATGAAAATTTTTAAAATGATATATAATATGAGGAAAATGAATTAGCATAACAAAAGTTATAAATTTTTGAAGTTAAGTATTGAATCTGGAACGTTTTCTAGAACAGTAAGGATTTATTGATTAATCTGGAATAGTATATGTTTCTTTGGCAATGGAATACATTTTCCCCTAAAAGTATACTTAATGAGGGACACTTGGAATTTTGAACTACCTAATTTGGATATCTATAGAAAAATATATGAATTTTGAAAGTTAATTAAAAATTCTGTTAACTTTCAGAGGTTGTATGAAAATAAGAAAATAAGGGCAATTGGTAGTAAAAATAACCAACTTTAGTATTTTGAAATGATAAACATTTGGATAGGTAGTAACTCGCCGTCCATAAATATCTAAATATAGGAATTAATATTTGCCAAGACAACCAAAGGAATAAGAACCAGTTCAAGAATTGAAAAGATCAATGTTCTGAAAACCGGACTGGTCATTGAACCGGTGGGAGTACTGGGTTAAGGGTCAGTGGGTCAGACCGGAGTCAAACCGGAGTCAGACCGATATTAATTAAAAATATAATATAATTAAAATAGATAAAAATATTTATATTTTAATAATAATAAAAATTATAATATAATATTTAATCCTTTTTTAAATGCATATCAAAATCATATCTTGCAAGATGTGTGGCAGTCTAACCTATGGTCCTTCTCTGCTTCTAATTGATGACCCTGTTGCTTATTCATGTCACATTAGAACACTTGATTTGATTTGATGAGTATTTCAAAAAAATAAAAATAGAACACTTTGATTTGATTTGATGAGGCACGTGAAGTCCACATCCAATAAGTAATTAAACACACCACTCAACCTCTCTTCTCTTTCCTGCACCCATACGGCCATACCCATCCCTTCTCTTTCTCGAGACCCATACAGCCATACCCATTCTCACGCTCGGTGACCTCTTTTTCTCCTCTTTCTCGGACCCATGCTCGTAACATCTCTTTCTCTTCTCCTTCTCAATGGCTTGTTCCTTGAAATCCAACTTTGACCTCACCAATGGCAAATCATACAAGCTTAAGCAACTATGTGCAGGGTAAGTGCAAGGACGAAGAAAGCTTCGGATCTCTCTCCTTCCTCCTTCTCCTTCTATGTCTTTCTTTTTTCTCAGGCGAACTATTAGTTTCAAGAGACTTTTTTTTCCTCTTAAAAAAAAAAAAAAAAACTCAGTGACTCGGTCAACTCGGCCGGGTTAGGCCGAGTTGACCTCGGGTGAACTCGGAACCCGGGGTCACCCCTTAACTCGAACCGGTTTCCCGGCCGGTTCGCCGGTTTCCGGTCTGAACCGGCCGGTCCGGGTTTCAAAACCATGGAAAAGACCTTCAAGCCAATAGTAACTCTTCAGTAACATACTATGTGTGCCTGTATATGCATGCATTTACCATTGTGTATATGTATTGTGAACACGAGATAGGGGGTAGGGCCTAGTGGGCCAGTGGCTCCTTAAGTCATGAAACCTATTAAGCATTCATATGAGAATGGTTGAATCCCAATTGAATAGCTAGCACTATGGGAATAGATCAGTAGGTCCTATGAATGTGTTTTGTATTTATCTCTGAATGTTGAATATGTTGAATGTATTGAATGTACGAATGAATATATGATGGCTAACTTGCATGTTCAATATATGCATTTTATGTGAGTGATTAACATTACTACTGGGATTTGTTTGAATCTCAGACATTCCCCCAAAGTATAGGGCATGAAGAGCATAGTAGACGCAATTCACAAGGCAAGGCAGTGAATATTAGTAAATGATGATGCTGGGCTAGGTTTAGAATTGTTGTTGGTTATCTATATTTTATATTAAACTATTTTTAGAATTTTGTAAATATTTGTATGAACATTTTGTAAATATTTGTATGAACCTATGGAGTTTTTAGCTATGTAACCAAACTTTAATATCAGTAATACTATGTTAAAACTGTTTTGGATTTTGAGCTGTGTATTAATACTCTGATGAATTTCGTAATACAAGGATATGACATGCCTTCTCTCCACCCAGTGGCGCACTTTTAAGTTGGTGCCAATGTGGGCAAGTGCACACACAAAATATATATAATTTGAAAGAAATTAGTAATAATATGTATGGGTGGTGCAGATGGTTAATATTCTAATCCCTCCTCTTAGTTACAGGTCACGGGTTCGAGCCTCCGAAGTTCCTTTTACTCTCTTTTTTTCCCCCAAGTTCCTTCGTTCCCTCTCTCGTTTTTTCCCCAAGTTCCTTCGTCCCCTCTCTCATCTCCGATTCGAATCCCCAATTCCATCGTTCCCTCTCTTGTCTCCGATTCTCCAACCATTTCCATCGTTCCCTCTCTCGTCTCCGATTTGGATCCCCATTTTCATCGTTCTCTGCTCTCTCTCCAATTTTCCCCCCATTTTCATCATTCTCTGATATCGTCTCCAACTCTCACTCTCCACTCCATCGATATCTCCGTTCTCTCACTCTTCGTCGATCGTCACTTATCCTTTTGTACAATCTCACAAAAGCTTGAATTCTGCTTGTAATTTTGCATATTAGGGTTTGTTCCGTCAGCTTTTCGAGAAAGAATCTTCGACCTACATTTATCTCCTCGCTGATGTTTTACACCCCATTAAACCTGTCGTGGTAAGTTCTCGATCATATCGGATTGTTTGATCTTGGTTCTAGTTTGGCTCTGCATCAGTTTGTGTTGTAAATTGGGTTTTTGGAGATTCTCAGAAATTGTTTCTGGAGTTTATGTTGTTAAGGAGTGGGTATTTGGAGCTACATTATTGGGGATTTCTTGGCATATTTGTTGTGTGATTAATGGAGTTTTTTAAAATTTTATTTGAATGTTCAGTTGATTGACCCAGTAGATAAGACAGTGGATAGAGATTTATCACTTATTCAAGAATTGGGAATAAAGCTTGTATATGCCATGAACACCCATGTACATGCTGATCATGTCACAGGGACAGGCCTCATAAAGGTGTGCTGTTGCTAATTTTTGATTTTCCACATTACATTTTTCTATAAGATCTAGTGCTGGATTTTTCCCCCCCTAGAGTTTATCAAATTTGAAAAGTTCTTGTGATTAGCTTTTTGTAATTACTTGGTGGTTAAATTTTCAACCACTCATTTTGTATAGAGCAAAGTTCCAGATGTGAAATCTATCATTTCAAGAGCAAGTGGTGCAACAGCTGATCTGTATGTAGAGCATGGCGATAAAGTCAGTTTTGGTGATCTCTTTCTCGAGGTAGTATTTACAGCTTCTTGCATGGTTTTGTGTTTGACTGTTTGCCATAGGTTCTTTCAATAAAAACGTAGTTGGTAGATCCTTTTTGGAACTAACCATGATAATATTGACTGTTTTTTAAAAAGCTGGTCTGTGTTTCATAAATCTATTAAAGAACTTCACAGAAGCATCTAGAAACTGAATTGAAGTTTTCCCCTTTCATATATTGTGTTGAATGATCAATCTTCAATAAACAACAAACTGTGCAGCTCAATTTTTGGTGGTGTAAATGTATGTATTTGTAAAGAGAAGTATTCTATAGACTTGAAATTATTACAAGTCTTTTTCCCTTGATGTTGATTATGTTAAACTAGACATGTTTTCCCATACAGAGCATGAAGAATGAGTTACATTGTTCATGGTTGTTGAATACTGTGACCTGCTATAGATATGTATCATTAATTCTTTTTTCTTTTTCATTATCTGAATCATTGAATATCATTCTGCCTGTATCTTAAAAAAAAAAAAAAAAAAAAAAAAAAAATCGGGGGCGCTGCCCCCGAATCCCTTCACTAATCGCATGACCCATAAATATAAAATCCCTGGGCCTACCACTGTCTCCACCCAACCTCTCTTTATCTCTTCCACCCCAAACTCTGCCTCTAACGCCGTACCGGAGCAACTTTCAGACTCGCAGGAGGTTCAGATCCTCTAGTTGATTCTCAAAGACGCAGAGATTACGCTGCTTCCAACAGGCAACACCAAAATAGTCAAACACCACATTCAAAGCTACTCCACCCTTCACCCCTTTTTTCTGCTTTACATTCTTTTCTTTTTTTCCTAACCATGCTTTTAAATAACCGGTATAAAAGTCTGCTTGAGATCTGCTTTATGTTCTCTAATTGTTTTATTGAATCTTTCATCCTCCAACTCTGGGTTTTCTGTGATTCTTTAAATTTTGATTGATTATAAAATCAATATTCAATAGTTTACTACTGTATTATTTTAAAGCACTTATTTAGTTTGATTTGTAAATAATTTGTAATTAAAATTGTTTTAGATTTGATTCAAGATCCTATTGTTTTTTCTTCGATTTTAAAGTATTTTTTATGTTTAATATTTATTTTGATTTGAAAATATTTGCAATTATAAATTTTTTTGAACTTTGATATGAAGGTCACCGTCTTTTTTCTGAAAGTTTATCTTCCAACATATCATCTTAGTGTTTTAAATTTTATTTGGTTGTAAACTATTATCTCAAATTACTTATTCTAAATCGAAAAATCTGTATTTTTAAACAGTTTTTTATTCTTACCTATGTTTACTTTGATTTGAAGACTAAATTTATAATTTGAAACTTTTTGAAATTTCTTAATGTTTTAAATTTTGGTTTTTTTTTATTTTAAATTCAAAATTCAACAGTTCTCTAGTATTTTAAAGCACTTATTTAGTTTGATTTGAAAAGAATTTGTAATTTTAAATTGTTTTGAACTTTGATTTAAAGATCCTATTGTTTTGAAGAACAATATTTAACAGTTTTATGTGATTTTAAAGTAAAAATTTTATATTTAATATTATTTTGATTTGAAAGGAATTTTAAATTGTTTTGAACTTTGATATGATGGTCACCATCCTTTTTTCTGCAATTTTTTCTTCCAAGATATCATCTTAGCGTTTTAAATTTTATTTGGTTGTAAACTATTATCTCAAATTACTTATTCTATTTGATTTAAAAATCTGCATTTTTAAACGGTTTTTTATTGGGAAAATGACAAATAAATATGATATGAATTTGTAAAACCCCGTAAGCCCACCGAATTTGTAAAAAGACCGAGAAGTTACAAGGACCATGAGGTATATGCAAATTCGAGTGAAATTATCCTTTTGCCCTTAGTTTTAAATAAATTCAAAAAAAAAAAAAAATACCCTCGTCGTAGAGCCGCCAAGTGCAGATCGCCACTCCGCCACCGGGCGAGGGGGGGTTTTATATATATATATTTTTATATATATATATATATATATATATATATATATATATATATATATTCATTGAAAGTGTGAGAGGTGGGGTTCAAACCCCCATACATCCATAGGCCAAGTGGCCCAACCCGATTCCTTTAATATATATATACATTATATATATTCTTCTTAACATTTTTTCAACTAGTTACAAAACTTTCAATGGAATTTACAAATCCTATAACGCCATTTACAAATTTGGCAAACGGCATTTACAATGTTTTTTTAAATTTTACCTTTTTTACCTCTTTAATGTCTCGAGTGAAAAAATAAAATAAAATATGCATTATTGCAAAACTTGCAACCAAATTTACAAATTTGGCAACGGCATTTACAACGTTTTTTTTAATTTTACCTTTTTAATGTCTCAGAGTGAAAAACAAAAAAAATATGCACTTTTACAAATCCTGCAACGGCATTTACAGATTTGCAATTTATAATTGTTTTGAACTCTGATATGAAGGTCACCATCTTTGCAATTTGAAACTATTTTAAGTTTCTTAATATTTTAAATTTTGATTTTGTTTGATTTAAAAACAATTATTCAATAGTTTACTATGATTTTAAAGTACTTACTAAGTTTGTAGTTTAAATTTGTTTTATGTTTGATTTAAAGATCCTATTGTTTGGAAAACCAATATTTAACAGCTTTCTATGATTTTAAAGTAATTTTTTATATTAAATATTTATTTTGATTTGAAAATATTTGCAATTTTTAATTGTTTTGAACTTTGATATGAAGGACTCCATCTTTTCTCTGAAATTATATCTTTCCAACATATCATCTTATTGTTTTAAATTTTATTTGGTTGAAAATTTACCTCAAATTTCTTACTTTAATTTTATTTGAAAACGGAATTGTAAATTTTAATCTGTCTTTAAATTTCTTAAATTTTGATTTTTATTGATTTTAAAATCAATATTCAATAGTTTACTATTATTTTAGAGTACTTATTTAATTTGATTTGAAAAGAATTTAAAATTGTTTTAGATTTGATTTAAAGATCCTATATTGTTTTGAAAACCAATATTTATCAGTTTTCTATGATTTTATAGTAATTTTTTATAGTTAATATTTATTTTGATTTGAAATTATTTGCGATTTTAAATTGTTTTGAACTTTGATATGAAGGTCACCATCTCTTTTCTGAAATTTTATCTTCCAACATATCATCTTGGTGTTTAAAATTTTATTTGGTTGTAAATTATTATCTCAAATTACTTATTCAATATGATTGAAAATCTGTATTTTTAAACAGTTTTTTGTTCTTATCTTGATTTACTTTTATTTGAAAACAAAATTTGCAATTTAAATTACTTTTGTTACAAAATATATGTTTCGAAAAATACCTTTACAAACGATATTGGGGATGCCTTGTTTGTGCGATACCTTTCATCATCATATATCAATATTTTTAATCATTCCTTTTCTCTTGCAAATTAGAGTGAAAATTGGCGAGTTGGGTTGGTAAAAGGGTGACACATAGGCACATAGCCTTTTCAACACGTGCCTCCACTTTATTTTTTTAAAAAAAAAAAAAATTACAGCTTAGGATTCAAATTATTATTTCTCAAAAATAAAAGGGAGAATGCAGAAAAATACTACTTAAATTTTAAAATCATGTTGACAATAATAATAATATGGGGTTAATAAAAACAGTAAAACAATTGACAACTTATTTTGTTGTGAAATCATCTATTTGGCATTCTGAATTTTTAGTGATAATTTTTTGGAATTCTCCCAAAATAAAACAACACGTGCCTACACTTTATTAAAAAAAAAAAAAAAAAATTAGAGCTTAGTATTCAAATTCAAAATATTATTTCTGAAAAATAAAACAACTTCCTAAATCCCTAATTCATTCTATTTCAGTTTTCATCTCTTCCTCTTGATCGCGGCGGGCCTTCAAAATCATCCTTGAGGTGAGATCTAAGTAAATAGCTTCTTCTTCTTTTTTTCTTCCCCTAAACGACTATTAATGTAATTCTGAATGGATTGAATGAATCCCAAAGGATATCTGAATTAGAATGGGTTAAGAAATTCTATTTTCTTTCTTTTAATAATTCTAGTCGATTTTTTTAGTTAAAAACTAAAGAACTAAATTAATTAGTTTTAGTTTATTAACTCTATAATTAGAATTTTAATTATATTCTATAATACATAAATTGAGCTTCAAATAAAATATAATATAGAGGTATGATAGAAGCAGATAGTAGGAATTGAACCCCCATCATTAGCTTGAAAGGCTAGGGGTTATAGTCGACGTTGATTCATCATTTTTAAGGTCTCTAATTCAAAACCGAACGTGAAACCTTTGGTTTCATTCGGCTTCTTTATGGAACAAATTAACAAATATAAATGGAAGATTTTTTTATAAAAAAAAAAAAGGTCATCCATAACATCTATATCAGCCCCTCCATCCGAATGCATTCAAAACATCCCACTTTTTAGATGATCCCTCTAGAATCTAAAAGAGACGGATTCTAACAATCTTTTTTTTTTTTTCTAGTTACTTCGTTCTCTATTTCTATTTAAGAGAATCCTTAGGAAAAGCATTTTATTTTCATTGATCTACTCGTGATATGTAACGTAGATAAGAAATCCAGGGGGAGAATGTTCTTGTACTAACGTGAATTTAGCATATCATAAATTTATTGTTTTTTCCACCCTTTAAAAACTGTACTTGACAATGGTGGTAATGATACGAAGTTACATTTATTTTTCAGTACAGATAATTACATAACATTACGTACATTGGATCATACAGTGTGGTCAGAAGCATTTATCAACAATGGTTCCATCTTCAACCTCAATGCTTGCTCTCGTGTCAATTCACTCCTCTAGCCGCTGCTCCCAATTATTTCATAGTATGTTTCTTTTACTTTTCGCACAAAAGCTTCCCTGTCATTCCATTAAACATGTTTATGAATAATGGCTTGGTTATGACTAAAACAGAGAAAAGTATCTTGGATTTTGAAAATTTTGATTATGAATTGACTGAGTTAAAACGTTCAGATCTATTATAAGGCTCACCTGTCTGGCTTGAAAACTAGGTTCTTGTAGGCGAACCACTGTAGAAAAGAACAGAGATGATGAGTCAATAGATAGACGAGCAATATCTGTTACTGTTACCCAAGAACCAATAATAAAAGACAAAACAAAAGGACTATGAGGCAGGTCTCTGGGTTCTTGACAAACTTTTTCCCCCCCTTCCTCTCTTGATATTATAGAGCACTTCCCTGGATCAGCATAGTGCATTTAAAACTTCAATGTTCTAGTGTTTTTCAAAAGAAGCAAACTCAATTCTCCAGATTTTGAACCAATTGTTATAACCTTCAATTGAGAAGAGTAAATTATTAAACTTACCCCAGTGTAGCCAATGCCTACAACCTCAAGCACCCCAGGAATCAAAGGAAGCCTATCAATTGCCTGTTTTTAGGAGATAGCCACAAATAGTCACCAACTGAACTAAACAAAACTTCAAACTGACTGTAAATAGTGGGAAATTATGATTAAAGAATACTAACTAAGCATTTAAATACTACCAAAAAAGCATTCAGATAACCTACCGAGATCATCCCAGCTGTGCCCCACAATGCAACTGCACCAGCTGCGGCTACTGTGCTCACTGCATATTTATCTTCAACTTTGTCCCACTATGCAACCAACATAATGTTTAAGTCAGTCACTTTAACCATTAGGTATAATTAGTTCAAAAATATTCAACAACATTCCTCTAGCTTATAGCAGATCCTCTCTATTCATATAGCCATTCATTCAAAGAGAGAAGTAATACTGTGAAACTGCATCTGGAATCTAATCCCATCAATACATTAATTGTGTGTGTGTGTGTGTCATCTCTGTATACATTATATAATTGACTGCAGAGGATCTGAATAGCGTACAGTTTGTTGAATCTTCTTAACAATCTCAGGGGGCTCAGCTGTGACAAAATCTGTTGAAATCTGTTGTCCTGTAACAATTGCTGGAGGGGCCTCCCCTGTTGCGGAGCTTGCCATTGCCATTACATTGCGAGCAATTTTGCGACCTAAAGCAATCACTTAATGAATTACCACTTCCTGAATGCGTTAAAAGCTTTGGCAGCTAAACTCACAGATAGTAGAGTAACACAAACATGAATGGAGATAACATAGTAAAAAACATTGTGTCTATATGTAATAATTTTAAGGATCACATCGTCTTTGTTGCAACAACTTGACACAGATACAGCTAACTTTATAGATTAGCAGTAAACCCATGAGGCTTATGTTTATATGGCAGTGTTGTGGTCGTTGCCAGAACATTCTGGCGATTCTGCGATATGAAACAACCGTTCCACAAATAATCTCATAGTATCAAACTACTGGCAGTCAAGGCTAGAGTTATGAAGACATAAAGAAAAGACAGGATACTACAGTCAGACAGACTGACAGAGAGGATGCCCAATAAAACACCAAGTGTTAATATAAAGTTTGAAAATTTGCATGGTGTCTTAGTGCCAACGTTAGTGAGGCTTTTGTTTTGTTTTGTCCAAGACTCCAAGCAGGTATGATGTATCAAAACTGACACGGATACATGACACAACTCACTGCAGCATAACAAAACATGACTCTGTATGTATGAGTATTCGATACAAGTGTCTGATTCGACCACGGTTATTGTGCTTGTACTTCAAAAATATGGTTCTTTTCTTTTCATTTTGGCTTTTGAATTTCAATTGCAAAATTTTGCATCCTAAAACAATCCGTCCACAAACTATTTAATTAATAGTAACATAGACACGACTCATTCTTGAATTGCCTGTGCTTTAACATACACGTCAGTAATTGCATTAATTTCGGTGTTGGTGATTAATTGTGCAGGCAGGCCTGAGGTATCAACACTAATGCAAATAAAAGACACAACACAGTAAAGAAGATTTAGAATGTGGTAGAGCTTGGAGGAGGGTGTTAATGGAATAGACTTACAATAAGCCGTGGCCTTCCAGGGACGGTTCTGTGACTGAACCGGGGGAGGAGGGAGAGAGGGAAGGCTGACGCATTGAGAGGAAGCAGAAGCCGATTGTCTGGGAGCCTTGGCATCAACGAGTGAGGAAGAAGACGAGATAGTGAGAGTAGAGGAGGGGGTGGAAGCCATTGCTGTGAGAAGCCCTTGTTCAGTGTACAGATTTAGTGAAGAATGAGAAGAAGAGGCTTTTAGGGCAAGATTGAGATATTTGAGGTGTTGATTCTGGTGGAAGGAGAGAAGAAGAAGCTCTGGTTGCTAATGCCACAGGAAGAAAATGCAGAGCCACTCATTTTGCGAGGGAGAGGATAGTGTGGTGCTGACCTGGCCCCTACCAGATAGGGCTTCTATGGCGTTTCTTTTGCCAGACCACGCTGCTTCTTCCTCCATGCCAAAACCATCCTATACCTTACAAAATTATGTTATTATCATGAACCAGGGAAAAAAAATCCAGAACTTTTGGGCCCAAGAGGCCACTCGTTGGGCCCAATCCAGAACTGTTTCTGTTCCCAGGTTTGTTGTATGCTTCCAGCTTCTTCCTTTCTCAAGTTCTTCTTATTCACCAATGTGAGTTGGCAAGACTAGACAGAAGTGATCCGGGATTAGTAGTGCGGTCAATTCCTCTCATGGTCATGACTTTTTTTGGTAGGCGATCTCGTAAGTCCCTGGCCGATGATCCGCCCCCCCGATCCCCTCCTAAATTTTTTTTGTATCAAAAAAAAAAAGTTTTTCTTATTCATTGTACATATTCGAGGGCTTCATTTAGTAATGATTTAAATAATGTGCACATTTGTTATAAATAATTAATTTAACCAATTTTTTTATATTTATTAGTTACTTAGATATAGAGTTAGGAATCAAGGCCGAGGGCCGAGCCTAAAACTACGGCCCTTTTAGACTTGAGGTAAGTTAAAAAAATATGTTTTTCAAAGTCCCGGTCGAGAAGATAGAAATGAAGCTGGCGGCCATACAAGGTCAAAAGTTATTATTCCAAATTTTAACTATTTTCCTTCTATTTTTACAAAGAAATATAATTAGTAAATTACAACAATTAAAGTTCTAATTTATTAAATAAATGTTGTCAACATTAATATCCAAACAACACATATCATGCAACAAACAAAACATAATCATTATTTCATAATTAAAAGCAAACTATTGTCCATAAATAACTTACATAAAACATAAGAAGCTTACCACTAAGCAACATAAGTACGATAACTATCATTGTCATCTTCTTCGCCACTATCAATAGACATTTGATTGTGTTTCACCTTAAGTAGTAAACTCTGCATCATGGTTAAAAATATCAAGAATTTTTTCTCCTACATTATGAATACATTCATAATCTTTATCTGCAACAAATAATAAATCAAATCATAAAATTAGAGTATAGTTATTATGTATATGTACTTAAATGGATAAATAACTCTATAACAAATATAAAATACATATAAATTAGTAAATTATCATCGTATGTGAATCATTGGCCATGCAAGGTTCCTTCATCCCCCAACACTCTCAGTCTCGATCAAGTTAATGAAAAAATAAATAAAATGGCCTAACGGGCCGACCCTTTTAAGCCCTCAGTTTTATAGGGCCAGCCCTACTTGGCCAACTTCATTTAGTAGCTTCAATTTACAAGCCTACCCCTTGAAAAACCAGGGCTTAAACGGGCCGGCTCGATTTTCCGACTCTACTTATATAACCATTAAGTATACGCATTTAGAGAGAAATTGTTTTTTTTTTTTTCCGGAGGGGGGAGGGGGGGAATTTGGAGGGTTGTGATGATAAAGTTGGAAACAAGCCAGTGATTGAAGAGATTTGAAGGTCAAAAGTAAATGAAGCATGGTAGATATAGATGATACTTTTAAGAGAGAGAAATTTTAAAATTTTAAATCTGATATTTCACATAAATTGAGTTGTGAAATTATTTATTAAATCTTGTCATTCTTTTATTAATTATTGATAACAAATCTAATTTAAGATTTTATAATTGCAAAGTTCTTTTTCCAACCATTACCTCAAATTTTAACATATACTATCTCCGGTTTTAATTATAGGAACATTTTACACTACAAAAATATTCTTATAATTAAGAGCGAAGGAATGGAGTATGTTACTATATATGTGTTAACATTTGTATTAATTAAAGTTAGATTTTTAGCACAGTGACCATTCCGTAAACTGACATTTTCCTGCTTTGTATTCTGTTTCTTGTTCCCTCCTTTTTTTACTGTTATTTAAAAATTATGCCAAATTTCCTTGGGCTGAGAGGGGCAGAGGGGTTTTTCTTCTTGTTTATTCGACGTACAATCATAAATTCATAATGTTGTTTGTTGTATACTCCTATAAACCAAGCAAAGTCAAAAGGCAAGTCAATCCAAGGACAGTATGGGGTTGCAGCTAAAAGTCTCCTCCATGGTCGCTTTAAAATTCATAAAAGTCTCATAATTTTTTTTTTTAAGCTAAAAAAAAGATTTTTTTAATAAATAATATTTTTCCCTTTTTTTTCTTTTATGGAAAAGAATAACTGAAGAAAGAAGCTACTATTAACAAATTGAGATATTTTTTTTTAATATTATTTTCTGGACTTTAATATCATTTTTCATTTGATATAATATATAAATAAAATCTTTATGGAAAATGGATATCTCATTCACAAAAGGACATACAAATAATAAAACAAAACGAAAAGAAGAAAGAAAATATGACTACCCCTCATCAACCACCCCCTCCAATCCCATCCGATCCAATTCACTGTGATAGTCGATCAAAGGCACTAAGTAAAAATACATTATGATGTTATAATTATTGCTGTCGCTTGAAAGAGATCCCTATTTGAAATTAGTTGTTGTGAGTAAAAAATTAACATTTAAATTAATTTTTATTAAGAGAAATTCAGTGCTTCTTTTAAAATCTAGATTTATAAATATGTTTATATATTTATCTTGTTTAAATAATAAATTAATTAGAAAAGTTACTTTAATTAAAAAGTTTTAAGTGCTCGTTTGGCAGCCTTTTTAAATACTTTCCTTCATATAAATCAAAACAAAAAAAAAAAACCGATAAAATTAGAGACTCACTTTTTTTTGTATTGTATATCTCAAACGTGGTAAAAAAACACTTCTTAAAAGCTAAAATAAACAAAACACTCAACATTGTTTCAAACAAATTTTTAACTTGTGAAAAAAGTGCTAGTAGGAAGTTGGAGATGCAAGAATTGAACGAGGTCCAAGGAGGATGAAACTGGCTAAAAAATAAAAGGAGTACTTCCTCGTATCCTTTTATAATATACTTATTTCGATACTAAATATAGGATAAAGTTTGTAGTGTAATTTATACTATAAACTTTATTCTATATTTAAGATCATAGCTAGTAATTTATACTATATCATATATTTAAAAGCAAGAGTAACAAGTACATATAAAAAAAAAGTGGAGGGAAGTATTTGTATATAAATATAGGTAGAGAACAAGGGAAGTACATAAATAATAAGGGTGACCTATGATGATGCTACGATACAAGATGCTCCCAGAAACATACTTGCCATCTTTTCTTTTCTTTTTCTAAAAAAACTATAGACAGATAGTCTGCAACAAGATCTCTGATTCTCTGTCTATGATCTGCCTGCCTCACGATCCGAATCTCTGACCCCCTCCTTCCCATGCCTCTCCTTTTTCTTCCTTCTTCCCATTTTTTACCTATTATTTCTAATAGCTTTCATGCTCAGACCATAAATATATATATATATGTGTGTGTGTGTTTGTGTGATATTCCTCAGGACAAAACATGGCGAAACACACTACCCACAAGCAAACCTATCGACATCCTCTGATGTACAAGTCAACAAGATGATGCTATAATGCATCTTTCGTGGACGATCCTAATCCTACTATATAATAATGCCATTATCTTGTTGCATGCATGCAACTACTCCGGTGACATGATCCTCTATAATTAAGTTCTGTCCATTCAATAAATAAATAAAAATATGCGTTTTTGGAATTAGGAAATTAATTACAACACACGTTAAAAGTACGCAAACACTTATTTTGCCTCACATATCACTGTTTCTTTTCGAGAAATTAAACAAGACATGACTTGCCTCGAATTATTGTCATCTGGGGGAGTGGGAGATCGATACTCTCTCCTGTATTTATATCACTCTGATCCTATTTATAAGTCTACTTTTATATAGAGTGAAAATAGATTTATAAATAGAATCAGAGTAGTAATAACATTATATTTCAACCAAACCATAAGAATCTAAAAACCGTTAAATGAAATAATTATGTAGAATTTTTTTAAAAAAATGCCCCATTTATAAATGGGTGAGAGAGAGTAATAATGAAATAAAATAATTAATTAAGTACAAAATAGAAAAAATACATTTATTAGTGAGACATACTCAAATAATTAAATCTTAGATTTGACAACAAACCGATTCCAAAAAATGCTCTTATATATAAGCGCCGAGGGAGTATTTGATAACAAGACAACCGTCCAAATAGTGATGATTAATATAAATGTCACAGAAAAATTGGAAAGCACAAAAAAGTTGAAAAAATGGGAAAGAGAAAGGAGAGAAAGTGAGAAATCCCAAAATGAAGAAGGCTGAGATGAAACTTTACACTGTGTAGCGTAGGGGAAGAGTAAAGAGAGGAAAGGAAAAGGTGGGAGGAACAAGGGCTTGTCATTGGAATTTGAACTCTTGAAGCTTCAGCAGCTAAGTTTGCAGGCTAGCCAGGCCAGCGACAATGTTCGTACCAGTTCTGATCCTTCTGCATGTTTAATTTAATTATATTAAAGAAGATGGTTAAATTAGTAATATAACATATATTTTTTTAAATTAAGTTTAATCATCTTTTTTAATTTCTTCATTTCTCTTTTCATTAATTATGGTTTAGAAATATCCATAGAGTAAATTAGGAAAAGACTGACAAATATAAAAATTATATCTTATATTGAGAAATAAGATCAACTATTTAAATATATCTTATATTAAAAATAGAAAGATGAGTATTTGAATTTCTCATCATACGGGCACGGATCACCAAAACATTACAGTAAATCAGTGTGAGTAACCAAAAGAAGAATTGTAATCACTAAAAACATTTTAAAGTGATTTACATTTTAATCGTGATTTATATAGATTAAATATGTGAGAGAATTTTTATTTTGATATGCATAAATAAACAATTTTGAGATGTCTAAAAGTGACCACAAACAAGCACTTATTAGGCTTGTTTAAAATAACGATTAGGAATTTTAAAAATAACTTTGGGAAAAATTACGCGCATGAGGTGATCTCAAGGAATGAAATTTTTTACAAAAAAGTCATTAAAATCACAAAATTATACAAAAGTCCCAAGGGAATTTTTTGATAATATTTGTATTAACAAATGACGAAATGTTATATTTACAACAAGAAATGCTTTTATTTAAAAACATTTAAACATATGACCATTTACAATAGAAAAAACCAAATTAACAACAAAAAATGCTCATATTTACAACAACATTTAAACACCTGGATTTTGAATGTAGAGAGGTCATTTACAACATAAAAAGACTATATTTACAACAAAGGAAGTGTTGTATTTACAACAAAATTTAAAATCCAACATTTACAAATGAAAAGTCATATTTACAAAGTGAAATGCCTTATATTTACAACAACATTTAAACACCCGGATTTTGAATGTAGAGAGGTCATTTACAATGAGAAAAAAGCTAGATTTACAAAAGGAAGTCTTTGTATTTACAACAAAATTTAAAATCCGGCAATTTACAACAAAAAAATTATATTTACAACCGGAAATGCATGTATTTACAACAACATTTAAAAACCTAGATTTTATTTCCATACAAATAATATCAAAAAAATCCCTTGGAACTTCTGTGTAATTTTGTGATTTCAAGGGATTTTTAAAAAAAAAACACATTTTTTGGGACCTGCACGTAATTTTCCCAATAACTTTTCAATGATGATTCATTTTTGTTTCCACTTATAAAATCATACTTATGATACGCACAGCTCCAGCTCCAGATGAATAAATTGTCATTATCCATGGACAGATTACAGCAGAAGCGTACACTGGATCTTAACCAAAAGGTATTATCAAAATCCGAAAGACAAGTTTTTTATAATGAGTAGTTCTCAATTAATCTCTCTTTTAATGTTTAATCTCCGGCAAGTAGTCACATCATTTATAAGCTGTCAATACAGTCAATTATTTGTTAACACATGTACACATATAATTTAGACCTTAAAATCTGTTAGTTTGGAGGAGTTCTTTTCGATGATAATATTTGGGAAATCGTTGGACTGCTTGATATTGAAGTGTAGTAGTGATTACACAAGTATAATACCCAGGCATCATTCCTCAATCGTAAAACATATATGTCAGACTTGTTGATTTATATTATCATATAAATCTCATTAAAAAAAAATAATAATAGGGCGACAAGTTAATTAATTTGCATGGAAATATATATGGGGAAAAAGAGAAATGGATGCTCCATTATTAGAAGAAACAAGAAACTGCGATATCATGTGGCGTCTCAATCAGAGCAAATATGGAGAGAGTTAACGCAGAGATTGCATGGCATGGTCACGTCAATTTTGGGATTAAAAAGCTAAACAAATATAATAGAGACACAAACACTTATATATATATACACACACACATATACCCGCAAAGAGATATATAAAGGTTTGGAAAACAATAATGTTCTCTGGTCCACTTCAATAATGCTCTCTTCCTAGTATCACTATCTTATCCCTTCCCCTTAAAAAGAAGATTTGTCTAATCTTTATGATTCCATCTGGTTCTAATTATAGGAACACTTTTGTAATGCAATTTATACTATAAAAGTGTTCCTATAATTAGGAACGGAGGTAGTATATGAGTACCGTTTTACACTGTTTTACATTGAGCTTTCAGGATTTTACCAATTTGCTGTTGATGCATATATATGTGCCAAACACTGGATGCATATAATGAAGTGAACTGATTAAAATGCCTTAGCTTAGCTTTTTGAATCGTAAGCGTTACGTAAATTTAAGAGGGGCTTTTTCTTTGTTTAAAATGTTCTTTTTTCTTTGTTTAAAATGTTGACGAAACATCTCACATTAAAAAGCGAATATGGAGTACCATTGGAAAGAAAATAATCAAATTAAGTTTAGTTTCAGGGTAGTAAATTAGATTGACAATTTTGCCTATCTTAATTGTATTTGTTCTGTATAAGAACAACAGATGTCTAGCCCGATGAACTAGTGTATTAATATTGGATAGATAAATACTTCAAGATATCTATGAGGTAGATAAGGAGAAGATGATTGCTCCAAGATATCTATGGGGAAGATACCGAGGGGAATAATGAATCACTGTGCACGTATAGGCGTTTAGCTAAAAGGGGTGGTGTGTGTGCACAATGACGGCTGAATATTAAATTAAGAGAGGGTAAAATCTGTGTACCTTTTAGGTTTACCTCCTATTTATAGAGATTACCTTAGGGTTTGGGCTCTTGGGCTTTGTGCGCCTTATGAGCCATGTATTTTGCCGCCACACATAGATTGAGATCCTTGATTAGGATATTCCTTGATTATAGCCTTGATTAGGATCTTCTTTCATTATGGGCAGATCCTGGTACAAATTGCCCTTGTTGGGTCACACAACAAATGAGCCTCATATATAAGTCCATAACAGTACCAAAGAAAATAGAGAGAATAAATGGTTGAAAAATATTCATTCATAAATGAGAGTAAAATTAAAAATTTACCATATAATTATTAAGTTAACTACATTTCTTTAATTTATGTGATTTAGTTAAAAAGAATTTATAAATATCACGAGAACGATATTATTTGTTTGTTGACAAGCTAAATTAAGTCACAGCCTCGAAGATTAATCATGCTAATTATAGGACCAATGCCATTAACTCATATTCAACCATCTCGCCTCATACTGATTGTGAATATCAAAGAATCGTTGAAAATTAACTACTACTTTTTTTTTAAAATTTTTTTTTTATAAGAATTCAAAATTTAAATTGTCTTTATTCTTTCTATAAAAACTTAATAAAAGTTGTCTCAACATTTAATGAATTTTAATTTTGATATTTAATTTATACCCCTCATTAATTATATATATTGTATTAATTAAATGATTGATGATACTCATATTTACTCTATATCTCTCTCTTTTACTTGCTTCCTTATAAATAAATGCATACTTTTTAAAAAAAAAAAAATCAAGACACACTTACTATTTTTAACTAATTTTAATTACTTTCTTAAAAAGCATAATTCAATTATCAGATTCTTATAAATTAAATAAGATTGGAGGGAGTATTTTATATGTGTTTACCACTTTACATTGGGCGTGGGTCTCGTTTATTCATATGTTTTGAAGTTACCATTCTCTCAAATAATTTTAAAAGAAATTTTCTTCTTTTTTCTTCTTTTTTTCTTTTTTTGGAACGGTGGGGAGAGGTTAGCGTGTGGTCGCTCTCAGAGTAATGAAGGGGAGCTGGCTGGCTTCTGTTTTATTGTGGGACTGTGAGAGCGACCTCATAATGTTATTAATTAATTTTTAATATTAATAATAATTTATTCCATCCTTCAGATGATGCCCATGTCTTGTGGTCTTTGTTGCTTTCCCTCCATTCAATTAGTCCTTTTGACTTTTCACTTTAGAACCCAAACCGGAAAATTCCGGTTTTTGTTTTTTTAAAAAAATATTAGTTAATATACTATTGTGTAAAATGATTATTTAACAACTAATAAGTCATAATAATTTCACAAATAGATCTAGAATTGAAGAATAACATTTAATTATTATGATCATCATCATCATCTTCTTCGTTGTTATCTTTATAAATTATATAGTTAGGATTAGTTTCAAGATATATACGATTTAACTCTAATTTAAGATGTGATGCACATCTTATCAAATGATAACTTAATTTATAGAATAAAAATATATAAAAAAAAAGGAATAACTTAATTTATAATTTTTTTTTTTTAAAAAAAAAAAAAAAAAAAAGGACCGAGATTTCAAGGATAATCTCGGTTCCCATCTCAGTCTCCATCCCAATAAATCCCGATCCTAATTGTTCCTGTCCGATCCCAACAAGGATGAAAATTTCTAATGATCAAAATGTTTGGGATCAGGTCGAGATGATCAGGACCGGGATACTTTAAATACCCCTAATATTTCCCTACTTCATATCTTTCTTTCTTTTTTACTCTTACAAGTCTCTAATAGCAGCACATTACTCCTATTTATTTTATGTTTGACGGCGGATTAATTGAAATTATTATAATTTGTGGAGGGAGACAAAAAGAGAACAGCAAGTGTATTGGTTCATGGGCTTTGATCTCTTTTACTATAATTTTAAAGGGTTAGGATATTATTACTATTAATTTTGGTCATTACCAATATCACTAGTATTTTTTCATCGTTAGATTAAAATTTTATCTACCTTTATTATTTATCTTTTCTATTAAGATTCTGATCTAACGGTGAAAAAGTGATAGTGACATTGATAGTGATCAAAATTAGTAGTAACAATATTTTATCCCAATTTAAAAAAATATAAGAATGATGAAACAATCTTTTGAACCTTCAAAGTCAAAATGAAAAGAGAAGCATCATTCCTTCCCTTCCTGTATCAAAGCACACCAATCATTACATTTTTCCATGCTTCCTCTTCTCCATGGTCCCCACACACACACACACACACAAACCTTTACACTTATTTTCCATTTATCCACATTTTCATTTCGCTTTTCCTATTTTTTAACCTCTACTCCCTCAAATCTCAAGTACAGGCTTCATTAAAAAAAAAAATCATTTATAACATAAATTATTTGCTGAGTCATTAATGAACTTCCTTTAATTATTACCTTTATCACAATTTATTAGGAAAATAATTGAAGTCTAATTTACTCTAATACTCCCTCTGGTCCTTATTATAAGGCACCAACTAACAAATTTATTTTTGTCTTTTTTTATAAAACACTTTTGTTTGTTCTAATGAAGAATGATTATTTTTTTTATGTCTCTTTTTAATTAAGAAAGGTAGTGGGTGAGAGTAATAATTAATATAATATTAGAGTTAGTGCAATTATTATGGGTAATATTAGAAATTACTTAGATTCTAGAAAAACTTTATTGACTTTAACTACTTTTATTGGTTTGTGAGAAAAATTAGTTAATGTTTTATAATATTTGTTTTATAGATTTCTCCACCTATATCTGAGGCTACTAGCAACCGCCCAAAAGAAACCTTGATAACTCTAAGTAATTATTATAGTTGCATACTCAGATTTCGAACATAAAACTGCTAGTTAAACTGGAATGCCCAGCTAACTAGTGTTTATTTGCATTTTTAAATACGAACAAAATTGAAAAAAAAATCATTTTCAAACAAAGTTAAGGTGTCAATCACTTATTCTTAGTTGTGGTGAAGTAGTTAGATATGACTTAGGCTATGTTTGGTTTGAGGGAGGGAGAGAGGGGAATGGAGGAAATTTTTTGACCAAATTACCCCTGAGAAATTTTAAAATTACATAGTTTTTTACATTGTTTTCCGCACATTAAGTTTAGAAGCATGTCATATCATGAGTATATCTGACTTTTCACACTAGGGAGAGCACCTCCCCTCCCTCCCCTCACCTCCAACCAAACATAGCCTTAGAGTACAAACGGTATAAAGTGTTTGACATAAAATGAAGTCAGTCCCACGCAGACAGACACACATTCATTAGTGCCAATAATCCAAGAAGGCATTACTATTTGCAGCTAAAGAGAAAAGACAAAATAAGAAATGGTAATATATATATATATATATATATATCTCCATGCATGATGAAATGATTTGGCAGGTGAGATAATGCGATTGAAGATATTTGGCAATCCACAACAGATATATAATTATAAAAGTCTTCTCTTGTTAACCACACACACTTACATTGATGATGAGAATCTTATCCACGAGCAAAAACGACCAATAAACATGATACTAGTATTATACAAACACCACCGCATGATTCATAGGATACTTATATTATTTGATTGCCCTATATTATATCCTGGTTTCTTGTACTACTTACTGATGAAGAGAGGGTCGATCGATTGAACGAGTCAAAAGTACATACAGTCAGATACAACTCACTTGGACAAAACAAGACAAGGTTTAACTCACTTGGATACAAAAGACAAGGTTTTGAGTGCCCTGTGTTCCCCGTCTCCCTCCCAAAGTCTTTGGCCCTCTACTTCTTCGTACATCCTCGTTTTTTTCTTCTTCTTCGGCCGGCCACCTCAATCTCAGTACGTGAGTGCCCTAGCTGAATTCATACGTATCTTCCTCAGCTTCTAATTAATTATCAATGGCTCTGAATATGTGACCCACCGCTTCTGCTATCTCATTCGCCGTCCCTAGCTTACACTCCTCTTCTATCTGCCACCATCATATCATCCATATAATAATAATCATCACCATCATAATCTATCCATGCATGCAAGACCTAACTTTTTCATACTCTCAAAAAAACACATTATATTTACTTGAAAAGGAGTTGTATTACACGTATTTACCTGAAATGAAATTTGAAAAGGAGTTGTATTACAGGTATTTACCTAATTTATTATATTAAGAAATTTAATTAATATTAAGTGTATTTCCTAAAACATCTTACTAATCTTTCTTAATTAATATGTTCATTCTCATTTTTGATATGAAAAAGTATCAATAGGATAAATTAGGAAAATAATGATTAAGATTACAATCAATTCCCTAAATATGACAAGAGGGAGTATTATATTTTTATCATTATTATAATTGTAGCCATTTGGAAATATTAAAAAATAAAGAATCTTAACATCTACAACCTGGCCGAAGAAGAAAAACAAAAAAAAAAATCATAGACGTCTTTGGAAATGGGGAAGCCAGGTTTTGCTTAAGCTGCAAGTCAGAACACCGAAGAAGAAGAACGGTACACTGACTCGATTCCCTTTGGATGAGTTGACCCATTATTTCTTTTTCAAAAAACAACAAAATCGACAGAAAGAAAAAGAAAAGGCGCCAAAAAAGAGAAGCAAAAGGAAAAAGACCAGAGAGAGAGCCAAACGTAATACCTTGAGATTGAAACAGTATAGTACCGATCCCAGCGAGGAGGTTATGTTCAGATGCAGAACGCTAAGCCTAAGCTCTTCCAATCCAACAATGGCACTCACCAATTGCCCCTGCTTTTTTCTGCATCGAATCTTCAACTTCACATGCGTCTGAATCACCATCACCTCCATAATCTCTGCTTCCTTCAGCTCTTCTCCTTCTTCGCAACTCAGTGACGATGGTTTCACAGTTTCTCCTCCGTAAGAACATCCAATCTCTTCGTTCTTTCTAAAAAAATTTCGTGCTTCGAGGGTTTGAAGTAGTTGCTCCAATTCCTTCACGAAATCAATTGCACCTCCGATGATAGACGCTTGGTCACCCTGAGAAATATAGGGTTTTGAGAACAGATATTGGATTTTGAAACATGAATTAGGGGAAAATGAACGATAATTTTGTTACCCTTTGGATATAGGAAGGAGGCATGAGAGTTCTCAGAACACTGAGATGGTCGTTCATCTGGCGTCGCCGGTTCCGTTCGACGGCAATGTGGGTCATTCTCTGGTTTTCCACTTCTTCCTTGTTCTTGACTGGTCTTGTTCTCTTTCGCTTTCTCCGTTTGGGGTCTCTGGTAGAATTTTCAGCTTGATTATTGGTGGGTTCTATCTGAACCATTGTGGCTGAACGAGGAAGATGAGATTTTTTGTTGGTTTCGGATTTCACTGGCGAGTGGATTTCGAAGACGTCATGTGTGACGCAGCTTTCAAGTTCTTTAGCTTGGATTTGAGTCTCCAATCTGGGTATGTGAGCTTTTTCTTCCTCCCATGGTCGTTGTTTCTTCAGGTTCTGTAGCATTAAAAGTGTTTGAAAATTTGCTTCTGAGAATGGGAAAAACTGTTGTGGAGATTCCACACTCTGCAACATCTGCAGAAAAGGCATCTTTTCATCCTCTAAGCTTGATATATAAAGTTGTTCCTCATCCTCTTTGTTGATGAAGCCTTGCTCGAAACAACTTACTTCCAAATGCTCACCAAAGAACTACAAGAGAAAATTATTGAGAACACTATAAGCAAAAGATAAGATAAAGAGTTATGTTTATTTCATTTTTCAGACTGACCCATAAAAAATAAAAAGGAAATAATGTAGTATATGCTTCCAATAATAGGCTTGGGGTTGAGGATCTCTAAAGAGAGGTGGGGCAACGAAAATCAGAACAGAAATAGAATGTCAAAACAAGGAAACCACTAAACCAATGCAGATACATATATTTCCTGGAAAATAACACAATGTATTAAATGCAAGAATTTTTATGGGGAGTAAATGTAGTACTTTCTTTGATTCTAGAAATAGGGTTGGAGGCAAATGAAAGGTGAAGAAGAGAAAAGAAAGATGGGCATGAAACTAGGAAAGTAACATACACAGGAATTAATGGGTCCTTGAATCCTCTCCATCATCAGAACTGTGTGTGAGAGAGAGAAGAGCAGAGAGAACTTAATTTATTTCGCTCTCACTACTGTAGCTGGTGACCAACATTCCGTATAGTGATACTCACAAAACAATAGTAATAAATGTTTATCTAAAGAGGGCAGAAGAATGGAGACCCTATATATTCCTCCCTTTTGTTTTCTGATGCTAACGATGCTCTTATATACTATAGAATATAATAAATGCTGGTGCGTGGAGCTAAACAGCTACTACTCACAGCAGCACTGGGAGGTATAAATAGGAAACTGGTAATTTGGGTCAAATCGCTGGTGCTAAAATGGAAGGGTAATGAAAGAGCTTTTATTGAACTCTCAAACTTGGGTTACAACTTGGGACAGCTAGCTGATGATGTATTTGAGAACTGTGAAGGGTTGCTGAGAGCTTGAGAGAGAGAGAGAGAGAGAGTTAGGGATGTTGGTTTACGAGAGAGAAAGAGGGAGAGTTGGGGTTGTCTGGTTTACTAGGTCCCAAGCATTATTGGGGGTGGCAGTTTTGTCCAGCAGAGAGCACGAACAGTTGTGGGACACACAAACGCTCTCTCTCTCTCACACACACTGATATTTTTTCTTGGTTTGTATGTTCTGCATTATTTATATATAACATTGATAAATAGCACTAGCGTCTTCTTGGATTATATATAGATTTAAAAGGATAGCAAATTAACTCTCATCTTTTTTTTTATCAAAAAATTAACTCTCATCTCAATGGCATTTGTTCTTATTAAATTCTGTAAAATACGACTTTAATTTTAATTTCTGCACGACAAAGTAATTGATAGATGTAATTCATATATCACTCGAAAAAGAGTAATAGCTTTGACTTTCTTTCTCTATGTCTCTCGAGTAGAGTGGGGCAGGGCAGAGCAAAGCAATGCAGGGAAAAATCATTGGAAAGGGCTTCCATGGATTTGTGTCACTCACTAGTCTGATGAAGAGTCATTTCCCAATTTCTCCATAGTCTCTCTCTCTCTCAGGTCAAATTTTCATCCACAAGAGAGTAGAGATGATGGCTCATTTTTTCACCCAGCCTTGAGACCCCACTCGTCAATTGACGAGCACATGGGGTGTGCAAGTACAAGGGCTCACTAGCTATTGTATAGCATGAGTAGGAGGAAGACAGAATCTGTTTGATCTCTCTTTATAATTAAACAAGAACAAAAAGATCATTAGGGGAAGCAGATTGACTTTTTTTTTTCTCATTATCTTTTATGAGCTTATCTAAACCATTGAATGAAAAGATGAGAGAAGAGTTAAAGCAGTATTGTAATCTTTCAAATTGATTAGACAGATATGATTTAAAAATTATGAGGGATGATAAAAAAATGATAATAAGAAAAATCAACCCTTAACATTAGGGGCTTCTCTAGAGCTTCACAGTGTGTCATAATCTACCCTCCGCTTTTTACAATCCATAGTCAGCGAGAAAAGTATACGATTGCCAAGTCCAACCCCAGTTGGTTCACTTTGGCTAGTCATCGTCTTCATGCTCTGCAATTTCATTTCTTTTATTATCAGGAATCTCTGTATTTTTAGCCAACTTCTTCCGGAAAAAAGTGTTGACTTTAAAAGTTCTTCTCCCTCCTTGAGACTCTGTTTCTACAATCTACACTGACCATTTTGTACATAAATGACAACCCTCCCTATCATTTTGCCTGCAAAACACAAATGTACATTTCTTTGCATGAATTTAGTGTCTGGAAATGTTCAAGAAACAGAAGAGATACCTCTTTGGTGGGCCCCATCTATGGCTCTTTTCATTTCATTGCATCTTCTCCGGTACTGTAGCCTATGTGTTCCATGAATAAACTTCTTGATGTTCCGTCTCTATGAGTAAGTTTGTGCTCACCTCTTAGGATACTCTGAGATGTTACATATTATTACTACCAGAGAAAACCCCATGACTTAAATTTCTAATTGGTCAATGTGAATTAAACCATCCTTATGATTATAATAAACATAAACTACACAAACCAGTGGTGAGTGAGTGAAAAAAGGAGAAGAGTTGGTTGAAGTCAAGCCTTCAGAATTAGCACAAATGTTGATGCCTACAGAGGAGTGTCATTGTTGTTGCATTGACATGTGAGGCATTGCCCTGCTGCTGTGTGCTCTGTTTCTAATAATTGATTGTTTTTGGAGGGATGCCTGGTGCCACCAGCTACATTACCACTTGAGTATTGATTGTGTCGGGACCTAAAGCTTTTGTTTTGCTTTGCTTCAAGGAAGCCCCCAAAACTTGATCTGATGATTACTCCTACTAAGTCTTAAAACCCTTCCTTTCATCTACCCCTTCTATTCTATGTTTTAGGGCCCCTTTTGATGAAAGTTGCGTTTCCCAAATGTAATGTCCCCCTTTTCTTTGGTTCTTGGAGGATTGTGTTAGTGATCAGATTCTCCCCTATTAAAGTGATGTGAGAGATGAGTGTTTTAAGCAAGCTAAATGAAAACTAGACAGCATTCATAATTGGAAAATCAGCAAGCTGAAGGTTTTGTGGAATCACTGCTTTTACAGTTTTACCAAGTAGAATTTGATGGTTGATTTTAAATTTTAACACGGCTCAACATTACTATGATGAAAAAGAATAAAACTTGTAATCTAATTGGACAATGTAAGGCATAAAGCTGCACATCATGGGTGTTTGTACCAACTCATGGAATTCACTGATCAAGGTAAATTGAGGCACAAAGTTTTCAACCCAACTGATGCATCAACGACAAAAATGGCTGCCACCACAAGAATCAATGACCCCATCCTGGCAGCAACATCCTCCTGATGGCAGATTTGTTGTTGCCATTTTGTTATTGTGTTATTATTGGTTTTGTAACCTTCAAATTCTAAGCTTGACTTTTCAATTTTTTTTAAAAAATAATACTCCCTCCAATCCTTAATGTAAGATATATTTGAGGAGTTGATATTGATCCCAAATATAAGACATATTTTTTATATTTGTCAATCATTTCATAATTTACCCCTATGGATGCTTTCCAACAATTATCAAGAAGAAAAGGGAATAAGTGAATTAAGAAAGATAACTAAGATATTTTAGAAAATACATATCATATTAACTAATTAAATTAACTTATTTAATATAATCAAATTAAGTAAATATGTCTAGGAGGAAGTAATCCTCTTGAATCTTGATAAAGTGAAATACAGGGTGGACCCTAGTTGACTTAGCAGATTTGGATAATCTAGTACATCATGAGCCACGTCTCTGTATGATGAACCAAAAGAAAATGGAAACCTAATCTCTGCCCTCAAAAGACCTCCTCGCTAGCCTAATCCATTCATCTCTTTTGTCAAAGCCAGAAACAATATACTATCACACAAAGTCATTAAACTCAAAAATCAATGTCACATTCTGCATTAAAAAAATGCCTAATAAAGACAACCTACATAAGGTCCGATCTATTTGGTGTTATCACTCTGTTCACTGCTACACAAGCAAAGTTCTCTGTCTCGTCTCAATTTTCCTTCTTCTCTCTGTAATCGTCTTGACAGTGTACAAAGCCATCACCTTTCTACGTCGTAGGAACTGGGAAGCAATTGAACAGAGTATATTCTCTATCCATGTTGCTTGAGAAGATCTTTTTCTCCTTTTGGGAATTGCTTTTTGGTTGGTAATAATTTTAACTAGCTGGCTGAGATTAGGTCCCTATTTTGTTTAATAAAGATGAAGATAGATTCCACCAAATAGATAGGCCTTCACTTGGAAACTCCAAAATCATTTAAATTCTTGAGAATCTTATCTTTTGGGTTTGGAGCTGTGGCTTCAGCCACACAATCAGAGAAATTTATCCTCTAGCGTTCACATGATGGTCAATTTATGCATAGGACTGAAGGTAAATTTTATTCAAAAGATTCTGAGGTAACTTCACTCTGTTTTATTACAAGCATGACAGAGATCAATCCCACTAAAAATACACCTGACATATTCATAAATTTCTTTACAAATTTGTTTGATCCAGAAACATTTATTGAGTTTTGTTGATATAAAGTTTCAAACTTGACACAATTTGTTTAATTCCCTTAAGAGGTGAACATGCAAAGTAATGTTGAAAGAGGTAAAGCCAGCTCTGTAAAACACTTTAGAATTGGTAAGGTAGCTATCAGGAAAACAATTAAGAAGGTAGACATTCTCATGTGGTGGTCATGCCTTCAGATTTGTCACTATTTCACACTAAAACATACTGTACTGTGTGGTAGGACCCTCTTTGCTCCTGGCTTTGTTAAAATCTTGATCGAGACATTTTTTTTTAAAGATCTTGATCGAGACATCAACCAACTTTTTGAAGGAAATGTGTGAGAAGTGTTTTGGGCCTGGATATGTACGCGAGTTGAATGGGAACAAAGAGGACCGACATTAATTCAAATAAAAGAACAGAAAAATAAAAGAGAGAAGCATGGTTAAATAGTGTGTGGTATAAGTTATATCAAAAAAAAAAAAAAAAATAGTGTGTGGTATTTATTTTTTTTCTTAGGAGGGCACTTCTCTTAAAGAGGAGATCTTATGATTTATTTGAAATGGTGATTGGCATGTGATTTATGGTCAAGACTCAAAATAAGTATGTAAAAGAAAGAATTTTTTTCTCGGTTTGCACGAATATGCTTATGATAACTAGCTCCAAACAAGCAATTGATTGTTTTCTTTTCATCATTTTAGAGTAATTGTTAAAAATACACTATAGCAAAGAAAAAGTTTTAATTCAGGCATCATTCATGGTCTTAATTTGCGTTGGAATAAAGGTTAAAGGAACATCGTGCTACACACAAATTGTTTAGAAGCCATTAATCTCATCACTTGGGGTTGTGAAGATGGCCACCCGTTCAAAGACGTTATTGATGATGCTCAGTTATATAAGGATTGGCATGTTTTATTGGCCCATAGTCATAAGGAAAACTTGTATTTAGCTGATAACTTGTCTAGATTCTGATAACATACTTTTGTATCTTTGATCAACCTCCACCTTGTTTCTTTGATGATTTGTACTCTTGATAGTTTGATTGCTTAATGCAATGACTCCAGTATTTATTAAAAGAAAAAGAAAAATCTTCCAAAGCCTCGTTTCCTAGTGATTTTACATTTCTTCAATCTGTAGGATTTCAGAAGATGAAACTTCTCTGAACCAAAAAAAGGTAGAATTAAAATCATAGTGATTACCACATGTTTTTTTATAAAAAAAATAGAGGGGAATGCATTAACGCGGCATGCTTTGTCAAAGGCAGCTAATGAAAGCTTTCATGGACTAAAATCCAAAGTAAGGATTTGAACTTACAACACACCAACCACTAAAACACCAATACATGCACTTCCGAATCACCAGATTCGGATATCAAGAGTTATTGTAACAACAAAAACATGCCAAATATGCTTTTTTCAATACTAATTTTAGAACTTCTGGATAGGAAACAACTACATGATACTGCTTACATTTTTCTTCTACCGCCTCAAAGAAGGTTGAGTTCCAACAACACAATGTGAGAAGTCTAACTTAGATCTTTCCCACTAAAGATCATCACTCCCCACAACAGCCCAAACAAATATGCTAACGCTCTACTTGAACAGTTACATGGCTGATGTTATAAACCCTTCTTATATACTCAATCACCTTTACGAGCACCAAATCTGCATCTGCATCAGGTCTGATTTTAACATGGCAAGCCAACAAAATCTTCCCCACTGTGATTGCCCATATGTGCAGCTCATGAACTGCCACTACTTCATCCATATCTAACAGACCCCTTTCCAACTTAGTCGCGTCAATCTCACGCGGGGTGCTCTCCATCAGAACCTCGAGTATGTTTCTTAGCATATTTATTGTTGTAAACAGAACAACTACTGAGAAAATAAGAGTGCAAATCAGATCAACTATTTGCCACTCAGGCTTGTACCATATGACCGCTCCCCCAATCATAACTCCGACGCTTTGGATCGAGTCCCCTAGAACATGGAGATACGCCCCTTGTACATTCACATTCCATCGCCTCTTCTTTTCTGGTTTGTCTTTTGATCCACCAAGAAGTGGCTCAGCAGCACTGTCATGAGCGTGGTGATGATGCTTATCATCCTCATGAGAATGATGAGGATCTTCTTCATCATGATGGTGCTTGTGATCCTCACCACTATGATGATGATGATGATCATGGTGGGTAGACACTGTAAACCCATGACCATGATGATGATCATCATGTCCATGGCCATGATCATGGCCCAATAACACAGCCATGATGATGTTAACCACGAGACCAAATGCTGCAACCAAAAACATTAAGAAGCCATTCACCTCATGAGAACCGTCAATAATTCTTACTATAGCTTCATATACCAGAATCCCTGCGAGCAGCCATATTAGTTGAATAGAAACCAAGGCACCAAGAATCTCTATTCTAAAAAATCCGTATGACTGGCGGGGCGTGGCTTCCCATCCTGCAGCCCATAAGGAGAACAAGGAGATGGCAAAGGCTGCGACATCGGACAGCAAATGAGCTGCATCAGTCAGAATTGCAAGACTATTGGCTTTAATGCCACCAACTACTTCAACGCTCATGAAAAGTACACAAAGGACCACAGCAGTGCAAAGCTTTCGCATTGAAGTTGATCGTTCTTTAGCATCCTTAGAGATAGACCCAGCATCTGCAAATCCACAGGGTGCTTCCCCGCAGATCTTGGTTCCTCCAGGACTTCTTCCTTCAGGAAAATTACCACTGACTTCAATAATTTGGGCATGTTCAGAGCTTTGTGCTTCCATCTGAGATGCCAACAGGAAAGTATAATATTCCTTCAGTTGTGTAAAAATAAACACAAAAGGCACCAAAAAAACACGCTATTTCAATAATAAAAAACGAAACACAAAACCAGCATATGAGAGGGAATAATTGTATGAGAAAAGGAATATGATTACAAATACACTAAAGAAAAAAAAAAGGGAATTCAGTAAATAGAAAAACTCATTAAATCCGCTACAGGCAGTGGCTGTGTCAACCATAATCCAACAATACAACTAGGGTAAACATCAGTTTCTGATGAATTTCTAAATCATCCCAAAAGCGTCAAAACTCTCATAAGGGTTATATTCTGTAGTATTCAATTAATGCAGAAACTTTCTTACTCAACTTCAAAGGAATTAAATATATGAACTTCAACGAATTTGCTATTTTTCACATGCTGCCTAATTTATTACTATAGTGATTTTACACCTTTATTTTCCCACCTTTTACGTTCACTGATTGTTCTTTCAGAGACTATTTAACAAACTCCACATTCATGGAATATTGGTGGATATTCAGAAAAGAAAATCAGACCCAAGATCTTCTATAAAAGAGCAACACGTTAAATACTTCAATTTGAAGATAGTTTCATCTTATTGGAACTGAAATAGAATTTCAAGACCCAAAGAAATAATACACCAGAACCAATGCTGATCTTCACTGCTTCATACTTGAATAAACACACCAGAAATATTCAATAGGCTTGACATTTGAAGGAATATGCAACAGGGCTATCAACCTTCCTACCACAGACACTAAAATATAACAGTAACAGCAAACACAGAACACATACTAAGAACAAGCAAGCAGATCCACGTGCAGTGGTCACCATTTGGCATTTTGGATGATGATTACTGTATGTTTGAGGTGCATTTATTTAAATAAAAAGAAATAAGCTACAGGGCTATCAAGCCTCCCTATCACAAACACCAAACAAAACAGTTATGGTACACATATTGCAAACTAAGCAAGGACTCGTAGTCTATAGCTTTGAATCAACTCTTTTGGGCAGAGTTAACATTAAGCCCACCGTATATGCATAATGCATTGATCAACTAAGTAAAATGGCCGTTGATCAGGCAATGCATTGTTGGCAAGATAGACAACGGCAACATTAATTTCAGATGTTACACAAAAACAGATACTGGATCACAGGCCATTACAGATATGTAAACTCCTAAAGATTAGGTCTATGAAAAGAAAAACCAAAAGTTACCATTCTGCTCATTGAAAAGATATTAATTTTTAAGCTCAACCGTAAGATAAGGACAACAAAATTGAAGTTGAGACAAAACAAAACACAAGTTTGGTAGACAATGAGAGAGAAGCATGGTAATAAGCCCTTCCAAACAAACGGTGAACCAAAACAAGTGCTAATAGTCTAGTGTCCTGACAAAAAATCCCTAGTCCAGAAATAACCAAAATGTATTAGCCCACTGGATATAAATAACGAATAAACGGATATGTACATGGCTGTAAGAATTACGAACATGAATTATTAACATAATTGATCACCTCATATAAAACTCAACAAGTCATCAAATGCTAGAGATAATTCTGAAACGCTTTGAGGATAAAATTTTAATTCTGTGAAGTCCTTTTCAATCTCATTTAAGGGCAAAAACATGGATATATTTAGTTTAATTTCGTGTAACAAGCAATTGAAGTTCAAAATCGTAACATTATTGAAAGGATATACTTCAAACTGACAGGATAACGTCAGTCCATGACCACCAAATCAAGAACCGTCAAGTGATAGAAAACAAAGCAAGATTAGATGTCAAAACAACCTAACAAATATCTCCAAGTTATAGGAAAATAAGAACAAAAGAATAACCCTTTGACTTCTCAGGGTTCCCGAAGAATGAAGAAATAGACATAACCGACACAACAAACAATACCTGCAGCAAGAACACAAATAATTGCACTCACATACGAAAACCACGAACTTTTTCTGCCAGTCCTAGTGAAAGGTTCTATCTAAAGATGCTCCAAGATGAACATAAATACTTGGTCATAAAAAAGATACACAGCAATGGTACTAGTATTCAATTGATTAGGTAACTCAACGTCTTGCTCTCACACCCACTCTAACGTCGACAGAAACCACAACGATCTTGAGATTCTTGACAACTCACAAAACAACAAGTTTGCAACAGCTCAACAGGAAGAAAAACAAAAAACACCAAACAATAGTTTATCAGACAAACTGCCACTAGCCGATTTAGCCTAACAATTAACAAGCCTTGAGTTTTCAAGACAAAAGAAAGTCATAAATCGAGTAGTTGAAAGACATAAAACTGGGAAATAAATCTTACATTGCTAGTGCCGCTTATCACTTGACTCCGAGCTTGTTCTTGAATTTTCAGGGATCAATCTTGGGTTCAAACATTTATATCATTCAACCCACTCTTATTCTAACAATGAGGGGGAAAACATGAAAACGAGATTGATAAAACGGTATCTGAAAAAAGACGAGGAAGGACGAAAGAAATTCAGGAATATACCTCGATCATCTTGCGCAGAGATTAAAATATCACAAATAGACAGGAAAAGGACAAACAGCAAGGAGGAGGAAAGTGGGCGACTCGCAAAAGATCAATCATTACTGCGAGGACAAAAATTAGTAATGAAATGAAGAGACGACTCTTTAAACCGATTTCTTTTTCCTCTTTATGAAGAAAAAAAGTAATACAACATGCTCCTGGAGGATGCACTTATAACAGGATTCTGGTGGCTGACACCACGATTAGGAATCTGACGCTTGGTTTGGTGATATTATCTAATAGGACCCAGAAAGCTCTGTGATTCGTGTACTCTGTTTGCCCAATCAACCAAGCTCTCTAAGGATTTTTTTTTTTTTTTTTTTTTAAAAAAAAAAAAAACAAATATGGGTCCAAACTCCAAATTTGAAGTGAATGAAACCTTTTTTATTCAAGATTATATTTGTTTAGTTTCTTATATTGTATATTAAAATATAAAATTTCGTTTTTGTAACATTTTTACAATTACAATATTATTTTTCATTAATCAATACACATGGTATGTAATTAAAATTTTATATCTTTTATGGATTTTTCTAAAATTAATAATAAAAATTTTCAATTAAGTTTGATTTTTTTATTGAGAGATATTTTAATTTAAAACAAAAAATAGAATATCATTTGGTACCATTAATATTCTTTCTTTGTGAGTTCAATTTTTTTTTTAAAAACTCATTCTTTTAATTGGTTACATATTTTCAGTTATTGAACCTAAGTGGGTAGGAAGTAAAATATTTATAATAAACCAATAAAATGTTAGTTGAGATAATAAATAATATCTTCTCATAAGAAGATAAACACATGTTCAAATTTTAGGAAATTAGTCTCAACTTTCAAGTACGACATGTTTTTGGAATTAGTTTGAATAAAAAAAAATACATTTATAGCACAGTTTGTATAACAAAATATGTTATTTATCAAGTAATAATATATTAATATCATAGATTTTTATGATCTGGCATTTAAAATTTTGTGATACTTCTCCCTTATGTGGTTGGCATGATTGGGAAGGGAATATTCCTGTGCATCCCCCATTTGGTTGACATTTAATCTCATTTCTTTGATTAGGTGATTAAGCAATCATTATTTAAATCATTGTGTAAAACATCAAAGCTAATCAATAATAAATAACTATTTTCCTAGGTCCAATTATAGGAAAGACTTTGCAGTGCCAAAGTGTCTTCAAAAGTCTTCCTATAATTGTGACCTATATATATCGTGTTGATTTTTTTTCTAATTTGTACTCATCCATATTTTATATTGTATGACCTCATGTTATTAATTCATTTAATTTTTAATAATATACCTTATCTATCGAAATGAGGATGGGCACATATAGTTAATAATTTAATATGAAATTCTGTAATATCTATCCTCACTTACGTGGATTTTTTATGCAAAAAATACAAATGATAAAATTTACATTATTTATAAACGACACTCATTTTATTGGTACTTTCTTTAACAAAGGTGTTCGAAGCAAGGTTGTGAAACTCACGAGAGTTTAAGCAAACTCGTGACAATGACGTAAACTCGTATCGTGAACTTGAATCGAGAGTTTACTTTTATTATTAAATATGTATTACTAGGGTATAATTAAATAATTAAAATATAAAAATGACAACAATTTGATTTAAATATATTTTAAATCCAAATAATTAAAATTAAATCCATAAACATTAATCATTTATCATATTTAATAAAGAACTTCTTATATAAAGCTGCTGAGCATGATCAAATCAAAAAAGTTTACACTAGTTTAAGAGTGGGTGAACATGATTTTGTAAGTTAGAAACGTAAAAACGGTAAACTCGGTGTATAAACTCGTGAGTTTAACCGAAGTTTAACAAGACGAAGTTTCCACTAACTTGACTCGTTTTTATAAAAGAAAGTAGCGTAAAAACGGTAAATTTGAAGCAAGAATCGCGAGTTTAATAACAATGGTTCGAAGCATAATAGCAAACTTTTTGAAAAGGTGTCTGAAATCTGAATGGTTTTTTTTTTTTACCAAAATAATAAATTTTTTAAAAAAAAATTACCAATCTTGAGTACTTTTGAAACTATTTACCGAAATAAGGTTGTTTTGGGGTAGCATTCAGACAAGACGTCGACGTCACTAGTAGTGCTGGCAGGGTGTTTGACAGCTGACGGAACTAAGCATCAGGAGCCCACTCTGACGCGACGTCAGGAACCACGCTTATAGTTGATAGTTGTTCCATATTATTCTTTTTCTTTTTTCAAATTCTTCCATATTATTCTCCATCGTCTTTTTTATCCCCTCATCTTCTATACACCAACTTTTAAAAATATAACAAAGCTATTTTCACAGAAATAAAATCATTGATTTATTACAAAATAATTTAAAGACTATAAATTAATTTGAACTTATGTCTTTAATATTTAAAAATCAGTTTAAAAAAAAAAACTTATCCAAACATCTCTCACACAACGGGAAATACTGTATTGTTCAAATTCATAAGCACAAGCTTCGAGTTTGACCAAAAATAATAGTGCCATGTCACCAAATAATACTCATTCAGTCGTTAATATAAGACATATTTACTTAATTTGATTAGATTAAGAAAGTTAATTAAATTGGTTAATATTACATGTAATTTTTAAAATACCCCAGTTATATTTTTTTAATTCCCTATTTATTGACTATTGTTGATGGAGCAACAATAGAGATAAATTTTTTTAAAAAAAAATTGATAAATATATATATATAAAAAAATTATCATATATTTAAGATGAAGAACAGATCCTCACATATATCTTAACCATCGAAGGAGTAAAAAATAATGCCAATAACTATTGGTCATAGTGAGTGAGAGTTTGGCCTTTATACGTGACGGCTCAACTTTAAAATATTGTGAGTAGATGAAATATCTTTGGGAAAGTACCCTGATTAGACTTAATATATACTTGAACATGACACATTAAAAAAAAAAAAAAAAAAAGAAGAAGGAGAAAATCAATCTTTTTAGTCTTTATGGTTTCCATTGATTGTTACTCAAACTTTATATTTTATTCCGGTATAACTCAGTCTCTATGGTTTTAATTCGTTTACAACTCAATCTTTATAGTTATAATATGGTTTTCACCTTTATTCTAGAACATAATGACTAAATTATAAAATTATTAAATCTATAGAAAATGAGATATAACCAAATCAAAACTATAGAGACTAAGTTACACCGATTCAAAGTGTAAGGGCTAACTTACAACCTAATCAAAACTACACAGACCAAAATATCAATTTTCCCAAAAAATAAATATACTCCCTCTAATCCTTAATATAACACATATTTAGAGTTTGATTTTGGTCCTAAATATATAACATAATTTTAATATTGGCCTATCTTTTTCCAATAATCAAGGACAAAGGAAAATGACTAATATATTTTTTAAAAATACAAATGATATTAACTATTTTTTTAATTTAATTAAATTAAGAAAAAATGTTGTATATTAAGCAGTAAAGAGATAAACGAAGGAAAGAGTTGGAAAAAATGAAATGAAAAGGAAAGAATAATGTGGGGTGGCGGCTGACGAGGCATTGTGGGAGGAATGTGTATTGATGTGGATAGGTTGTCCCCAATAACTTGTCTCTTTGTGATAATGTTACTGTCTCTTCTCTCTCTATGTTCCTGCCTTCTGCATTCTTGCTGTTCCGGGTCAAATTTATCTTCTCACAATAACATTTTTCTCCAACGACTCAAAAACTTTGTAAATCTCAAGTCAATAAAAATCAAATTAAAAGCCCAAGGTATTGAGGCTAAAATATAAACAATATAAAAGTTTGGGTGGATGTGTGTGATATTTCTCAATTACTATCAATCATATTATTTAACCAATACAAATGTCTCTACTGGCTATATTGTTCTACCAACACAAAATGTCTCTATATGAGGAAAGTATATGTTAGTAGATGAAAGGGTATGTAGAACATTATAAATAGATGTAAGGAATTTTCAGTTATATGTCACTTGAACGGAGATTAGAGTTGGGAAATCGGGCAGGGCATTTTAATCCCATTTTTCAAGTCGTTTAAAAATTAGAGGAGTTAAAAAATGAAATTGGCGCTGTAAAGCCGACCCTGATGAGCGCTTAACTTTCGCTAACTCTTTAGGCCCTGCTAATTTTTTAAAATTTAATAAAAAGTTAAAAGAAATGTCCCCATATTTGAATATTCATTAAAAATGAAAGTCAGCTTGCTTCTTATATTGGCAACCTTCTCGTCATAAGTCATAAGATCAATCTTGCCATAGAAATATTGTATAATAGTTTAAATTTAAAACCTAGATATGCTTCTTATATTTTATGTGAGTTATTTGTGCATAATAGTTTGCTTTTGATTATGAATTAATGAATGTGTTTATTTGTTGGATGATTCATGTTGTTTGGATATTAATGTTTGACAATATTTATTTAATAAATAAAATTAGAATTTTAATTGTTGTAATTTACTAATTATATTTCTTTAAAAAAATAGAATAAAAATAATTAAAATTTGGAATAGTCATTTCGGACTGGAGGGCCGGCCTAGCCTAGTCTTTCAAAAGGATTTTGAAAAACAGATGTTTTTCTTATCCCAGGCCCTGACACTTCAAGGGCCGGCCCGGCCCGGCCCTAATTCCCGACTCTAACGAAGATATTGTAGCACGATGTATCCTTTTTCCATACTATAACTCCCTTTCTTCTTCTTTTTTAGTATGATGTATTTGTTGTTCGTCATAATGCTCCTATAATTGTGATTCAATTTGTGTGGATATTAGAAATAAATCATGGTACTCCAGATACACCCAATACTCTTACATCACCCGAGAAATTTTACATATTTTTTTAGCAACATAATTTTCACCAGCTTAAAAAACAGAGATGTGATAGTAAATAAAAAGTTACTCTTAAATCGTAGGTAAGAAATTTAATATAAACAGGACCCTGAATTTTACTTACAATGTCTTCTTTGAGAATCGAATTCAAGAGTTTGAATTATCTAACATGACCTTACACCGCAATACAAACTCTAAGTTAGTAATCGGTATGCATTTTACGTGATAGAATCTCAATGGCAATGTTGTGGACTGTAGTGTAGATTCTGTTGCATAGTTTCTAGCCCAGCCCATTATTTAATTTCTGTAGCCCAGCCCAATACCGAGTTTGTTGTGGCCCAGCCCATAACAATTTGTTTATAGCCCAAATGGCAGATCCACATTATCCACACTTAATTGTGTTCTTCAGAAGCTAATGAGGATTGACACAATTGGTTAAGGCGTCAACCTTCACCTCAAAAAGGAGAAGGTTCGATACCCGCTGATCGATGTAAGGGCTTCGTTGGTGGGCAATCTGTAGAAATCTCTCAAAAGTCAGCATTTCTTTAAGCGCGGAGAGCGTCTTTCCAGGCTCAGTGGGGTATCGGTGTCTACCCTCACCTAAACTTTTTTATATCAAAAAAAATAAATTGTATTCTTCAGAAGCTGAGGTAAAGTTTGAGCTGTTGTGCATCGCACATTAATCAGTCACGTCATGGTCCATCGATTTTAAAGTTTAATCACAGAATCAGATACTAATGCAAATGCTTTACTCTCAGAATCTTACTTCCCCCTACATTTTCAAAAGAAAAAGAGAATCTTAACATATACTCCCTCCGATCTTAAGTATAAGACATTTTTTTTTAGAGATTAAAGAAACTAAATGTCTCCATAGACTATATCTCAGTTTATTAATCAAACTAATTAGTTTGTAGATAAAAATAAAATAAAAATATTATAACGTAATTTAATTAGCTTCCTTAATTTCTCTAAAAAAATCAACTTTATCTTATTTTTAAGGCCGGTGAGAGTATCTTTTCTTGTCATCTTCTTCTTATATGCCATGCCCATAATGGGCGAGCCATTAATGCACCTTTTCCTGAGATTTTTCCAAGTAACAGAAAAATATCAATCCTTAATATTTCCGATTCTCTTGGTACTGGAAAAATAAAATAAAAGAAATCTTAATTTTGTAGATAAAAAATATATTTTGTGTTATTAAACAAAAAAATAATAAAGTTAAATATTTTAATTTTTGTGTAACATCCACACCATAGGAACTGTAATACCAATATAAGCTCAAACGGTGGGGGTGAAGTATTTAAATTATTATAACTTCTTAACCAATGAATTGAACTGTCACCTGAAAATAATCATATAAATATTTTAAGCACTGTCTAGCCACATTAGGATAATTACTCTTTCAAACACATTACTTTATATCTAATTTAAAATATTTGTCACGGAAAAACAAAGTTGGCGAGTGTGTGTATGAAGATCCAAAAAAAAAAAAAAAAGAAAATGAAGAGTACACGAGAGAAAGTAAATTGATTAAGAAAACTACACACATGCAGATATATATAGCTCTTTAATGAACTTTCCGGAGCACACAACCTTCTTCTTCTTCTTCAGACATCGACGTAGCAAGCCGGAGCTCCGGTGAGAGGAACCTGACCGGAGACCCCTTTCTTGAAACTCATCATGACGTCACACTTGACGAAAATACCATAATGCCCTGTTCTTATAGCTCCGGTCTTCCACCTCAACCTTCCCTGCATGATCACGCTCACCCCCACCACACCATACGCCTCATCCATCGCCAACCCATTAGACACATCCGGCGAAACCGGCACGGGAGACCCTCCTATCATTGGCGACACTGACACCGAGCTGTGCTCCTCCATGTACAGCGCCGGAAGCACCACCGGCGTCGTGATCGGGTGGTTCCGGTACGACACATAGGCATTGAGTGTGTCGAAGTAGATCCCTACCCGCCGGTTGGGGTTCGTTATGACGATAGTGAACTGCATGGAGGTAGTCATGAGCGGCGGCGCTGTGGCGTTGAGGCCGTACACGGCGGCACTAACCACCCCAAAGTGGGGCTTGGTGGGCCGATAGACTAGCCACAGGAGAAGGATCAGGAGGCCCGCTAAGAGGACGACGATGGTGATGCAGGCGCAGAGGCCCCGCCGGTTGGGCTCGTCCGGCCGGTATCTCGAGCCCATGGGCTTTACTGGGGTTGGTAGTGGTTGATAATTTTCGTTTTGGCGAGGGTTAGCGTTTTGTCTCGGAGAAGGAGGAGGAACTTGGCGACGATCTGCCATTGATATTGTGAAGAAGGGAAGTTAAAAGGTGTTGTGTGTCTGTATATGAAAGTGACAGAGTGGCCGGTGGCTAGCAAGGAATGTTAAAAGTGGAGGACAGTGAAGTGGAAATGGATGGACCAGAGGAATGAAAGTTAGGATATTTATAAAGAAGAGAAATTGGAATCGGGTCGCTTGGAGCCGAAGTAGAAAGCGGGTTTTATGAAACGGGTTTGTATGTTAGGTTATCGTTTAGTAAGCATGAATGATTGGTAAACTCGGGGTCTATAGCTATATATTTTACTTGTGTGATTCTTTTTTGCTTTTGCTTTTTTACTTGGAGGGACAAAGAATAGAGAATATTAGTTGAGAGTGTGGAGGAAACAAAAAGAGAGTGGAAATGTGCTGCATATTACTTGTTGGAGTATTAGAAATTAGAATAGGATCGTGAACAAGTGCAGTCTCTTTTTCTACATTTTCCACACACAAACTGATCAGTTGTGGCTTTAATTTTGCTATATTCCCACGCTTACACTCAAACAAAGCCTTCCTTTTGATCTTCTCTATCTCTTGTGTTTTCATGTTCACCATCTGCTCCGAGCACAACCCTTGTTTGGTAATCTGGGTTATTTGGATATCCTTGAGGTTAAACATCAGAAACCTGTATGGTGTATTCGAACTTTTGAAACATCAGAGACTCCACCATCACAAGCTTTAACTTGATCCATGATCGCTGCATCAGCCTCGCCTAAAACCTTTGAATGGAAGTTGGATATGAGTTAGGATTTTATGATCCACTAAGCCGAACTCGATACACGTACACTTTCTCAAACCTTTCAATGGAAGTCATATGTTAGGACTTCTCATCCATTAAGCCAAATTAGGCTGAACTCGATACAAATGCCTACTCAAACTATATTTTGAATTAGTAGTAAAAGTTACTTTTTTAAGGTTTTTTTAAGGTGATTTACGATATATAAAATAAGTTTGTAAACGGAGTTTTCTCTCAACTACCGCGGACAGGTGGGGGCACCCCTTATTTTATTTTATTTTATTATTATTATTATTTTTTAAAAAAGACAACATACTAGTGATGGTCATACATATATAATCAAATATGGAGGGGGTTGTGTAATAAGAAAGAGGTTTGGGACCTTTGGCTACTTTCTTACCAACTGACCCTTCCATTGCTTTCATATATATTTAAAAATAAAATAAAGAAATAATAAAGAGATGGGGCGCCACAACCTTGAATTATCCCAACCCCAATTGTTTGCATATGTCATCTACCATTTTTTTTTATTAGCACCTTATGACAAATTTTGAGAATTAATAAAGACAAAATTTTGGCAAAAAAATAAAATAAAATAAATAAAGTACTCAAAATTACTTCTTTTCATTAAATTTCCTTCATAAAATTTATTATATATGATTTTATCTTTCTAATGATATACTATTTTTATATTGATTAAATAATATTTTAGGGTTAAGATTTTGGACAAGTTTTGAATTTTGTTAAAAGATGGCTATGAGAATATAGATGATGACCAATTGTTAATTTTAATCTATTTACTTTTGTTATCAATAATATTTTTAATATCATATTGATCATGAAATAATTCATGCTCTTTATAGGTGATTATTATGGGGAAGAGTGATACCATTGCTACTTATCTTAAGAGAAAAAATAGTGAGTTTTTACCCTTGTCTACTCCTAATGTTGAATTGTTAAATACTGGGACTTCTTCTTCAAAGTCTCCTAGAATTGAAAATAAAGAGGTATCAATTATAGATGAGTTTAATAATATGAAAACACATAGAGTTTAATAATATGAAAACACATAAGTAAGAAAGTGAAATAATCTTAATTTTTATAATATATTTCTTTTAATTTTTATGTATATTATGTTTGTACCATATTTTAAGTACTTTATTTACAATGTAGCATTTTTTATTTTTTGCCCCCGTCAGTAAAGTTCCTGGGTCTGCCCTTGACTACAGTGAACGAACTTTTCCCAACACCAACTCAAACAAGACATAATAAAAAGCTGAGTGACCGGTGATATTATATATACAGTAATAAAACCAGAAAATATTTTTGTCCTGGGCCAAAAAATAAATATGTTTAACTATTTACTAAATAAAATCGCATAACATTAAAAATAAAAATAAATAAGTGTCAGTGTTAATTAGTATCTTTTGTTACTAAATATGAATTCTTATAATACTACTCAATCCACACAAAAAAATGATTTGAGAAAATAAAATAAATATAACATGAACAAAAAAAAATTAAAAAAACATACAGATCTAATTCAATTCCAGCTAAGCAAAAAACATATTATAATCTATTTTTTAAAGAGAAATTCATTATAAAATCATAAGACAACCAAATAATAAATTCAAACTAATTAAAGTTAGTTATTAATCATCATCTACATATATATAATCATCTATTGTCAAAACTCAAGACTCTCCCAAAATTATAACCCCAAAATTTTCACTACTAATCAGCACAATATTACCTTCATTATAAATAAAAAAATACGTAGAATATAATTTTAATAAAAGAAGTGATTTTGAGTACCTATTTAGTCCTTAAAATAAAGATGAGCAGTGCCAGAGCCTGAAAGTGGAAGAAGTTTAACACCTCTGGACCGTCTCATGCACACAAAGAAAATGACAAATGAAGATGGGGTGTATTTGATTTAATACCCCACTTCCATGTGCAAGCTAAAGGGCCACGGGCCCTTCAATTATTATTATCATTCTTTTTTTTTAATAGGCCACAGTTCTTTTTTTTTAAAAAAAAAACAAGATATAAAATGATACTAACATTTTCAGTATGTATCTCAAATAAGAATTTTGTTTTCCTCTTACAGCCCAATAAATAATGAACCAAACATTGTCCTAATAAAAAAAAGAAGTTTAATTATTGAGAAAATAAGATATTAGCTGTAGCCAAATTATTGGGCAAAATAAAATATTATATAATATATACATATAAATACATAAGATAAAATAATGTCAGCTAGCTAGGATCAAGGCCCCAACTGGCCAACACACAGTTCCACCATTGTATAAATAATTTGGGAACCAAAGCGGTAAAGCTTTAAAAGCTATATGACTTTTAAAATGGGAAAAAAGAAGTTTAATTGATTTGTGTTTGGATTGATATTAGAAGTGGGGACCCACATCAAAAGCCGAGAGCGTTATGGAAAAAATAAAATATTATATAATATATCCTTTTTTGATGTTAAATACATAAGATAACGCAACCCAAAACACCACGTCAACTTTTTCTCCAACGCCCATTAACTCTACCGCTAACGCTACTAACGCTCTCCTAACGTTGATTCCAAACCGGCACTATATAGATATAGCTTACTACAAACAAGTTACTCCCAACAACTCAAAATATTAGGATAGAAAAGTTAGTAAGAAGTCAAAATTCTCTGTTAGGGTTCTATGATGGGGAAAGAACTGATCCGACCTCATAGGAATGGGAGGTCCTCGAACTCCCAAAATGGAAATATCAATAAGGTACATGATTTCGAAAATTTAAATTTAATTAATTTGAACTATGATGAATTCTTTAGTTATACTATAATTTCATCTAATACGCTGTTTCTTTCTTTAAAAAGATCTAAGATATCTAAAATTTATTTAAAGATTCCATTTAAATTATTATTTTAATATATCCTTTATTTATTAAAATGTTTCTTGCAATTGATGACCTTTTTAAGGACGTGGCATATATAGATTTGTTTATCTAAATAATTTTGCAAACATTCGTGTACTTAGATTCGGTTAATTCCAACAGAATCACTTTTAATTGATTTCTTTTATTATTTACAAAAAACTTCAACTAGTGCCATTAAAATTCAAACTAGTTGTGGAAAAGTTAGGTCTGTATTTTCATAAAATGGTTAAATACCAATTTTGTCACAGAAGTATTAAGCGAGGGGCGTTCAAAGACCCAAAAGTTTTTTTGGTATTTTTTTTCCCTAGGAAGTTTAAAAACTTGTAATCTGGCATTGATCGGTTGATCTTGATTGTTAGATCATTCTTTCTTTGTAAACTTCCAGGGCAAATTTTCTCCTAAAAAAACTTAGTGGCATATTTGCTCTTTTTTGTAAACTTAGAGATAAAAATGATCAAAAAAAATTTTAGGGTCTTTGAGTCCCTTACCAATACTTCCGTGGCAAAAATAGTATTTAACCCTAAATAAATTTTTTCCTTAAACATTTCAAATATAACCTCTCCTAGAGGCATATTTCGTCTCAGTAATATAACATAACACAAATTACAATATCAATTTATTTGATGGAAATCATAAAAAATTAAACTTAAATATTTCCGTTAGGTTTTAATTTGATTTGATATATTTGATTTAAGCTTAAATATTTTTAAAATAGGGGAGCATGTGTAATTTGAAAGGACAAAAAATAAAAATAAATGTATCACTAACAGCTTCCAAAAAGATGTGTATATGAAAGTATAATTTAAAAAAATTGGAATTTAGTATAATTAATAATAAAACGAACAAATGCTAAGTCATAAACAATCTTTTTTATATTCGTTAATCAAAATTGTATGCAATCCGAAATATTCAAAAAAAAAAAATCAGTGTTAAATTAAACTCCTTGACTTTAGTACTATATCTAAAAAAATTCCCACCTAATATTTTCTCTCACTTATTTTCTATCCATCCAAATATAACAGAAATATGGGACATATCAAGCTGACATCACCGAAAGGATTCACGTCCAGAAGGAAAAGCAAAAGTCTACAACTCTGGTCCTATTTATAAATCTCTTTTGACCAAATCACATATACCAAGGAGAGATATTTAGCCCAATGATTATGGGATGAATTTTTAATTTTACCCTCATTTATGATTGGATACTTTTCAACTCTTTTTTCTCTCTCTATTTTCATTGGTACAATTAATATGACAAAATTGTCACAATATTATTTATTTAGTTAAAAAAAACTTATAAATATGACCAAATTATTTAGTCAAAAAGAACTTAAAAATAGAACCACAGTGAATGCCGTGGAAGTGGCAAATGGTTCAAAAGTGGCAAAATATCTACACAATACTTAAAAATATATTTATTTATTTTGGTATTATTAGGTAAATTGTATTCAAATAATTTTACTCAATTATCAGTTATGTACATCAATTTGAATGCAAGAAAACGTTTGCTCAATACTAGAATATTGCATGATAGGAAATCTAACCCATGGGCATATATTAGCAGTATTCATCAAAATGAAACATATACAATTAGGTAAAATAAGAAGATTAAACAAATCCCAGCAATCCCACTTGATAATTACAAAACCTAAAACAAAACTATCATTGACTAACCAGCTAAATGAAAACCACTAAGAACAGTGAAACCACTACCCATTGCCTGGTAAGTTAACATCCTACCCTCTTGCCTCACGCTACACGAACAATTTTTTTTCTAAAGAAAGCAAGTTTCCACCAGACACACGCATTCTACAGCTAGTCTTTCACAGAAATGAATGTGGAGCTTCCTGAAACTTAAATAGAGAAGAAATAGGAGACTTCAGGAACCACCATCAACATCAGCAACAGGATGATTGTTGTTATGTACTTGGCGTACAAACTGCCCTTTAACTCGCGGACGCTGCTCTGCCAATCTTTTCCTGCTTAGATATCGGACCTGTAAAAAGAAAAAATATGAGCATTCATAATCTAACAATGCTGCAGACAAGTTTGAATCAATACGTATAATATGTGAGTTAGACAAGACCGTTATCAGATTCAGGATCATGAGATATGCGGTGAAACAAGCTCTTTTCTCTATTTTTAATCCCTTGGAGCCATAGTGAAGCAAGCTATTGGAGTTAACAAACTAGTAGGAACTGCTAATGGCATCAAGAAGTGAAAATTGAACCTATGGTGTCTCATTCTAGAAGTAGCTGAAGAATTTGCTGCAGTACCTTTTGCTCGTAGCACCTCTCTTTCCGCTTCATCCGAAACTTTGTTAGAGCAGCTTCTCTGTGGCTGGGACAAGGAGAATCTGTCCCTCTAAATCCATTATTATTATTATGGCCACTGTCCCCGTAATTTTCAGTGTTGCTCTCAACTACTACAGCCGAAGAAGCATTTCCATCAATCTTGCATGCGTGTATATGTGCACTGGTATTATTATCATCCTTACTGTTCTGATTTGCAGTGTCATGGCAAGAGGCATTGCTTTTGCTCTGATCAACAGCAGAAGAATGTTGCGTCGCAGGATCCAAATTGCTTTTTTCATTTGCAATTTTATCACGAGAAGTATAGGTGGCATCATCAGAACAGTGAAAACGTTGTTCGTGACTCTCAGGATTGGACTGGAAGGAGAAGGAGAACTCTCTTTTAGGAAGTTAGGTTTTGGACTCCATGTGGAATGGACATCGGATTGTGTTTGGAGCATAAGTGGAAAAACATATTCGGATCCAGTAGGCTTGTTATCAGAAGCAACACCAGTAGCAGGAAATGGTCCAAGTTGGCTGTTTGGCAATTGTGTTTCAACTTGACCGGATTGACCAATGGCAAGGGTCTCCATATTCTCTGAACTATGCTTCGTGCCACCATATTGACGGGAAGTGTCAACAGTATTTATAGATAATTTACTGGCTTCATGAGAATTCCCATTGTGGCCACCTGCTTTAGCAGAGCTTCCAGATGGTGATGGAAACTTGCACCCGCTATACCTGTAAATATGATTGTCATAGAACCAAAAGTCCTGTGATATAGTAACCTAGAATTATTGCATCCGCATTAGAAAAACTAATATAAATGCTTTCGTGATTCTTTATTTCTCCTCTCTAACGATAAAAGCAGAAAATCAGCCCTTTTTTTTAGGGGACCAACCACAGCAGAAACGTAAGTAAATGAAACTTGCGTAATCTTAAAATTAACAAAAGTTGCCTCATGAGAAACCAAACTCCCTTGATTTTTAACAATATGTTGTTTTTACTAGAAGATTTTTAACAATATCTTCTAGAAATTGGTAAAATTGCAACTAAATGAAATCACAACACTTCATAAATATGCTCTCTTCAGATGCAAAGCCATGTATGCCGTTCAGTCAGCTCCTAACAGGTAGATTCTAGACTAATCTCGGGCTCTCAAAAGCATATTTTAGTCCACATGTAATTCTACCCTTTAGTCAGCGTCTACCCTCACTACCTCTAGAGGTAGAAGTAGAACAGAGTAAACAAGAGTGAAGGATAAATAAAGAAAAGAGCGGATAGAAGGCAAGAAAAATCCAACATTATTTAGGCTGATTGAAATTGCTTTAGCTGATAGCTCAAGGAAAACACAATGTGACACCTGTGTCCTCTGTTTTGAAATCAGTTGAGAACTCGCAAAAAACTAGCAAACAGTGGACTCACCAAGAAAAGGCAGAAGCCTTTGAATGGTTCAAGGCCAGTTTTTCATCAATTGTTTGTTTAGGTGAGCTTCCAGGAAAATCACGTCTAAGAGAAAGCTCCAATCGTGGATCAAAATCAAACTTCTTTGCACCAATACCACTGAGATTACAGCTTTCATCATACTTTACTGGTATATTATTGAATGTAGCAATCAAATCAATAGCTCCTCTACAGGGTTCTACCAGTTCATTGTTGCATTCATGAATCTCTGTATCCATGTTATAATTTTCTCTGCTTGACTCTGCCCTAAGAACTTCAACTTGATTCTCCTTTTCAGCACAATCATATCCTTGATCCTGCCCAAAATCTGTCAATTTAAAATTCTTGTCACACCTTGCAGCCGGTGATAACAATGCCCCTGACTTATCTGTGACAAATATGTTGTGACCTGTGAGATGCTAAAATTGTCAAGAAAGAAGAGAATAAGAAGCTTGGATCAACGATTGCTGATAAAAAGATGAATCTTCATACCTCCAGTTCCATTGTTAAGCTCAACTGATTGCTTTTCCAAACTCAATATGGTTGAGTCTTCATTCTGTACCTTGTCAATGTTGCTCAAATTCGAAGAACTCTTCAGATGGGATGTATCCTGCATATTTTGCATGTATGCACTCTCAGCTTCCGAAAATGGCGATGTACAAGTGCTCTGCAGAAGAGTTGGCAAAACATGTAGTCTCGACGTTAATTTTTATGAAGCCAACTTAATCTTAACAGGTAATTCTCCTCAAGCTATAAGTGGCTTTTACATACATCAATTAACAGTTTCGGCCTCATTTCACACAGAACAGACTATAACCTGAAAAGCTGACATATCCTTGAATAACTTTACTAATTTATGCTAATAGAAAAATGGGTCTACTGGGCAAGGGGGAAGCGGGACCTTACTTGGGCCTCACTCCCTTTCTCAGGTCGTCCATTATTTTTCTGTGTGGAAGCCACAGAACCACTAGAATGATTGCTGGCAGCATTGTTTTCAGGAGTAGTTTCCAGTTTTTTCTGCGCAAATGGTAAAGTTTGAGGTTGCCGACTATTTTGGACAATAATATACAATTGAACAAAAGAAAAAAGACATACAAGTATATGTCGTATGAGTAAGCCAATGCAAAAGGAAAAAGAAAAAAATACAGATGTATTAGAACTAAAAGATTGAAGGATAAGACATGCCTCATGTTTTCTCCATACATGTTGCCACAAGTTCCTCAGCTCATTCCTCCGAACAGGTTTTATGAGAAAATCAACTGCACCTTTCAAGATGCATTTCACTGACAAACTAACCGAATCATGCGTAGACATCACTGCACAACCATGAAAATAAACCCAAGCCCATTAGACTCATCAAACTAAACAAGATAATCTATTACGACGGCTCACCATTTAATTTAACATACTTATGACAGGAATGTTCTTGCATATATCATGTTCCATGATCAGAGTAAGAAGTGCAAATCCAGATATTGATGGCAACTCCACTTCTGTTAATATGAGATCTATTTCAGAAGCTTTCCGCTTCAGTGTCTCCCATGCCTTTAATCCATCAGGAACGGCAGCAACTGCAAGGGAAAAACATTACCTCATGGATGAAGTTCAAAAGTGTTTTATATTAAGATTTTTTAGGAAAATATAAGATTACCAATGATCCCAGCCTGAAGGAACTATTTTTAACAATGCCCTCCAAGCTTTCAAACAATTTTTAAAGTGATCCTCCTGAGACAATAACTTCTTTATAACAACAAAAGGGGCCATGATTTTTTTTTTTTGGTGCCACCAAAAATGGATAGAGATAAATTGTTTGCTCAAAATTAATCATTGCAAAACATGACATCAAAGATTTTGTCCTGTGTTTCCCAAACCTTCAGTATTGGGTAAATAAGTGCAGTTAACATAATTAAAAAGGAAATGTACTTAAGCAATGAGATGTACTAACATAAAAATCAGGTAATCAGATCACTCTGTCAACTCAAATAAAACATAGCTAAAAAGTAAAAAACACGACTGCCAAAATATATAGACCATAAACAGGGCTCCATTATCACAGGCAGCCCAAAACCAATTCTTTTATACTCTAACTTAAAACAGAGTCCATAGTACATTAATGGTTAGATTTGATGCCAAGATCCAACAGAAGTTCACAGTGATTTGAAGCGTTAGCAGCTGTTTAAATGCCCCATTCACATATAAAAAGGTCAAAGACCGGAGATGATAAGAGAATAGAGAATAGATATTTAGTGCATGTACTAACAGTAAAAATAGGGAAAGCAAGGCTGGTTTTGTAAGCAATGAAACTACAAAAAGCCCTATATGACCTTACAAGCATATTTTCTCCTAAATATATACTATCTCCTACAAGACATTAATTCAACATAAATTTACCTCGTCTATTGCCAAAGAGATTTATGTCAATTTATTGCAAATAAGGCGCACAACACAACATCAACAACAACAGCAAGCCTTATCCCACTAGGTAAGGCTGTGGTATATTAACAACCAAATCTTTTGATATACTCTGACCTTGTCAAAAAAGTTGCAATGAAAGACACATCCAGAAATGAACGCTAGAAAAAGCAAAATCCACAGATAGAATCGATAGTGAAATGGATCATACATCACAACAGTAAAACGAGTGCAACTATTAATAGGAAATAGAAGCAAAGTAGCTACACTTTCGTGCCAGCTAGAACTGCATCGAAGCCAGCTATAAGCCCGGAGTCGAAGACAGATGGTAGCGTATTCTAAGTAGTTGATCTCACGTGCTATCCGAAAGTCTTCTTAGTCTTCGTCTGCTCTCAATGAGTCAATGCCCGGAACAGGCTCTTAATTAAAACGAAGACGTCATTTAATTAGGATCAAAATAAACGTTCTCTAAAAAACGGAGAGTAAAAATACCTTTGTAACTGCATTTCCGGAGAAGGGCCGCGATAATATGACGAGTAGAATCATCCGCTTCCACCAGTAATACTCTAAGCACCACCTGAGGCAAAAAATTCTCCCAGCGTACAATCTTCTTGCTCTGATCCTCCTCGGTCTCCAACCCGACCTCCATCTCCATTCCCGGTTCATCCGTCGGCACGACCACTTCACCCATTCTCAAAGAGCATAGCACGACTCCAAGCACAACCAGAAAAAACAGAGACGCATGAAACAGAAGTCAAAATTTCAGAACCATACAAATAGAATGAAGGAACAGCAGGAGCGGTAAAATGAAGCTAAGAAGAAGAGAAAATCAGAAAATTAATGAATAGGAAGCAAAATCTACCCCATCCTTGAACAAAACAAAAAAAAAAACAAAAAAAAACAAAAAAAATCTGAAAAGGCCGCAAAAATTGAGTGGAAGACGAAAGAGAGAGGGATTTGAATTCTTTGAAAACCAGTTTTCGCTTACAACCGCGAAAACCGCTAAAAAAAATCTCCCATTAAAATCTACTCTCTCTCTCTGGGTGTGTTTGGGTTGGATTTCTCTCCTAATTCTTTTCTTATTATCTCTCATCATCATTAAATCATATTCATCCAATTACAATACTACTTTAACCTCTCTCTTCTCTTCCCAATTAACGGCCTAAATGAGTTGATGAGGGAAAAGGAGAAAAATAATAAGGAAGAGATCCTCTTCCGCCGCCGTGTCAGTTGGGGCTTGATCAAAAGGTGGGCCATTGTTGGGCCGCTCTAAGGAGTAGGTGACGTGGTTGAATCTGGGCCATTGTTTATTATATTAATGGGGAGAGGATATTTTCGATGAGCTTTGCCACGTCGTCATTCATGCCCCCACACTTTTGATATTGTGGCCAGAAAAACGACACGTGGAACGCCATGAAATCCTTTCAGATTTTGTGGCTCTTGACGTAGACTTGTTTCCAAGACTCACGCCAGTAAAATGAATCTTCTTTATATAGTTAATTAAGTATGACCTGCCACCCCCACTTTCATATTTTTATATTATCCTCGAAATATTATCCACTATCTAGAAGTTTCTTTTTTCTAAAAACTCTTGGCCAGAGCTACCAGAATTAAGGTTGAGTATGGAACTCACAACTTAATGAGTTTGCCCACAACCTAGTGCAATTAGGCTATTTTGAGTCCGCCTAAAAAAATCCATAATGGATTGAGTTAAAACCCGCACATTGAAAATTTAAATGGGCGGGCCATGAACACACCTTTTCGGGCAACCTATACCCACCCATTTAGTTATATATATATATTATTAACTATATGGACACTTAAACAATAATACGTCAGATTGCCATGAAATACACATTCCCCATTTGACCATTTCCTCACTTGGAGTTTGAACATCAAAATTATGTTACGATGACATTTGTCTAAAATTAGGTTCTTTTGTGTGAATAATAATTACTGAATTTTGAAGATTCATATTTCAGAATTTAGAATGATAAATTGGGTGGATATTTAATACTTATATATGTTTTTCTCCAAAAAAATAAACTTATCAAATGTAAATGGATTGACCAAAACCCGGTTAGTCCGTCCATTTATATATTAGTCCGTTTAACAAAGATTTAAATGGGTTGAGGTATGGATATAGGCTAATCCATACTCGTTTAAAGTTAAATGGGCGGGCTATGAGTTTAAACATGGGCTACCCAACCCGCCCGTTGCTATGCTCTATCCAGAATTATTTAATGAATAAATAAAATGGATAATTATCCAGAAGACATAAGTTATAAATAATTATTTTTAGTGAAAATATTATACTGAATGACTAATAACTCAACGAAATGATTTTAACTTCTTGCCAAAAGATAATTTTAGCATTGCTTATAAAAAATTTAACAAAATTCTTTCAAATTCATGGTTCTTTTAAATTAGAATTTTGTCTTATAATTAAGATTAAAATCAATTTTTAAATAAATTAAGATCAGATAAAGTACATGAGAAAATAATAAAATGATAAGATTAGGTGGCAAAAGTGAGATAGTTGGTACAGAACATCATTAATGCAATAAAACTAATCAATGCTCCCTCCGCTGCTTTATACTGGTATAAAGATTAAAGAATAATCTCCCTGGTGAGCGATCCTAATCAACATTTTTTGTCTTCTTATTGGAGCAGCTTTAATGTTATTTGTTGGGCGGTTGGAATAGTAGTGACGAAAGTGAGTTATTTACTATCTTGATTTTTGTAAATAGAAAATATGATAAAATTTGGATCGTAAATATGATTTGTGTTTGAAATGAAGGTGAGAGAAGTGAATTTTTTCTAATTAGACTTTTATTTAGATGATTATTTAAAAAATCAGTTAAGATAAAAAATGTTTGAAAATACTCCAATAGGTCAAAATAATTATGGAGCAAATTACAGAATTTGGAGGGATTAAGGAGAGAAGTTAAATTAGTTAATTATATGTATTTTCCTAAAATACCCTAACCTAATGTACCAGAATTTGACATTAACAATTTTTTGGGTAAAATTGTTAAGATTTTAATAATATAGATAGAGGTATTATAGGAAAAAATTGACAAAAAGTTAAAACTTTGCTCTTATAATTAGGACCAAAACCAACTCCAAAATTTGCTCCTATAATTAGGGGCCCGGAGGAGTAATATTTATTAAATACCCCACACACATATATATATAAATTATATATATTTTGATAATTGAAGATAAAAATTTAAATTTGATAAAAAAAATTAAATTATTATTAAAAAAAACTCTAAAGTACTTAATTAAATATATTCTAATGGATAAATTTGAATGTATATAAATATATATTTAATAATACATTCTTTATTGAATCATATATCTCTAACTTTTTTCTCTAGAAGTTGGAAAAAAATCACGCAAAAGCTGAAAAATGACTTCTATCATAAGTCACTTTCTCTAAATTAGTCCATCTGAGACCACCGCTATCCTAAACTATCCATTTTTTCCCACTGGGCATAAATCACTATGTTTTGAGCTTTTTTTCCTCCCTAACCGCTATACCAACCAGACTTTTAGAATCATTCTAGCATAATAACATGAATAACAAAGCACTTTTCGTCCAAAAATTTAAATTTAAATTGATTTTTATGTTTATCTCTATCAAATATATGTCACTTATTATTCTTCTACAATAAATTTTTATTTATTATTTCTCATGTATTTTATTTATAAATAAGTTTATAATTAGAAAAATAAGTAAATATTTTATACATTTTTAATTTTTAATTAACATTTTGAATTGCATTGTTCCTCATAAAAAAAGATAAATAAAATAATTAATTGAGTAAAAGTGAGAAATGATAATAATAAACGACATCTAACTATTCCCTCCTATTCTTTTTAGAAACATCAACTAGTCACCTTATATAAAATGAATTGTTAGTTAAAATTAATTAAAAATGTAAAAAATGTTTTTTTTAAATATACCCTTATTTAAGAAGATTATGAGAGTGAGAGAGAATGCGTCGAAAAAAGAAAGAAAGAATGAATGAGTAAAAAAAAAAAGAGAAAAATGCATTAAATTTTGGGAAAATTAAATAAAATTTTGAATTTGTAAAACCCCCGTGAAAGTCTGTCGAATTGGTAAAAAAGACTGAGAGTGCCAAAGGACCTATGGGGATATGAAAATTCGGGTGAAATTACCCTTTTATTTGGGCTTAGTTTTAAATAAAATAAAATAAAATCTGAGAGGCTCAGTGACATTGATGGAGAAAAAGAGAAGTACGTGGATTTCCTGGAAGCTATAACCAGAAGAGAAAAGCCCAGGGGGGGTGAAAATTAAAAAGAGCATGTGAAGGAGTAAGTGACTGTTTGGCCAATTATTTTTAGGCATAATCTACTTATAAGTATAAGTTAAATAAACAATTTTACATAAAGCCCTCTTATAATTATAAGAAATTTTATTTTATAATGAAGAAAAAAAGAACTTTAATTTCTTTTTTTATAAGCTATTTAAAAAAAAAAAAATAGTAATCTTTCGATCGAAGCAATCTTTAGCTGCTGCACCGCATTTACCGTAAATCATAGCCACCACACCACCGCCATACATTTGCCACCTATTATAATATACGCTTTTATGATAGGTTTTATTAGAAAAAGTCTTTATATGACAAAAATTTTGTCAAAGAATTTATTTTTATTTAAACTTTTAAAAAATTTAAAAAAATTATATAATGGCCAAATAATTTTTTTTACTTTAAAAGTAGGCTTTTAAAAATTTAAAAATAAAAAGGATCCAAACTGATTTCAAAATCTTAGAAATTAAGCTAAAGCATTATTAGAGTTACAACAATTTCACTTGTTTCTTCTATTGGAATTTGGAAGAGAAGCAAGTCATTGGATTCTTCTTCAGAAACACAGATTAAACAAAAGAAGAAGAAGAAGCATCATCAAAACACCAGGAAGAAGATATAACAGACGATTAACGACAAAATAAGCCTAACTTAACCGGTGAGCTCCTCCTCCTTGTGAGGGTAGGCAACGCAGGTGTGGACAAATCCGCCTTCCATTTGTTCGTCGTCAAGGAAACTCCCGTCGAACTGGTCGACTTTTCCTTCAACCACCTTGCCGGCGCAGGAGGAGCAAGATCCGGCCCTGCACGAGTACGGAAGGTCGATTCCTACTTCCTCCGCGTGGTCCAGAATGTAGACGTCGTCGGGGCAATCGAATTCTTTAGTTCCCTCAGGGGTTATGAGCTTCACCTTGTGAATCGCCATGGCCGTGATTCTGCTGGTCTCCTTCACGCCGAACAGATTCTGGTTGACTTGAGGAAATGTGCGGAGGCTCACCGCTGATGGCTGTCGCCGGACGAAGGAGGTGCTGAAGACGGTGCCGGAGAGAGCTGGTGCAGTGGCCATTGTGAGAGAGATGGGAGAGTCTGGGAGAGATTGGGAGCGTGTGTTAGAAGTAATTTTTAACACTAAGGGAAAATGGTAATTTCACCCGAATTTGCATATTCCTTATAGGTCTTTGATACCTCTCAGTCTTTTTACAAATTCGACAAACTTCTTGGGATTTTACAAATTTAAAAGGTATTTATTTAGAATTTTTCCTTAAATTTTTGGCTAAAGTTAAATTGATGTTTAGATGTGTGTGCGTCACCAACTAACACTGTGTAACAGAATGTTTTTTTTTTTTTTTTTGATATGAAAGGAGGCATAGCCTTTAAATTAAAACGAAACATAAGGGGAATTTAACCCATACAATCTTTGAGAACTAACACTATGTAACAGAATGTTGAGTATAAAGAAATTGTAGTTCACATGTACTAATAAAAATAGTTAAAAATACTAAATTTATTATTTTTTAATATTATTTTTATTAACTATATAAAAACTCGAATATTACATTAATTTTTACTTTTTCGCCACCTTATTAAATACGGTTATATACAACAACAACAACAAAAAATTAATGCTTGTTTAAACTGGTAAATGATTCATATAAAGTAATTGGTACACCCAAAAAAGGCCTTACAAGTTACAATTAGAATAGAAGGAGCATATGGAAGCGAGAAAGTAGTACTTCCTTCCTTCAAGGTAAAGGAAGCGAAAAAGACATACGTGTCTTTATCTTGGGTAGCCGTAAAGACGTATCTTTTTGGGAGCGAAAATACATATGTGGTTACATTTTAGGAGAAAAGGTCACATCCTTTGTTAAAATCTAACTTAACGGTGCATTTGCAACATAAAATATTATATTTACAACAGAAAATGTCTTATTTACTACAACATTTAAACATCTGGATTTTGAACATACAAAAAAAAAAGATATATTTACAACAGGAAGTGCTATATTTACAACAAAATTTAAAATCTGATCATATTTACAACGAGAAAATGTCATATTTACAACAACATTTAAACACTTTTGGATTTTAAACATAGAAATGTCATTTACAACGGGAAATGATGTATTTACAACAAAATTAAAAATCAAGCTATTTACAATAGAAAAAGTCATATTTACAACAAATTTAGATTTTAATGGTGGTGTGACTTTTGCTCTAAAATGTAACTACGTATGTATTTTGCTCCCAAAAAAGGCACATGGTTAAAGGTGTTCCCAAGAAGATAAACATGTGTATTTTGCTCCTAAACCCTAACATTTATATCATTATTACTCATTTTCTCTCTTACCTATAGTATTTAAATAAAGGGTTAAAGTACAGATTGGCTAGCGAAGTATTACGTTAGGAACATCTGGCACAAAAATTTATTGAAGGTACCTTAAATACCAACCAACAATTTAAAAATAAAATAAAAAATACCAATCAACGATTAAAAATGGAGACTATCACAGTGATGTTAAAATCAGGCAAACTCTGTTTGTCCTCGAGAAAGGAATAAGCCCAAAATCATGCCAAATTGCAGCCACCATAATAGTCTAGCGTGCCATGTCAGCAATCTTCAGGCTTCTCTTAAATAAAAGATGGATTTTCAGTTCTCTGAATGCAAAGAGCGTGAGGCTCCTCTTCTAAGTGGTTTAATCATGGGAGTGATATTTGAAACTCATGATCCTAGCAGCCCCACAGATGATTCAGAACGAAGGTGTAGTACAAAGAAGATAATTAGTGGCTTAAACCCTAGGGATTTTTTATGCCCGATTTCGCTTGAGCTAATGACGGACCCAGTTACGATATCAACAGGCCACACCTACGATCGAAGTTCGATCCAACAATGTCTGAAATCTGGAAACAAAACCTGTCCCAAAACAGGGGAGAAGCTGAAGAACACGTATGTCATCCTAAACACAACACTCCGAAAGCTTATACAACAATTCTGCGTCGAAATGGCGCTTCCTTGACCAAATTAAACAATCAAAGTCGTGACATTTCGAATACCATCCTCCCTGGAAGCCCCTCAGCGGCTCACGCCATGCAAATTTTGTCGTGGTTTCTTTCTCGGAGGCTCTTTTTGGAATAATGGAGTAGAAAAACAAAGCAGTGTACGAGATTTGTTTGCTTGGAAGATCCAACATTTTTAACCGGTCGTGTTTGATCCAAGTGGGGACAGTGTCACCTCTGCTTCTACTTTTGTCAATGAGGCACAAATCGGCACAAGAGAACGCCATTGCTACTCTGTTGAAGCTCGTAAAGCACAACAATGGTGAAGAAACTATAATGGAAAATGGAGGCTTAAAGCCAAATGGTAGGTGAAAACCCAGATGAAATTCCTTCTCTAGTTAAACTAATAAAGGAAGGAACAACATGTGGGAAGAAGCATGCCATGTCAGCCATCTTCGGGTTTCTCTTACATACAAGTAACCAAACGGCGTTTGCTTGATTTTAACGTCACTGTGATAGTTTCCATTTTTAATAGTTGATTGGTAAAAAAAAAAATCATTTTAAATTGTTGGTTGGTATTTAAGATACCTTCAACACATTTTTGTGTCAGATGCTCATAACGTAATACTTCGCTGGCCAATCTGCACCTCAACCCTTAAATAAAAGCATTCTTAAAACAATGATTTATTTCATACATACGTGTTATTTTTAATAAATGTTAATCATTCTTTTAAATTCCGTAATTTAGTTATTGGGGACAGGAATGAGGGGGAATAAATAACAAGGTAAGTGGGCAGGATGAAAGAGAGGAAATGAGGGGGGAAGATTGATACTCTCTCTTATATATGTTTTTAATATAAAATATATTTGGAGAGTTGATCTTGATTCTAAATGTAATACGTAATTTTCATATTTATCAATATTTTTCTAATTTATCCATATTGATACTCTCTTAATAATAATCAAGTAGCAGAAGAGATGAATTAATTAAAGAAGATGATAACTATGATGTTTTAAAAAATACATGTCAAATTAATTAACTTGCTCACTTTCATAATATAATCAAATTAAATAAATATATCTTACATTAAAGATGGAAGAGAGTGATTTATTTTATATGGTTGATTTTTAATTGTTCGATGGCGGGTCGCAAAAATTATTTCAAGGTATTAATTGTTAATTAAACAGTAACTTTTGCAATACATGCATTATGTGAGTCCATGTCTTAATTATAAAGTTATATGCTTTTATCATCGTTTCTTTAATTCGATATGTGTTTTATTTTAATTGAAAAATCTGATATCAAGGGATATAATCTTAATTAGAGTGAAAAAGATTATATATATATATATATATATATATATATATATAGGAGGTTTAAACTTACCGTATTTATTGAGAAGAAGAAGGTCCCTACACGCATGAAAATGGTGGGACCCATATATATGGGTCCCACCATTTTCATTGTGTATGATGGAAATACACTTCTCCTACAACACGAGAAGTGTTTTTCCCTATATATATATATATATATATATATATATAGGGCCTGTTTGGTAAACCATCTGATGGACTTATAAGTCCATCAGATGGGATAATAAGTCCATCAAAAAAAATTTGAGTGTTTGGATCAGCTATTTATTTGATGGACTTCATGCTTTGATGGAGTTTTTTTTTAAGCTACATCATGAAGCTTATTATCCCATCAACTTCTTCTCCATCAATTTCACATGTGGGCCCCATTTGTTAAATGACCATCCACCCCTCCCCAAACTTATGGTATATCTGTTTTAACAATCTTTTCTAGGCTTTGTTTTTGTTTCTTTTCCTTCTTTTTATATTATTACATGCATTATATCATTATTTGCTAATTACGATCGCTTTTGCCATTGTTCACATGTAATTAACTTGCTGCCCAACCAACTCATATGCCCTATATGTTATCCTTCTTATCATATAATACTAATCTGGTTCTTAATATCGTGTAAAATGAGATTTTATATTAAAACCCAAGGTGGCTCTGTTATATACTTAATCCACAACAATGAATTACGTAGGAATTCACTGATTAAAAAACAAAATATTTTGTCTATTTCAAACTAATTTTCTCTCCTAGGTTTTTATTAATTTTTGCGTGCATATGAATCTGAATTTTAATTTAGATATTATAGCCTCACCTTACTTGCATTTTACATCAACAAAAGGTAACGCCGAATTTTACATCAACAAATTATAGCCCCACCTTAATTTTTGTGGGATCAAATCATGAACTTGTAAGGACTAGGTTTATTTAAGCACTTCATTGTGTTGTAACTTTTTTAATGGTAATTTTACTATTTTATTTAGCAAATTTATATTTATTTTTAATTTTTTATCCCAAATTATCACATTTTATACAACACATGTGTGTGTGTGAGAGAATTTGATTCATACCATTTTCAGTCATTTTTCATCTCATATATCTTTTTAAAAGCTATGCCAAACAAGTTCCCATCACAAACAAAAACCACTTCTGCTACTGCTATCTCAAACACAAATCACATCAAAAAAAGTTCATCAAGAACAAAAGTAACTTCTCCCACCATTATCCCAAACAGGCCATATATGTATTGGCTAAGCACATCTATCCTTGTTGGAGATAATTAAATATAAGAACCTCTTTCAACGGGGATTCAAACATTAGGTTTGCCACAATATGAAAGAGTAACCATTTCCGTTAGGCCCAACCCAGTTGGTAAAGGGATAAAATTCTTTATATATATATATAGACACACACACATACATAAAAGTTTAGGTGGGGATAGAGACGTCGATCCCAAACGGGGGTCGAGTACGCCTCCAAGTTTAAAGAAAGCGGCTTTATAAGCGCATGTGATTCGATCGGTCACCAACAAGGCCTCATAGTTTATGAGCGACTTATATAAAGTCTTTCTGATCGGTCCAACAAGCGCCATATCAACCAGGTGGATATTGAGCAACCTCCTTTTAAGGTGAAGGCTAATGTCTTAACCAATTATGTCACTCCAAGAAGGGATATGATGTTAATTTGCTGGTATCCTGCCCTCATGCCCAATTTTTTGACCCGTTTGAATTGTCAAAAATAATACATGAGTTAAATTCCTCTGGCCTCTGGGCTAGATAAACCCAAGATCTCTTCTGTGATCCAAAAGAAAGCAGGCTTCTAGTACGAATGGTCCAAACGGGGTAGTTCATCTTCATGTCTTCGCAACCGTTTCTGGCCTTTGCTCTTTTCTATAACCAGAAGCAGAAGGGAATCAAGAGATGCAAAGAACAAAATCTTCATTCCTTCCAAACCATAACAACTTTCTCTTCTGTCAATATCTTACCTCTAAGGAAACACCCATTGATCCTCTTCTTCTCTTCACTGCCTCACCAGTTGCAGAGCCCAATTCAACACCGGAAGCATCAACAAGTTTTCGATTCCTCCAATACAGATTCTTCAAATTCACCAATTGGGTCTCCTTCCAGAGTCCAGAAGCTCATAGCTTCGCAATCGGACCCTGTTCTCGCCAAGGAAATCTTCGACTACTCCCCTCTCCAACCCAACTTCACTCTACATATCTCATTCTCATTCTCAAACTGGGTCGCACCAGATACTTTTCCCTCGTTGATGATATCCTTCGTCGCTTGAAATCGGATTCGCAACCCATTACTCCTACACTCTTTTCATACTTGATCAAAGTCTACGGTGAAGCTGATTTGCACGAAAAAGCTCTCAAAACCTTCTATACCATGATGCAATTTTGAAAGAAAAGTTAGCATGCGCCAAACTGATTCACTCTATTTTGACGCCGCATTTTTAAAAAAGAAAAGTTTTAAATATAGATAACCGTTGGTCACATACTCACATATAAGAAATCTAGACTTAAAAAAGCATTATGAGGGGGGAAAACTATAGTTTTACAACTAGATAGCCCTGTATATGATAAAACCAGAGCAGATCGTGTCGATTGCAGAGAATCTAAGAAATTAGTTGCCCTACTCATGACTTCAGAATACTCAAATATGGGACATGACATGATTAGAACATTGCAATTCAACAAAAAATGTAGTATCAAGGTTCAAGTTGAAATTCCATGCTCACATGTCTTGAAACATGGAACTTCGCTGGACTTACACTTAAAAACTCCGGCTATGGCACAGTCCTCTCAACGGCTTCTCTCACTACTAGTATACGGCCACAAAGTTCCTGCCACAAGAACCAAGTTAGGGAATGGAAGCTAACAATTGAACTAACAAGCACAAAAAAGGAAAAGTGGAGGAAGCAGAGTTTACGGTTCCATTAAGAGACAATGCTGCATCACGTTCTGACTGAGAAAGAAAGGAGAGAAATGCATAAACACGGCTACTCCGATCATGCAGTATTCTTACACTAACAACAGTCCCAAATCTTCGAAAATGATTCCACAAGTCTCCAGGTTCAACAACCCTAGCAAGATTGCCAATATATAACTTGTGAGGAGTTTCATGGTATATAACTTTCCGGGGAGACAAGTTCATCGCCTCCTCAACATTGCTCCTTCCAGGATTCATCTCGGCTGAAAATCTAACCCGCATTTCACGCCCACCAATATCCTTGAGTTAATATACAAAGGGAAATGTTCAGATCAAAAACACAAGACAGAACACAATGAATCAACCACAAGTAAGGGGCCAATTTCACTAACTGATCTATCCAAAGCAGCAACTGCTTTTTTTGCTGAGTTTATTGATCCCATTGTGACATAAGCACATCCTCTACTTTCACCGGTCTCATCATTACGATCAACCTGCAGCAGAGCATTTAAACTATAAACACAAGGCATGATGATGATTCCATGCTTTCAAATCTCAAATAAATCATGATTTTGTGCTTATTTGCTTGTTTGGGAGTTGAGAAAGTAAGAATGGACGGGTGAAATGAAGTGCACTGGGAAGGAAGACAGTTCCAATCTTGGAATTTTGAAGAAAATGTCATTGATATTTCATCTCAAAAATAATTCTTCTGCATTGCTAATTTAAGATTATCATGACAAATAAGCAAACTCCAAGACAATTACTTAGAGAGGACGAGTTAAACAGTGATATTAGAGAAAGTGAAGCATGAAAAACCTCAGCAGATAGGACAAATCCATAAGGCTTGAACATATCGTGAAGCTGAGTTGAATCACAGCTCCTTAGAAGATTACAAACATACAATTCACACGGTCTTCCCACTTTACTTGGTTCTCTCTCATGGGAAAAGAGAACGTTTTCTGCGTCCACATATTTTTCTCCGGTAATTTCTTCTGCAAGAGCCGTTTCTTCATCCACCACCGCTAGAACCCTAGCTTTCCTGCTTCGCCCCTTCCACAAAGAAGGGTGAGACGAAGGGTCCGAAGTGAAAGGCTGCGGAGAGAAGATAGCGCCCAGAGATAATGAATAAACCGAAGAAGGAAGAAACGATGAGCATGAAGCTAACCGTTTCGCTGAAGCTACGATTTGAGGCTTTTTTCTTGATACTGAGAAGGAAGGAGGAGTGAGGCAGAGAATAGCTTCCATTTCCTCCGGCTGTTGAGGCCCTTTGTAACGCCCAGATATAACGCATATAAATCGGGTTACACTCGACTCAATGGAAACCAATCGGAGCTCCAACACCTTATCCAGTCATTATTACTACGAGTAGTAATTAACATAATACTACCTCCGGTCCTAATTATAGGAACACTTTTGTAGTATAATTTATACTACAAAATTATTCTTATAATTAGGACCGGAGGGAGTAATTTTGAATATATTTGAAGTGATCCTTTTGTTCTATGCAAGCCTAGGGCTATGTTGCATTTTTTTTTTTAATGAATGTGCTATTTTGCATATGGAAACTTCCTCGATTGATTGTTCCTGTTGTTGTTGTTATGTGATTTTGTGATTCTGCTCTCTGCTAGGGCTTGCGTTTTCGCCATCGACTTTGTGAGCTCCGTCGCCCACTGCGACGGAGAAAATGAGTGGCCCCTCCGATCGTGCCGTGCGCGGAGGGGACGGTGAGGCTTTACCGGAAGAGGAACGTGAGGAGGGGATTCATAGGAAGAAGAAGGTTCGTGTTGTAGGAGAGGCATTTTCAGGCGAGGAATTGCAAAAACCTCGGGAAGAAAACTGGATGAGGCCAGAGGCAAAAGAGCAAGCTCCAATGTCCTATAGGGAATCGCTATAACAGAATGTGAATCAGAAGGTCTGCTGGTGGGAATGGAGTAAAAATGAAGAAGAGGATGATACGGAAGACTACGGAATTGATACTGATTTCGCCAAAGTGCTGAATCCAGGGGATGGAATTAGCGTGGATGTCACGAATCCATTGTGTCCTAGTTTTTGCTTTGACGAAAAGGAAAGGGAGAGGCCCATGAGGCCTTTTCGAAGATCATTGGTGGTTAAACTCATGGGACGACAACCTACCTATGGATTTATAGTAAAAAAGTTGAGACAGATTTGGGCAAGGAAAGGTAACATCGATATCCTTGACTTAGATAATGATTTCTATCTGGTTAGTTTCCAAGTTCATGAGGATTATATGAAAGCGTTAACGGGGGGCCGTGGGTGATTATGGATGCTTATCTGAGCGTTACGAGATGAAGACCTGATTTTAAACCAAAATGTGAGAAAATTGAATCTGTTGTGGCTTGGGTGAGGTTTCCAGACCTTCCTGCACCGTTGTTTGACAAAAAATTCCTATTGAACCTTGGGAACTCAATTGGGAAAGCGATTCGGTTAGATATCCACACAGCTCAGAGAGCTAGGGGCAAGTTTGCAAGGATGTGTGTCGAATTGGATCTCACTAAGCCACTAGTGCCTGAATTTAATGTTGAAGGCCAGGTATTAAGTGTAGCTTATGAGAGTCTTGGTTTGCTGTGTAAGAAGTGTGGTAGATTTGGGCATAATAAGGAAGGATGCGAAGCAACAAATAAAAAACATGCCGAAGAGAGTATGGATGTGGAGGGAATGGAGGTGAATACCAAGAAAGGGCCTGGTAGGGTAGAGGAGAAGGAATTATGGAAAACTGTCCAGAGGCCATATAGACAGAGGAAAAATACTATTCCTGTGCACAAACAGAATCAGGGCTCAAGATTCTCTGTGTTAAATGATCATGTAGGCTATGAGGTGGAAAGGGTGGAGGTAGTGGTGAGGTTTTCCCAACTAAAGGGCAGGACAGAGGGAGTAGTAGTGTTCAAAACAATACTGAGAAGAGGAAGGGCTTGGGGGAGACTAATAAAGGGGCTATAAGGGGAAGTGAGAAGAGTTTGGGGAAGACAGATCTGGTGGGGAAAGTAGAGAAGGGAGAAAGGAGGGTGAAGGTGCTTTCAGAGGTTCAGAAAGGAGCTTCTATGAGGGTTTCGAATGGAAGCCAGGCTGTTTACCGAAGCTATGAGAATGTGCCAGAGACAAGTTTGGAGAGATATGAGGGGAAGAAAGTAAACATGAATGGGAAGGAAAACTTGCACCCGGGTGAAGGTAATGGAGAAGAAAAAACTAAGGAGGGTCGGATTCTAACAGGGACGACAAATCCTATGGAGGAAGAAGATCCCATAGAGAGCTTGGATACAAGCATGGAAGAAGAGTATGTTCGACGAGTTACATGCATTAGTGGTGGGTGGCTGGACATTTCTTAATTTTTATGATGAATGTCTTAATCTGGAATTGTAGGGGTGCTGCCAGTAAAGGGGTAGAATCTGTCTTAAGGGATATGCGCTGCAGGTATAAATTGTGTTTGGTTGTTGTTTTGGAGCCAAGGATCAGCGGGGTCCAGGCGTCAAAAGTAATCAAACAGTGGGGTTTTAAGCACTCGATAAGGAAAGAGGCTGTGGGATTCTCAGGTGGAATTTGGCCTCTTTGGGAGGGAGAAGAAATTAAAGTGGAGGTGTTAAGGTTAGAAGAACAATTTATACATTATAACCTGAAGTTGGGTGAAGATGAATTTTTATTCTCAGCTATCTACGCCAATCCTAATGAACCGCGTAGACATGGATTATGGGAGGGGCTAAGAAGTATTAGCAGTGAAGTTAATGGTCCATGGCTGATGGCTGGGGACTTTAATGAGATCAAGACCCCTTTGGAACAAACAGGAGGGGGAAGAGTGAATGAGTCAAGGTGCAGAAATTTTAATACTTGGATCCAGGACTGCAACTTAATTGATATGGAATCGAAGGGTCTTTTCTATACTTGGAGGGGGCCGAAATGGGAAGGACTTGAGAGAGTGTTCAAGAGGCGGATGGTGCACGTGTAACGTTCGGTGGCGGGAGAAATTTGTAAATGCGAGAGGTTAAAGTAGTTCCTAGAGTTTGCTCCGATCACCATCCGCTAGTAGTCGGCTTAAATGTGAATGATTGGGGTAAAGAGAGGTAGGCTATTCGGATATGAAGCGGCGCATGGCAAATGCATGAGGAATTTGAGATGGTTATGCGGAATAGTTGGAGAGCGGAAAATGAGGTACATGTGAAGTTGGATGCTTTAAAACGAGGCCCTTGTAAGTTGGAACAGAGAGAGGTGTATGGGAGGATTAAGGGAAGGAAGAAAAGGTTACTTAATAGGCTTAATGGTATTCAATCAAGTATTGACCGACGAAGAAATCCTTTTTTAATGAACTTGGAGTTGGAATTGGAGGAGGAGTTGATCCATACACTTAGGCAAGAAGAGGTGTTATGGTTTCAAAAATCTAGGGGAAATGGTTGGAGGAAGGAGACCGCAATACAAGATACTATCATATGAAAAAATTGTGTATAAGAAGGAGGAATAAGATTGGAATGCTTAAGCAAAGTGATGGGGTCTGGATGGAAGATGAAGATCAGATTGTTATGATGTTTCAATTTTTTTTATAACAATCTATTTAAGGAAGATAGGTGGGAGTGTGAATGGATCACCACCAAGCAGGGTTGGGGGGTGGTAAATGGAGTAAAGCTGAGAAATGTGGGTAGAGACCCAAGTGGAGAAGAAATCAGAAGAGTGTTCTTTCAAATGGGGAGCTTTAAAGCTCCGGGAATTGATGGATACCCTGTTGTTTTCAATCAGCAGAATTGGGATATTGTTGGAGGCTCAGTGGTGCAGTTCATTAAGGAATTATGGAACAATCCGGAAAGAATCAGGGAGGTCAATGAGACCTTGCTGATCTTAATCCCTAAAGTTGAACATCCAGAAAGTGTGAGTCAGTTTAGGCCGATTGCCTTGTGCAACGTATTGTACAAAGGCCTCTCGAAACTAATTGTAAATAGGTTGACACCGATCATGGATAGTTTGGTTTCCCCATTCCAAACAAGCTTTGTCCCTAGAAGGAGCATCCATGACAACATAGTAATTGCCAAGGAATTAGCGCACTCAATGAGCAAGATGCAAGGTAAGAAAGGGTACATGGTAATTAAAATTGACCTTGAAAAGGCCTATGATAGGATGGGATGAATGTTCATTGGGAAAGTCTTGGAAGAGATTGGCCTTGAGGAGCATTTGAGGAAGGTGATTATGGGATGCATTAGCTCAACGAACATGGCTATTATGTGGAATGGTGTGAAAAGAGAGACATTTGAGCCTACTAGGGGGTTGAGGCAGGGGGACCCACTTTCCCTATATCTATTTGTTCTTGGTATGGAAAAGTTAACACACCTGATTGTTGACTGTGTAAATAATGGAAAGTGGAAACCTTTGCGTATGGGTAGAAATGGTGTTGAAGTCTCATACTTGCTATTTGCTGATGATTTACTGCTCATCTGCGAAGCTGACATGGATAATATCGTTACGGTAATGAGTGTCCTGGAGGATTTTGGCAAGATGTCAGGCCAGAAGCTAAATATTTAGAAAACAAGCATCTTCTTCTCAAAAAATGTGGAGATGAGAAGGCAGATTGAGGTCTGCAATTATTCTGGGTTTAGAAAAATGGATGAGTTGGGAAGGTATCGGGGAGCATTTGTGAGGAATGGAAGAGAGGGAAAGGGCAATTTTCAGTATTTGATTGATAAAATGCAAAACAAGCGAGTGGGTGGAAGAGACGAGACTTTATCTTTATTTGGTAGAGTGACGTTGGTGCAATCTGTTTCTAATCAACTCCCAATTTTTTACATGCAGCACTCCTATATTCCTGTTGGTGTTAGATATCAATTGGAAAAGCTGCAAAGAAACTTTATTTGGGGGAGCGAAGAAGGTAAGAGGAGGATGCATGCTGTGAGTTGGGAGGTGATTTGTAAGGAGAAGGGGGTGGGTGGGCTTGGGTTGCAAAACCTGGAAGTCATGAATGATGCTCTCTTGGGAAGGATTGTTTGGAACATGATTGTGAATCCCACTAGCCTTTGTTCCAAAGTTCTGGTGGGTAAGTATGGGAGAAGTAAAGATATAACTAAAGAGGTTGTATCTAATAATTCAGATTCAGTTTTGTGGAAACATCTGACAAGAATATGGCCTAAGGTGCTGGAGAAAATCCATTGGGAAGTAGGAAATGGAGAATAGGTTAAACGGTATGATAAATGGCTAGATGATGGGACTTTGTTGGCATATCGGTGTAGTAGAAACTTAAGCGAGGAGGCTAGAAGTAATACGTGAGTTGTATGGTTAGTCGAAGGTTCTTTGGGATGTTCAAAGGCCGAAATCTTTGGGTTAGTGCGATGGTTTAAAGAAAGTGTTGAAGGTGGAGCCACCTAACCAACTTGTGTGGTAGGGATACTATGATATGGGGAACATCATTGCGAGTAAGTTCCGGTAGGCGATTTGTATCATTCTTTGCGGGTGAAGATGGAATGCAGGAGAAAGTGTGGCGATCCTTGTGGAGGTAGAAGGGTCCGAGAAGGATACAATTATTTTTATGGAAGGCTATACATGATAAACTACCAACGGCTGATAGGCTCTGCAGACTGATGGGGGCCAATGCTAGCTGTTTGCATTGTACTGAACACAATGAAAGTCTGCTACATGTCTTGAGAGACTGTCACTTGGCTAGGGAGCTATGGATGGAACTTAAAGGGGTTGGTTTGTCGGCGAGTTTATGAGAATGCGAGTAGTGTGTGGTTTGGGAGCAATCGGAAAATGATGTGAATGACGGAACCTGATTTTTGGCATCACATGTTGGCTACTTTGGAGTTGGAGAAATAGGAATCGGTTTGAGGAAGGATTTATCATGCCAGAAAACAGAAGTAGTGTTGTGTTTTGGTTTCTGAAAGAAATCAAGCAGGCAAGGTAGGATTTTGGGAAGGCTCGTGTTTCTAGAAGTGAAGTAATGATCAGGTGGAAGGCGCCGATGGAAGGGTGGGTAAAGTTGAATGTAGATGGGGCTTATAAAGGAGGGTGTAATAGTGGTTGTGGTGGAGTGATAAGAGACAATTGTGGTAGGTTTCTCTGTGGCTTTGCTAAGAGGCTGGGAGTGAACTCGGCTATTAAAGCTGAACTGAGAGCTGTCTTAACTGGGTTGCAGCTAGCTGATAGATTTCATTTTGACAGCATCTGTGTTGAATGTGATTCCATTTCTGCTGTCCATTTACTGAATAAATTGCAGGTGGATGATGCTATTGAGTCGAGGCTGATGGTGGACATTAGCACTGTGTTAAAGCATTTTAGTAGAATCTGTTTCGTGCATGTATATAGGGAGGGCAATCATTGTGCTGATGCCCTGGCTAATTTCAGCTTTGTACAGGAGGAGGTTCATTCTGTTTTTGTTAATCCTCCCTGTTTCTTATTTTCGCAGTTGCTTTTTGATTGTATGGGTGGTTCACACCCTAGACAGATACTGTTGAGTGAATGACAATGAGCTGAATGCTCCGTATTGCATCAAAAAAAAAGTGAAGGAAAACTTATGAATTAAAAATTCGAAAAACTTTTTTGCATAAAAAATGAAAACTTCTTTTTCTTTAAGAATTAAGTTTTCGTTCATGTACTTATTTAGAATTAAATTAATTCACCCCTTGTTCTTTGACTCAACTAGTAAAGGGGTCGGACATTCTCACCAAAGGGAGGGGGTTCGATCCTGGAGTTGGTTAAGGTGTTGGGAGAGGCATCCTAACTCCTAGGTGCCTAGGTTAACGCCTGAGAGTAATAGACGGCTCGACCTGCCCAACATCGGTATTACTTAGGAGGAAGGGAGATTTCGCCCTGCCCTTGGATCGTAGGTGAACTCAACCCCTTTCCTAAAATTTTTGTATATAAAAAAAAGAATTAAAATAATTTTCTTAATCCAATATTTTAATAGAATTGCAATTAGTTGTATTATTGCATAAATGTAAAACCATTTACTTATAATTCAATTATCCATGCATTTAATTAAATATTTATATAATAAACAATACTATCATATAAAAGATAAAACTTAAACCCGAAGGTGTTGTAGTAGGAAAAGAATCAACTAACCATTTAAAAAACATTGTCATGGTTATAAAGGATCAATAATATGAAATGATAAACTAGTCATTTAAAAGTTATCATGGATAATAAAACCTTTTTCTAAGTGAATTGCACACTAAACTATTTCAAATAAACACATTTATAAAGTCATTCCAAACAATATATGGGCTTTAAGCTTCTCCAAGCTCGGAATATAATATTCAACCATAAGTCTAGAAGTAAACTCATTTTTAAATAATATTCTTTCTCAAATATTTATAAGTTGCCAATAGCATAATATCCATCATCCAAACATTTAATAATATATCATGGATAATAGAACTCTTCTCACTGTTTCACAAACTAAACTATAATTGATCAACATATTTGGGCCTTGGACTTCTCAAAGTCTAGAATGTAATTGTTTGACCACGAATCCAACATCAAACTCAATTATCAAAATACTTAAACAATTTTTTCAAATATCCACTTGAGTTACCTAGCTATGACAGAAAACAATATAATTCAACACATAACATTACTATGCGACATGAGCCCTATAGTGGTAATACATAACAATTCATCTCATAAATAAAAAGAAGAAGGTTTTACAAAGATTATTACAATAATCAGGCCTCCGAAGCCTTCCCCAATTGACTAGCAAAAGAATTATTATCTAAGAAATGTTAAATCAACGGGGTAAGATAAAAACCTCAACAACCCGTTATTCAACTTATTTACACATGCAAATATGTGCTCGTGAGGTGCCAAGTGGAGCAATTTACATAACAAAATATTAGAGATATAATTCACAAACTTCCAAATTACAAATTCTAAATCACAATTTCCACATCACAAATTGAAGAACCGGCTGAACCCAAGAGGGGGGTGAATTGGGTGAAGATTAAAAAATTTAAACTTTTAAAATCTTTTCGCGTTTTCTAAATCAACAATTAGATATTCAAATAAGCATATACTGGAAATATAAGAGATAAGGGAAGAGAATATGCAAACTGTGATTTATACTGGTTCAGCCCAATCCTTGACCTATGTCCAGTCCTCAAACTCCACTTGAGATTTGCAATCCACTATCTCCTTGTTTAACCGGGCACAGGAGAAAAACCTTTACAACCTCACAAGTTTAGTCGGGCACTTGTGCAGCCTTTACAATCTCTTACCGAGATACTCCCCTTGCACATTGTAAGAATACAATTACACACTTTGTAAACAAAGGATGATCCTTTCACTCTCGGACTCACTCCCCCTTACAAGTTGTAACTGTACACCCACACTCAAAGGTTCCACAATCTTGAGATTTGATTACTAAACAGATAAAAATAAGTGTTTAGACTCTCCTCACAGAGTAGATGAATAATAATCACTGAAGTACATAATCATTTCACTCTTCTACTATAAACTATATGGACATTGAGAAACAAAGTGCGTATGGATGTTGAATTTAGAATATCAGCATTTTGACAGTGCAAGCTCTTCTCATCGTCTTCTCCATTTTGAATGGTTCTCCTTTTATAGTCAGTTAAGAACATTGAGCAATTCTTCCAGGTTTGAATATGATCGTTGTGGCGAATATGACCGTTGGAACTATTCGACTGTTGGAGAAATATTACCGTTGAAGCTTCTGATGTAATCATCTGCTTTTTGATAATCTTATGTTAATCCTTCGTTTGATCATCTGAAACTTGCTGACAAACATGATTAATAGCATTGAGAAGTATAGCAAGCAGAAATCAATTGATAAGAATCATTTCGGGATTCTCGGAGATGTTACTGCTACTGAGTTGCTATTATACTTACTCGAGGTATAGAAAAGTGTGGCTCTAGTTTGCACATGGTTAAAGTCAATATGTACGTTTGAGAATGCTATCTGACTCGAGGCACTTAAGATCCTGGCTCGAGTTCACCAACTCAAGGCACATACTTCCTTGGCTCGAGGTTGCACGACAGATTTTTTCTTCATTAACTGCTCTGGCTTCACTTGGCTCGAGTTGAAACAAATTCTGGCTCGAGTTAAATCATCGTGATAGAGTATTTCAGAAATCAACTTGACTCGAGGCACATGATACATTGGCTCGAGGCATCATTCTTATAGGCTCGAGTTAATCGTCAATTGATCATTTAGGTTCAGAAGCGTTTGACTCGAGGCACAATTAATCTTGGCTCGAGTCTGTGTTCAAAACAGGATTTCTGTCATTCGGACTCGAGGTGCGCTTTTTGACTCGAGGTAAAAAGTCTTCTCAAAATGTCTGACTTTCTGTCTTCAATTTGACTCGAGGTGGAACTTCTGACTCGAGGCAAAAACCCTTCTCAAAACGTCTAACTTTCTGTTTGCCTTTGACTCGAGGTGGATAAGCTGACTCGAGGCAAAAACTTCAATTCTATGCTCTTTGACTTGAACTAGATTTGAGGAGGCACTCATCAAAATTGGTTACTTCCAAATTCTATGAAACCCTTGTTGTGTCTAGAATCATATGGAATTGGTTTCATTTCATTTGGTTGTGTATTGACAGAAAATCGAAGCTATGCTGAATTGAATCCATAATTTCAAGTGTCAACTTTCAAAGGCCATAACTCTCTGGTATGAACTCCATTTTGGCTGGTTCAACTCTTGATAGAACTAATTTTGATTCTTCTTTCAAATGGAACTGATTTCAGCTCAATTGGATTTGTATATTGTGAGATAAACTCAAAACACCGAAGCTTGGTCTGCTGTGTGGCGTGAATTGATGTGCCAAATTGTACAATTCATATGAACTCATTTTGGCTTGAATTATATATCAAAACGACGCATTGGGAGTCTAGTTTCATATGCCACTGGTTTCACCTCAATATAATTTCTAGTTTTGGAGATATCATCGAATTACCAGACCTCGCCCGAGCTGAACGTGAAAAACAGAGTGCAACAAAGTTGCTGACATACACCTTAACTCGAGGCAATAAGTGGTGTGCCTCGAGGCAGCTCGTTCCAGAGGCGAAAATCATTGTAGCAAGGTGCTGACTCGAGGTAGTGATGTTCTTTGCTCGAGGCAAGCTGTACCAGGTGCCCAAAACACTGTAGAAACCATGTTAACTTGAGGTAAGCTTCCTGGCTCGAGTTTCTTCATCCCAAAACTTGATTTTGCTTATTTTAACTCCAATTTGAGTCATTCCAACTTTCATATCATCGTGGGAACTTCTAAAATCAATCTAAGAACTTGTATAATCATATTCTCATTCCATTGAGCAAGTTCTTCTTTCTTTCTTTCTCTTCTCTTAATCATTCTTCATAATTCAACTTGAACTCATTATTTTACGCAAGTTGTACCTTCTTCAATATTTCCTATTCTTCTTGATTATTAAAATATTTTCATAACTTCTTGCTTCCTCGACATTTTTAAAGTTCTTCTTTCCATAACCTCTTATCTCCCTCTTGATTAATCTTTATAATTCAACTTGGTAATCTACATTAAATATATAGTAGTTAGTCAAATGTAGGAGATCAATAAGACGTCCAAGCTTTTTGCTCTTAAGAATTACATGTATATAAGACATCATCAAAACTAATCATATCCAACACAAATTTCGTATCACAATTTCTATATCACAATTTTGTATTACATATTTTGTATCACAATTTCTATGGGACAATTTCCATATCACAATTTAGTTAGTTGCTCACTTGCTGTGAGTTGTATATTTATGGTTTAGGGAAAGAAAAGAAAGCCAATAAAGACTAGTCCTATTCATCCTTCTTGGTAGATTTCTTCATCAACAGTATCACAAATTCCGCATCACAAATTTTGTATCACAATTTTCATATTATAAATTCTGCATCACAATTTTTATATCACAATTTTCAAGTTGCCTCCCATCAATTCAACGGAATCACCTTATTTCTACCAACTGACCTACGGGTAAGTTATTATCCATGTATTCTTAAGTCTTAAAAGCTACTTGGTCATGTAATGAACCATTAAAATCTACGTGAAACAATGAACAAAACTGGGCCTTTTTCTCTCGTTGAACTAATGGGGTGTCATAGCCCCTCATTAAACTGGTGGGGCAGTGTCTATATTTCTGAAGCAACATTAAACCTCATAAAACTTCCAGGGCAATATTACTCCTGGGCGTATACTTCTAGGGCGGATTTGCTACTTAACCCAATTATTTTTGTCCATTTCATAACCTTATTAATTTTTCACCCTTCTTATTTTTCACATTCAACATCTTTACTATAATAGGAACATTTTATAAAAAATATACTGATTAGCTAATTAACCATTTGAAGGTTAAAAAAATTAGCTAATTAACCACGACTACGTGAAGCGATTCTTCGGTAAGTATGTTTAGCGTTCTTTCTTATGCTCGAAGAAAATTCGTTCCTCGTCTTCTCCGTCCGGATCAGTTCACCTCCCTCTCTCTCTGCTCAGATCTCAGAGCTGCTGAACTCTTTCTCCTTCAGGAGAGAGCTAAGAGAGAATGGGTTCTACTCCCACCGTATCAATCGCGTCCGTTGATCAAGATACCTCTGTTACTCTATCCTCCTCCTTAGCCTTCGGCGAACCGGAGGCACTCGATTATGTCCGTTCACTCACCGATATCGGAGCCATAACTCGGCTCCTCCATGAGTGCATAGCTTATCAGCGATCCCTCGACGTTGACTTAGACAACCTCTTGTCTCAGCGCACCGACCTTGACAAACAGCTCCTCCAACTCCAGCGCTCCTCCGAGGTACTTGACATTGTCAAGGCAGATTCAGACCACATGCTGTCCAATGTTAGCTCAACCTGTGATCTCGCCGACGATGTCAGCCGTAAGGTGCGGGAGCTTGACTTGGCTCAGTCACGGGTTCGTTCCACGCTGCTCCGCATCGATGCCATCGTTGAGAGAGGGAATTGTTTGGAGGGGGTCGATAAGGCGCTTGGAATAGAGGACTATGAATCCGCTGCGATGTGCGTTCAAACATTCCTCAAGATTGATTCGGAGTACAATGAATCGGAGTCGGACCAGAGGGAGAGGTTGATGGCTTCCAAGAAACAGCTCGAAGGGATCGTGAGGAAGAAGCTTTCGACAGCTGTGGATCAGCGTGACCACCCTACGATTCTACGGTTTATCCGGCTTTACTCACCGCTTGGTCTTGAGGAGGAGGGGCTGCAGGTTTATGTTGGCTATTTGAAGAAGGTCATTGGGATGAGATCTAGGCTGGAGTTTGAACAATTGGTGGAATTGACGGAACAAAGAGGTTTGGGTAATAATACTGGTAATGTCAATCAAAACCAAGCCAATTTTGTCGGGTGTTTGACGAATTTGTTCAAGGACATTGTATTGGCAATTGAAGAGAATGATGAGATCTTGAGGAGCCTATGTGGTGAAGATGGGATTGTGTATGCGATATGTGAGCTTCAAGAGGAGTGTGACTCCCGAGGTTCTTTGATCTTGAAGAAGTATATGGAGTATCGGAAGTTGGCCAAGCTATCATCCGAAATAAACGCCCAGACCAAGAGTATGCTTGCTGTTGGAGGAGATCCTGAGGGACCTGACCCACGTGAGATTGAAATGTACTTGGAAGAAATTCTGTCACTTATGCAATTGGGTGAGGACTACACTGATTTCATGATTTCAAAGATCAAAGGGCTTACTTCTGTAGATCCAGATTTGGTCCCCCGTGCAACAAAAGCATTCAGGAGTGGTAGTTTCAGCAAAGTTGTTCAAGATATAACTGGATTTTATGTTATTTTAGAGGGATTTTTCATGGTAGAGAATGTGAGGAAGGCTATAAGGATAGATGAACAAGTGCCTGACAGCCTTACAACTTCAATGGTGGATGATGTGTTTTATGTCTTGCAAAGTTGCTTACGTAGAGCTATATCAACTTCAAATATTAATTCTGTTGTGGCAGTTCTGAGTGGTGCTAGTAGTTTACTGTCCAATGAATATCATGATGCCTTGCAACACAAAATGAGGGAGCCAAACCTTGGTGCTAAGTTGTTCTTAGGTGGCGTTGGCGTGCAGAAAACTGGGACAGAAATTGCAACAGCTTTAAACAATATCGATGTTAGCAGTGAATACGTTTTGAAACTAAAACATGAGATTGAAGAGCAATGTAATGAGGTAAGTGGTGTATTTCTAGTACCTTGCTTTCATATTTCACCAAAAAATTCATTATGGCCGGAAATATGCTTGACACACCTTCTGCCTTATGCGCACATGTTCTGTTAGGAGCCAAGTAAAGTTGTTGGAAATTAATCATAGAATAATTCGATGCATCATATGTTGGAACAATTAAGAATTGCACAAGTAAGATAAGAAACAAATCAATTGACATTTATAGGTCCATATATCACATTTTACCAAAACTGCAAGAAACATATAGCGTACCCATCTTAGTTCTTGGACTGAAACTAAATTCTGTTCTCTGGATTGGTCTTGCTTGAACTTCAGTAGGACTGCGGGAAAGTCAAGTTTGTTTAGTTGAGGTGGTGATGAACATGGTAGCTCTGTTATTTTTTTTGGAAGCAATTGCATGCCTATTTTTTGAGGCATTGAGAACAGGTGTCTTAACATGGAAACTGTTGTGAGGCATGACAATTATAATAAACAGAATGAAGAACTTCAACTCAAATTATTAAATTCCTCCCATTATCAGGGATGTTTGCTGGAGTGAAAAATACTCATCCATTACGGTACATTTAGTATGCAGAAAAATTTAGAAAGATAATGAGAAAGGGAAAGTTAGACATGTGTGTTTGGTATGCTGGAAATTAGTAATACATCTTCTAACCATAGTTAGGAGAATAGGTTTTCAGGAAAGCCTCTTTCCCATGCTTATTCCAATTCCCATTTTCATTCTCATTCCCACTTTATACCCAACATTGCATTAGTTCTGCTAGAATGTGGTCTTTTTATGTCAAAGATGGCCTATCATATCCTGCCCTCACTCCCAAAGTGCTGGAATGTTACAGCCGCACTCCACTATGGCTTGAGAAAACTCATTGATGGAAACTCATTTAACTTGTCAGAAACCTAAAACACTTGCTGCAGATGTCTTGAGCAGTGAAATCCAGAGGAGCTTAATTAAGGATAATTGGCTGGTGCTTCTAAAGTGAACCTTGGCTAAAACTTTAGGCAGCTTGCAAGTATTTCTTATCCCAGCAGTTTCTTTTTAAATGTTTTGGTTGAAACTGACTCATGATATGGAAAGAAAAAACTCTTACAACCCTGGTGACTACTATACATGGAACTTTGATTTACTTAATTATAGATTCTCTTCCAGTTCCTTCTCTTTGTCCTTATGCATGTCCATATATGGACCAATATGAAGAGACTGTTGCAATCTTGCCTCTTCAGTGTTGCAGTTTTGCCAACCAATATGAAAATTGTCTTCAGCTTCCACATAATGCCCCGCATAGTTTTGAAATGACCCTTTTTTCCCCAAAACTTGTGTTGATAGGATATATGTATATTACTAATCCTAATTTGACTGTTTAATGAAATTATTTCAATAATATGAATCTTAGGTCATCTTGTTATTTAGGGCAGTCTGCTTGGCTACATATGATTATGAAATAACAGAACTAACTAACCGACTTATTACATGTAGGTTTTCCCTGCCCCTGCTGATCGAGAGAAGGTAAAATCTTGTTTGTCTGAGTTGGGAGATATAAGCACTGCTTTCAAACAATCTTTAAATGCTGGTGTTGAACAACTTGTGGCGACTGTTACACCACGTATACGTCCTATATTGGACACTGTAGGAACAGTCAGCTATGAGTTGTCGGAGGCTGAGTATGCCGATAATGAGTTGAATGATCCATGGGTTCAGAGGCTTCTCCATGCTGTGGAGACAAACGTGGCATGGCTACAGCCACTGATGACTGCTAATAATTATGATACTTTCGTTCATTCAGTCATTGATTTTATTGTGAAGAGATTGGAAGTGATCATGATGCAGAAGAGATTTAGTCAGCTTGGAGGCCTTCAGCTTGACAGAGATGTTAGAGCATTAGTGAGCCATTTCTCCGGCATGACGCAGAGGACAGTTAGAGACAAGTTCGCACGTCTTACACAAATGGCAACTATTCTAAACTTAGAAAAGGTATCTGAAATTCTAGATTTCTGGGGTGAGAACTCAGGTCCTATGACCTGGAGGCTAACTCCAGCAGAAGTAAGGCGTGTGTTAGGCCTTAGGGTTGATTTTAAACCAGAAGCAATAGCTGCCCTTAAGTTGTAATATCCATCTGTAAAGCCCTTTCGTATTCTTTTGTTCCTTTTCAATTAATATGTTTTTACAACGTTCTTATTTTTGTCTGAGGTTTCCCCCCCTAAATTCTAATAGCAGAAGAGTAAGTGTAAACTGATTTGCCCCGTAAGAAATTGAGAATTGCACTTCTAGTTTTTACCTTCCAATTGGAAGATAGACATTTCTTTTGTAGACGTTTAGTTCGAGTTTCAGAACATCAGAAGATATTAAGCTAACTGTTAATGTTCATGACTGGTTAAGTTGTGAGGGGAGGGAGTGGAAGGCCATAAGATGGAGAAATCAACAACAATAATAAACAACAACAACTACTCTTATTTCATTAAGTGGGGTCGGGTGTATGAATTCCATTGACCATTTTGCTTTTTTATAATCAAATTTTTGAGAAAATTGTTAACTAAAAGATTTTACTCAATAATTCTTTATTTGGATGATTAGCGATGAAGGTAAAAAAAGATCAAAGAAAAATGGCTGCAGGTTCAACTTCCAATTATCACTATCAATTTATTTTAGAGGAAAAAAATTATAACTTCAAAATTTTTAAAATGATATGAATGTCGTTCCCTACGTTTTGCAATTAAGGAAGAGGCAAAAACATTCATTCATTGCCTGCGTTACCAGATTTGCCTTACTTGAGCAGTATCTTTTCCCCACAGTGAGTTTTGTAATTTGAGATATAGGCTAACGGGAAAATTAATTTAAACTGTTTATAAACTATAACTCAACCGATTTGACTTGTAATAATTTTTACATTGTTCGTAAATAGCATAAAGAATAACTGCACTAGCTGTAATAATGAAATATCTACTAAAGAACATGTATCCAAAGTTGAATAAACTAAACGTGAGCAGTGCCTTCTGTGAATTTTGGATCCTCGCACCTATACTTTCCATCTGGTCCAATTCCAAAACCTTTTGGATCAGCAAACACATTCTCCAGAAGCTGGCTTCGAGATGCAAGAGGGCTCTCATCCGCAAATTCAACAGAGTCATCAATCACCTCATCAATTTTCTTCTCTATGGCCTTCAAATCCTGCCCACTTGCTAACTTGTTCTCAATCATGTATTGCTTCAATGCAGAGATAGGATCCCTATCAGCATAGTGTGCCTTCTCAGCTGCCAGATAAGAAACGGTAGGAGACAGTCAACAAATTAGAAGTTGGCAGATTATGCAGACAATAATACCCCTCCAGTCCCTAATATAAGACATATATACCTGATTTGATTAAATTAAGGAAGTTACTTGAGTTGGTTAATATGATATGTAATTTCTAAAACATATCTTCCTTAATCTCTCATTCCCTTTCCTCTTCGATTATTACAGTAGGAGGAAGAATAGGGGTAAATTAAGAAAATAAGGAAGAATAGTGTACTTCCAGTCAAAATATTGTAATATGCGATCTTATAGTTAAAACAGAATTTCAAATAAGGGACTGCAATGTATCATGTTACAGACTCAAATGATGTTTTTGTTTTGGTTCCACTACAAATCAGAGGATAGCAGATGAAGCTAAACGAAATTAACAGTTTTGGCTAGAGACACATAGTTCATTACAATCTGAAATCTTGATCCAAATGATATGACCATCATTAATTGTGCCAACAATCCAAAACGAAACGGTACTTCTTTATTCTTCCATTAACAGGTCAAAGTAAATTACGGCAAGTTCAACCCCCTCAGGATCCATGATTTATATTTGCTAATCAATAGATTAAAAATCAGTTGGCAGAGAAACTGAGTGGGCACCTTGTATAAGTGTTAGTCAACAATCTGAATGAAACGCATTAAAATCTACATATTGTCGGGAGAGTAGTCGATAGCGCGCTATCGCGCTGGTGCGGTGCGGAACAGTACACTACCGCCATAAAAGCTCCTTCGCGGAGCGTTTGAGTGTTGCGTCTGTTGCGCAAGTTGCGGTGCGGCTGTTCGCGCGGTGTCGCGCCTGCGTCGCGCGATTTAGTGTTTTTTTTTTTAATATACAAAAGGATTTACACTTTAAAGGCCGAGACCCGAGAGACCAAAACGAAGCTCGACCCGAAGACGATGACAGACTTGGGTCGAGATTTGATAACCGTGAAACGTAGGTCTTCCGAAGATGAGATCCCAGAGGTGAGACGCAGTCCATTCCGTGATAGAGTTATCGCCAATCGATCTGCTTGATTTCTAAGTTCTCGGCAAGAGCGAGACCCTACCTGCGTTGCTCTATTGAGTTCTGCGTTCTGTAACTTCGTCCCTTAAATTTTGAGTTCTACAGTAAAACAATTTGTTGACTAAAGAAAAAAACTTCTACAGTAAACAATTTGTTGACAAAAAAAAAAAAAAAACTTCTACAGTAAATTCTGAGTTCTGCGTTCTTTTTTCTTATATTTATGGCATTCAAAGACTAATTTAAGAGCGCAGAATTCTGCTTATGGGGGGCTACCACTACGATGTGTGAACAGTAACTGAGGTAGATCTGAGGAGATCTCCGGCGATCGCCCACTGCGATCGTTGCTCAAAGAGTGGTCTCTGCCTACCTCTTTGGTAATCGGAGGCGGTGAGGTTCCTGAGTGTGTGAGGAATTTTGTTCTTCTTTTGTTTTCCTCCAGATCTAGGAAATCTGGTTGGTGTTTAAACAGCTTTAATCGACCTCCAGCGTCTGCTGCGACTTGGAGAGGAGTGATCCAGTGACAGGTAACGACGGTAAGGGGCTAGTGGCTGAGATCTAACCGTTTGCAGGTGACGTCGCTGTGGAACTAGTGCTAGTTGTGCGGCTGGGTTTCATCTGTCTGTGCAGCCGCATCCTCGTCTCTTTGGGGTTCTCTCTCGTGCGATCACTTCTTTGCTCGCCGGGGGTTCCTCCGTCTCGTGCGGTGTGGTGGTTTCTTTCAAATTATCACTACCTCGTTTCGGACTCGAGTTTCTTTGCCGTGTGGTTTAGCTTTTCGGAACCTCCCGGGTCTTGTTCGTCGTGTGTAGATCGCCCTCACATTTTGAATCCGCTTCGTTTCCAATTTGAGGACGAAGCCGTGGTGATTGGTGGTGGAAGGTTCGATCCGAGTTTGTTGGAATCACACAAGAGGCGAATCGATCCATCTACGGCTCAAGGTACGTTTGAGCTCTGTTCAGTGAACAAACACGATTATGAGCAATCTGGAAGGAGATGGGAGAACGGAAGGTGACGGAAGAATGAAGGACTGCGAAATGGACGAGACTACCGCAAAAATAACAGAACAGGGTAACCCTAAAGGGACCTCATACCTGAACAAACTGATGAGTTCGGAAAAGGCTACAACTGGGAGTTGCAGTTTGATAGAGCTTGCAATAACCGATGAAGACTACACAATTAATCAAGACGGGGATATTCCATCGATTGATTTTTCCAAGGAAGTTCGTTGTGTGTTGATGAAA